>JAFBJR010000172.1:1531999-1861081 GCA_016785285.1 Brachirus orientalis
TAATTATATATATATATATATATATATATATATATATATATATATATAGTATATACCCATTGCAATTGACCCCAGTGAATTGCGATGGGCATGTACATAACATGTATGTAAAATAATAATAATATATTATATATTGTTATTATTATTATTATTATGGTTGGTAGTTAATCACACAACTAGTAGGACACCTGTGTAAACAGCTATCTGCTCATACTCCTACACTTTTATGGCAGTGCCATTGCTGCTTGAAACTATGCCAGAGCTGCAACACCAGCAGCACAAGGAGACTTGCTGAGGTCATAAATTCAAAGGCTGCTTGATGTGTTATGTTTAATCTGTCACTTGAGAATGTGACCTGCATGAATGAGTAAGTTGTGTCTTACTTGCTTCCTTGCGCTCACTGATCAAGAATGATAGCTTTTACAAACTCTTATGTGTTTCTGTCTAACGGTACTAATTATTGTGTGTATGTGCTTTACTTTGATTAACTCATCTATGCTATAGTGTTTTGATAATCATTTGTACTGTAGACGCACATGTACATGTACATTTCTGCCCTTATTAAGTCAAACAGCTAAGCTGAGCACGCATCATTTTCAGGCAGCAACCACATGCCTCTGTGGCTGCTGCCAATTTGCTCAAATCCACTTTTGATTGATTTGTCACAAAGTGCCAGTTTCCTAGTAGTAGGTGAGACTTAGCATTTGATTGACAGACAAAATGCTGTCAAGACAAAATGCATTTCTATTGCGTCATAGTATGCTTTTCAGAAGTGGACTATATGTATCTGCTATTCCAGACAATGTTTTGATGCTTCTGAGTTGATTCTAACCTTCATTAGAATGAGTGATACCAGAGAACTCAACAAAGCTCCTTTATATTTAGCATTATATTCAGCTTTAAAGTTGGAAGGCTGTTCTTCTGATATTCTTATCAGGTTTTTGCTGCAACATTTGCTTAGTCATTTGATTCTCTTTGGTATTTTGATCAATTATCCATGAACCAGCATATGAATCAAACCAAATAACAAAATATTGTATGGTGTCAGACACACACAAAGGACACTCATCAACTTAATGCATTACCATCCAATGACCCACCCCCAAATTTTAACTTTAGGTTAAGTATCTAAATCTTAAGCCTTAAGCTCTGAAAGTATCAGAAACTGGCCACAAAAGACAGGTCCTTTTGACCAAGAAGATTATCACAATAAAAACCACTTGATACCATTATCTCGACAAATATCCAATTGATTTTTGGTCCCAGAAGCTAATAATACCAGATAGTTTTAGTATAAAACTTGTTTATAGGCAGAAAAGACACACACACACCAACACAAACAAAGATAATACATTTACATACATTTGTGCAGTCAGACTCTTTACAAAACTTTGAATTCAGCAAAGTGAGGCAAAAATCTGATCACATTAGGTCAAAGGCAATGCATCCATTTTAAAAGTCACATAGAATGGTCTTTTTGAACCAAAAATTTAGATTACTGATGTCTACTTAGATAAATGAAATAATATTTATGGTCGAAAACCTCATAGTCTCTTCAGATTAAGCCAATTTATTGCTGCTCTCTGCCAGCCTCTGAACAGGCACTGAACAGGAACACTGAGTCACTTGTGATTGGCCAGCTACCATGTGCATTCCCACTCACTTGTGATTGGCCAGCTACCAGCTGACTGACTGCTCCGCAGTGCTTCTTCTTCTTCTTCAGGTGGAATGTTCACACCCACAACGGGGAGTAGCTGTTGGGGGAGGGTTCATTGCACGGCAAATGTGCTAGTTACATAACTAACCTCGACTTTTCAAAACTGCTTGCTCGAGCTCAGTTAAACAGAGAAGCCCTTCTTTCTCAGGAGTGGCTGAAGTGTTTATTGGGACACTTTAGTGATGTTTAGATACGGGAAGGACACGGGGACACACCAAAAAAAAAACATCAGAAATTTGATTTTTCCAGTGAATGTCCTCTTTAATGCCAGATATGAGCACTCATACTTAATGCTGTCCACTTAAGTTTGAATCACTCAGGACGGATGTTAATAGCAGGTCTGAACTGGGCCATCAAGGCTCTTGGCTTCATCTCTTATCCAGTCTGCACACAAACATCTGTCAGCTTTGTGCATAAAAGCTGCCAAAAGGGTGGTAGATGCCAAAAACTACTGAGAGGCAAATTTCAGCACCTTCAAACACATTTGTCAGACTTAGCCTGCATCTGTGTCACATTGACTTTACCAATAGGATAAAACCAATTTTAGCTGCTGAAAAAAAACTGATTTTTTGTGAGGGCAAACAAAGATATGATTCTTGTTCCTGCCTTATTAAATCACACTGCATTTATCTTGCTGAGAGCAGCAATACATCCCAATCACTTTTCTTTTTATTTATTTGATTAAAAGATCAATCTATTGCATTTTCTTCCATGAAATAGGACACATAAATTAAAGCATGTTCAAATGTATGTTATAAATGTAAAGTAAAGATACTTGGTGAGCTTCATGCCAAGTACTGTACTTCTTTCAAATTGTGACATTTCTGCTTAACTAGATAATGTGAAATTATTGTAAAAATTAAGCAGGGAAGTTCCAAGGTCTCAAGCCTGATTACTGCTAAGAAGATACACTGACTGTGGTTTATTACTTATTTCACACTCCTGTGAGTCCACAGAGATTCGTAATTTTCCACATGAAGTTGATGCTTTACATTCACAACTGACTGGCATGCACACAAATCACATACTTTTTTTCAAGCTTCATCAAAAACAACAGAAAATGTAAATACTTGTAAGACCCATAAGTATTGAAGCAGGAAACATGTAAGATAAGATAAGATAAGATAAGATAAGATAAGATAAGATAAGATAAGATAAGATAAGATAAGATAAGATAAGATGTGTCTTTATTTTTCCCCTTTAGATTAAATTCAGAAATGGAAGCAATCACAACAAATTTGCAATTCAGATTTAAATCTAAATGATGACTCTATTGTTGTCTACTCATGCAGCGTTTCCAAGGTGCACGTCATTGATGTCAACACTCAGCCAACACATGCAGCACGTGCCGGATGCTCAGTACATGCTTATAGGGAAAATATAATTATTATCAGATATACTGTATACATGTATCTGATCTAGGACCACATACTGACCTGACATAGATCTAACTTGAAAACTAGAATTAAAGATTGTTTCAGTTTCCTGATAGCCTTGAAAAAAATCATAACCAGGATATGAGTTGCTTTAGGCTGGTAATCTGAATGTATCCTTTGTGATTACACAGACTGTACGTCCTCTTTCACACACTTTCCAGTATGGAGTAAGCATGCTTGGAATACAGGACAGATATGGACCCTATGAATGGAACTGCTGTCATGTGTGCATACTCTGAACTCTCAGAGCTTATTGCTACCTGGTGGTCATTTTGAATGGAACATTGTTTCTTTAAGTTTTTTTTAGACAAACACAGTTAACACATTGTGATTATGGAATGACATTTGTGTCAATATTATCAAACAACACTTTTCACAAAGCATGTAACCCCTTTTAAGAAGCAAACAACACTTTATGAATTGACCAAACATAAATGAACTACAAAATCAAAATACACAAATTGCAAACAAATTATCAATTTAATAATTTAAAGTTATTGTATTTTCTTTTGCATTTGCCTTCTAAAATTTTGCATTCCCTGGGTTTTTATTTGCAATGATGTCCAGCCAGACAGTGACTCTAAGCCAGTGACTACGTCCGGTCCTTTGAGCTGTCACTCCAAAACTCAGTAGCCAATCAGCAGGCAGCTTCCTAAAGCCCATCCATGGTCCGAATTGCAAACCAAAAGACAGGGAGTGCAAAGAACAAGTCTGGAACTCAAATACAAAAGGAGCAAGTGAAATTCCGAGCATTCCAAACCAAAAGTGTATTTTCAAACAAATAAACTAACTAAAAATCAAATAAACTAAAAAATCATTTTTAATAATTGATATTTGTTTGCATTTGTGTATTTTAAGCTTGTGGTCATTTTTGTTTGCTCAATTCAATGTCTCTTTCAGGGAATTTCAGCAAGGAAAATACTAGACCACTGCATCATTGGTGAACGTCTGCCCAGCTGAAATGCTCCTTTTATACCCAGTTATGTTACTGACTTGTTGCCAAACCTAATTAATTGTTAAATGCTCTTCCAATTGTTTTTGATTTGTGCCATTTACTTTTCCAGCCTTTTTGTTGCCTCTCCTCCAATTTTTTTGGGATATGTTGCTGCCATCAAATTTAAAATATAGCTGTTTTTCATGAAATAGTAAAATGTCTCAACATCTGATATGTCGCTTATGTTCTATTGGGAATAAAATATTGGTTTATGAGATGTGCAAATCATTGCATTCTGTTTTTGTTTATATTTTGCACAACGGCCCAACTGTTTTGGAACTGGGGTTGTTGTTTTGTGTTGTTAAAAGGCATTTAATGTGTGAACCACATACATTCTACTTTCATGTGTATGCGTGAATGTGTATATTCAGAAATGCTTGTATTGTGTTTTTTCAGTTTTAAAGCCACAGCTTTTGATGTGTTTTACTTGAATTTTTGCTCACTAGTTTGTTGCAAATCTTTGCTGGTATGGAACACGAACAGTGTGGATGGTCCCTTTTACCTCTGGTAAGGTACACACACCTTTCAGTATTTCTACCTAAATTCAGTGTTTCGTATGGCTACAGGTAACAGGTCATTTTAGATGCTTGATTATAGACAACAGCAGTCAAGCTGGAAACATCTGTTTCACAGTTTGCTGGCGGTCCATTTACCCTGGCTCTTACACTCTATGAGCCAAGCTTCTGTTAAAGTGTAGTTTTCACTTGTAACTAAGGACAGAAAATCTGACTTTATTTCTTTTTGTAGGGGGCTGGGGGATTGATGTGCCTTTTGTTAAACACAGCAGCAGAAAGGTTTATTCAAGCTGACAAAGTACTATGTACAGTACCATGGATTGTGTAGATAATTTTCTTCACTACATATTAATGATTTTTTGTTATTAAATGTTAAAAATGCATTACTGTGTGTTCTACTTTAAGAGCTGATCCTTAACAAGGCAACATATGTGCAATCTCACATGCAGTGCATCAGACAGAAGACTTTTTTAAAAGTAACAGTTCAGTATTTTGAAGTGTTGTTTTCAGCATTTAGTGACGAGTGCGCTGCCGTCACCAAGAAACACCCTGGGACAAGGATTCGTGCTCTCATTAAAATCATGGCTGCCAGCAGGCTCACATAACACAACCTATGTCTGTTTAAGTCTATGGTATCTAAAGAAAATGATTACTGCTAGAGAGCAGAGAGCCTTTTTCCGAACTGGAAACTGAATTTAGTTTTGCTTCATAAACTGCTCAGTCCTTACACTAACATGCAAAGAGAGTTCCTCCATCAGTAAGTTCAAATGTGTTATTTTGTGACTTATTCAGATTTTATTTATTCAGATGTACATAAGTGACACAAAACTTACCAAATGACGCAGCAGTAGACCAGCAGCTCCTGTTTCCCTGTGAGCTAAAAATGTGGATTTCTCTATGGACTTTTGTGTGGGCAAACTTCAGTTTCCAGACTCATACCTTATATATATATATATATATATATATATATAATACACTTAAACATTATTTCTTTAAAGCTGAGGATTTAAAGATGCATAATATCTGAGTAGCCCAGCTTGCATTTAATATTCTTCATATGACCTATCTAAGGATGACATGTAGCACTTGACTGTGGTCTTATGACACATGCTCTGAAAAAGCAAAGCTCCTCAACTAACAATGCTCCAAAATGATTTGGCGTAAACTGAGCTGCATTATCATCGGCAAAGTGTTTTGCTAGAAGCAGTTAGAGCAGCTTTCTTTAATTTGAAGAAATTAGACGTTTTCATTTAAAATGTGTTTCCCTCCCTCTTTTAGATGTTAATAACTTTCCATTTTAGTCTGTTCATTTGTAAAAAAAAAAAAGAAAGAAAGAAAGAAACTTGCTAGACAATACAATTTAAACTAGCCTTCGTACCTTCTGACTCTGCAGTAGAAAATACAGCCTATACACATACAGTAGTATACATATACAGTGTGAAAGCAGACGCTAAAATTCAAGGCTTATTCAACTATTAATCAGGTGAAAACAAAATAATATTATTGCCTAATAAATGTCTGTTTTCAACAGACTTGAGGTGCATTTACTAAAACTTCAACAGCTCAGCTAAATAGGCTCATGTGCGACAAAGCTAAGAATGATACAAAATATTTATTAATATAAGAATATAAATTTTCAATTTTATATATATATATATATTTCTAATTTCTAATTTTAACAACCTTTATTTTCAATAGGGACCCTAACAAAAGCTAACATACTAGTCTAATCGTACAATATATTAGAAGATGAATCATAAATCCTTAAAGCACCTTTCACTAATTCAGAAAGACATAATGAGGAGACCCTGAATCAGAGATAGTACAGAGTCACACATACTTGATGAACAATGGGTAGTTCAGATGTAATGTCACTGTGTAAATCACCATGCAATACCATGTGTGGTATTTCACATTCTTATTGTTAACCTGTTCCCTGTCTGTAATGGCCACACTCTGCTATATCTTAGTCGGAAAGACCATTTTTTTATTTTTACTTTCTCACTAACACAGAAGAATAGTGGGATGCTTTTTTTTACATTTATTTTTATTTGCCACCCTGCCAAATAATGTTGAGTGAAGTTTACTAAAAATAAAGAAATGGGTTATACCTAGTTTTTCAAGAACATTGATTTCATGAAAATACCTGAACATCTGACTTACTCCTTACAGTTTGAGGAAGAAGAATTCTCTAAATTTACTATGGGCCTTCCGTTCATCATATTAAGTCAGCCAAGAGAAAAGGAGAGGCCCAGTGTACTAGTGGATATGGAATCTACAAATTTGCCCCCATGAATGAGATGCTTCTGTTAGACAGATTGAGTGATTCAAATTACATAAAAGAATTCAACTCCCCATGTATTATACAGAAAGCTCACTCTTCCTTTTCCCCTCAGTTATCAAAGTCCCTCCTCTGACCTCATAAGAAAAGCTACAGTACATTTCCTCACAGCATATTCTCCTCACTTCAGCATTCTGGAAGCTGCTTAGTAATCCTTTTTTGTTTGAATATTTCTATAAATGTTTTCATGTGCAAATGGAGCAAAGATGGCACAATGGTGACATCGTCTGTGAACAATACATTCCATTGGAATCCATTGGAAAAAAAGAATTGCAATTTTTATTCGTATTCATGTACAGTATGAACTACAATCTCAGGTATCAATAATTGAACATCATCCTCAGAGAAATGAGTTGGACTCCTTACAAGCACAAGTCTCTTGTTTTTTTTTTTTTCATTGTTTTTTTGTTGTTTTTGTCTTTTTTTAACAATTGAAGCACATGTAAAATTATGATCTCAAGTTTTTTTTTGTAATATGTTTTTGAAAATATTTTTTTTGTAGAAATTTCACCATTTAATGATTATTCTCTCCAAAAATGAGAGAGAATATTCCCACACATAGTAACCCTCCCAATACGCAGACAGTAGGCAGAATAACACACAGGAATTTGATCACCTTGGCTTAGGGTTTTGCACAAAAATCAAGCTCAATCTGCTGGTATTTCAAGTCCAACATTCTGCAAGTCATTCATAATTTTATCCTACCATCCAAATATCTCTTCACATTAGTCATCCTGCTCAATTAAATACCAAACAGAGATATTCCAATCAATGTGAATACGTCACAATCCTCTTCCCCATATATATGTATATTTATAGTTATATATGTATGTATGAATGTATAAAAAAAAATCAACCTTTTTTTCACTGTAGCCAGCGTCAACATTTAGTCATTAAGCCACCAAAAGCATTGGAAAGGAATTAAGCACTGAAAAAGAAAAAAATAATGATAAGGGAAAGAATGGTTCACTCATTGACTGTTCTTGTCATTCATGGCCAATGAAAGGCTGATAATGAATGTTTTTCAGCTGTCCCTGCTCCATCAGCAGTTTCATCCATCTCTACTTCAAGAGATGTGACCAGTCTTCAGATGTAAATTTTGCTCCTACTATCTTTGTTAAAATTTCCCATTTATAGTGAAAATGTAATGTAGAATTGCCAGTTCAGTTGTTAAAAATTCTCACATTGTGCAGTGATTTATTTCATTTAAATTAATACAGAAACTGGACATTTGTCTACCACATGGATGTCGTGTAGAGGTTAAATCATATCTCAATCATCATTTGTTCATTATACCAGGTTTGTTGATAATTAGTTTCATTTGTGGATTTGTCGGAAAGGAAATTTGTTAAGTTAATGTGCTTAAATATGCTTGTTGCACAAAGACCAAAGATAAAACCAAATCCACCTCTTTTTGCTTTCTGTACAAGGTCACTGTTTCCTTGGCAACAGTCTGATGGCTAGTTTTGCCTCCTTATTCCCTATCTATTTTTCACCCCACTCTCTTTATATTTGCAATATCTTTGTCTGAAGACTCCTCATGACCATTGTGCGTCTGGCTCCCCCTCTTTCTATTCTTCACTTTTTTATCCTCCCTCTTCCTCAAGCCTTTCACTTTGAGAGACTAAATGAAAAAGCAAAGCGTGAACAGACTACAGGAGATACAATGTTTGGATGGTCTATAAATGATGCAACATCAAAGTATGTGTTTTTCTCTGACAAAGATGAGACTGAGCAGGGGTCGCTTCAATATCAAAGGCCTCTACCCCTTCTTAGATGTTGGGCACAAGGAGAAAGGAAAAGTCTCATGCTGTTTTGTTATCAGTTTTCCTCTGTTAGTCTGCAAATGAACTGCTGATACAGATTAATGAGCTAAAACTCATTTCCCTTTACATATTTTTTCCAGGTTTCTAGCTGCTTCACTGACTATGTTAGCCTTGTCTGAGTTAGTCTGACAGGGTCACACTACATTACAAAGCAGCCTCATTTGCCTCTTTATCTGTACTAACAGATGGACTATCAGCTTCCAAGATTGTGTGACCCTGGGGTGATGGCAAGGTACCATGACACTGAGTGGACGACGTAGATCATCGCTGGGTTAACGGGGAGGCTACAGACTGCAGCCTTATGCTCCCCTTCATTTTTCCAAGCAATTTTCTTCAGTCATATGGCACATGCCGACGGATAAAGCGAGACAAATGAGCTATGGCGGAGGGGTGAAGAACGTGACTGAGAAAAGTGACAGAGAGACAATCAAAGAAGTAAGGGGACACGTAGGAAAAGGGAGCGGGTAGGAAACAGAGCAAGGGTAGACAGGAAGATGGAGGCTTTAGAGATAGAGGCACAGAGAAGTAGTCTAAAGAAAGAAGTAGTAAACATGAAGTTTAAAAAAATGTAGGAGGAGGAGTGGGTGCAAGAACTTAATCTTAATTAAAGTGAAGGATGTATGTCTGTTGTTTAGGAGCCACAGGGGAAATGCACATTTACTCATTTGGCTGCTTTGCTCCTTAGGCATGCTGGCTTCACTGTGATATCATCCAGAGCAGTGTCATTAAAAGATCCCATTTTGTCTTGACTGACAGCTAGAATATACTGCAATGAAAATAAACCCATTTAATGTTTTGTCTCATGATGCTCTGGTAAAATAGACAAGATTTACTCAACAACTAGCAAATAAATGCTTGGAAATACTAAAGCAAAGCATTCAGCCACAAATTGTCCTCAGGTAAAATCAAAGTATTAACATTTTATAGTATAAGGCCAAATATATATGTACTGTATATACTATATATTTCACATGGGATGTGTTTTAGGTCCAAATTTACTTTTAGTGAGCCATTTTTTCCCTTGTGCAGTTTTACACACATAGAAAGAGAGAGAGAGAGAGAGAGAGAGAGAGAGAGAAATAAAATGAGCTAAAAAAGCTATCACAAATTGTTTTTTTTTAATTTAGTCACTAGACATATTTTAATAAATAATCTTTGCTTTTGTAAAGACGTGTTAAAGTATCATGTCGTCCCTTTGCCAATCACCATTATTGACATCAACTCTGTCAAGTCATTGTCATTTTAATTTCCTTTATCATGTTTTCGTGTTTTGGTCCATTGTTTTTGTAGGAAACTGCTGATACTGGATATTTAGTCAAACTTAAAAATTAGATTTGGGTCTCTTGTACATTGTCTTTTGAGCAAGCTTGAATCAGTAAAGGTTCCTGTGTGGCTGAGCTGTGTATGGTACTCAGCATGGGTGGGTGGTGGTAAGTGCTCTTGTAGGTGTTGTAGTGGTTATAGTGCTCCAGAGGGGGCAGCGATAGGTGTCTCTCCATGGCAGCAACACCTGCAAGCTCTTCTTCAACTGTAATGACCTCCATAGAGGAGGCAGGGCCATCAGGATCCTGCTGGTTATGCTGTTTCCTCATCTTGTAGAAAATAACCAGCAGAACGGCAGCCATAAGTGTGATGGCCACAAAGCAGCCAATGATAATCTTGGTGGTTTTCATCACTTCATCCAGGCCATTGAGGGCTCCATCTCCATCTAGATCAACAACTGGAATAGTGTAGGTCCGCTCTGTGGTCCTCGTTGAAACAGGAGTACCTTTTGTTGTTGAGGATGACACCCACCCAAATGGAGGAAGTGGCGTTTGACTGTCATCACCAGGTGTCTCAATGGTCTCCACAGTGACTGTAGTAAAGTAAGTCACCCCACTGTTTTCCACAGAAGTGACATTAAGGACAGCAGAGGCAGAGATATTGCCTGCTGTGTTGCTAACCATGCAGGTATAAGTCCCAGTGTCCTGCATTGTGACGCTAGTAAAGTTCAGTGTCCCATCATTGAGTACAGACAAACGCACTTTGTAAGCCCCATGGGTCACCAATGAGCCATTTGGTGTAAGCCAGCTGATGGATGTCAGTGAGTTTGTACGACATTTAAGCTCTGCAGCCATACCTTCTGTCACATTCAAGTCACTGGGTGGCTCCAGAATGACAGGAACATCACACTGGAAGTAGCTGTGGTCCAGTTCCCCAATGTAGCGACCTTTAAAAACTGTAGGACTATGGCAACGGGCGCAACAGCTGGTATTAGCAGGTACAGTTTCTTTCAGCCACCAGCTGAGCCACAATATATCGCAATTGCAGTTCCAGGGGTTGTGATGGAGGTGAACCCGCTCTAGGCGGTGCAACGGTGTGAAGAGGTCATGTGGTAGAAAGGTAAGGTTGTTGTGAGCCAGGTTGAGCTCCACTAGTGACTGAAGGTCATCAAAGGAATTTCTCTCAATAGTTTGGATCTGGGCATGCATCATCCACAGCTTCTGGAGATTCACTAATCCAGTAAATGAGCTGGGTTTAATTACAGAAAGCTGATTTCCAGACATTTCTAGTTCCTCGAGCTTTACCAATGGTAAGATGTTGGGAATCTCCTTGAGGTTGCACATTCCCAAGTTCAGGTAGCGCAGGTTGCTCAAGTCTTTGAAAGCTCCATCAGAAATATAAGAGAGACGTTTGAGCTCACCTAAATCTAGCCTTCGAAGTGAGGGTACCCTGTTGAAGGCATATGATGGTATACTTTCAATGGGGTTGTTCCGTAGCCACAACTCCTTTAGCTTTGACAAGTACTCGAAGGCTCCATTAGGGATTGTCGTGAGCCGATTATCAAAAAGCTCTAGGGTATTAAGACTGGCCAGCCCATTAAAGGCACCAATTTCAATGCTCCGGATGTGGTTTTTGCTCAGTTGCAGTATTTCCAGATGGCGCAGATGTTTAAAACTGTCCACCTTGATGACCTGGATGAGGTTGTCCTGGAGGTTCAGGTAGCGAGTGTTGGTGGAAATGCCATCTGGGACATCCCGTAGACTGCGGCGAGTGCATATGACTTTGCTGAACTGGTTACTGCATGAGCAGACAGAAGGGCAGGTCTGAGCACGAACCAGCCCAGCCACCACCAGGATCTGAAGGGCCAAAAGCACCACAAAGAGGGGGTTGGACAGTGCCCCCTTCAGCCTACGACCTTTCATTGTCTGGTGCTGGAGGGAGGAGATCATTGTGTTCAGCATTCATAGTTCATCTGCTGTTTGTGTTCTCTGCAAGAAAAAAGAAGAAAGAAGAATATTGACCACATAAAACAGATTGGCATAAATTTAAAATGATTAAAATGATTAGTTGACAGAAAATTACAATTGTCCTATTGCTGCTTTGTGTGATTTCTTTGTTAGAGATTGTAAAATGAATTGTTCAAGATTTCGACTGTTAGCCAAAGAAACAAACTACTGTAATATGTAACTTGGAAATCAAGACAGATGATAATGAAAATAACTATTATTTGCAGCTAAACTAAGCAATTCAAACAGTACAATGTGGATTGAATAACACAAGACCAAGAGCGAGATAAATTAAAAGCTTCATTAATTGTCAGTGTTGCCCATCTGTGGAATAGAGAAAAATCTTTTTTTGTTAGCTCCCTAACCCTGGATTGCCCCAGATTTCTAGACTTCACAGAAGATAATTCATCTACACTAGAGGCTGAAAATGAAAAACAAGAACTTAGCATCTGTCTCCCATTCAAACTGGATTCCATGACATTCTTGTAAGTCTTTCACTCATTGAAATCCTAAACCTGGAATTATTTAATCCACAAATCATGTCATGAACATTTGAAAAGAAAACCATAGTACATTTGAAAAGAAAACCATAGTACAATCTTTTGATGTCACTAGAACCCATTTGTTTCAAGGTAAGAAAAGTTACAGAAACCAAAGCATGATACTCTGTGAACAAAGCTATCACAAACAAATACTGTCTGAGGGCAAGTTTTTACAGGATACCTGTCAGTGCTATAAACCTTTTACAGTTTTGACTCTTTGCAAGACCCTTTGTTACCCTTTTTTCATTTGTGATGGATCTCTTGTGTTTTCTAAACAAGCATTTTTCTTTCCCGAATAATGCCCATTTTTATTCAAAGTAGTGGTGCAGTGCTGTTTACTTTTCATTATGATCCAATATATCATCACACCAAATTCCATGACAAAGATTGTGACTCAAGTGTTTGTGCAGAGGTCTAATATTGTCCTTGCTTATAACTATAGCAGCATTTATTATCTCCTGAATCAAGTGACTAAGAAGAAACCCATTACTCTGTTATCTTAAATGAGATTAATTGTGATTAGATTAGTCCTGAATGTGCGCAAGATAAAAATTTCAAGCCATCCATGCACAAACAGCTCAGCCTGTACCTCCCACTCTACACAGCAGTGTCAATGTACTGCTATCAACCCTCATTATCTTCTGCCGGCAAAGATGTTAACCTAGACATTAATCAATACATATTACATGCTAAACATATAATTTATGCTGTGGAATTAAAAAAATATATAATATAAAATATGACAAACTGTACACTTTAGTTCCTCAGTGCATTTCATGACTTTTACAAGAGCAAAGCAGTCTTTGCTTTTGTTGTGCAAAAACTATTATCCTTCCCTACTGGGTGTTTAGATTTAAGCATTCTCTCTTTTTAGGCCCATCAACTCAAACTATCAGCTAATCGTTTCTTTCTGTCAACCCACAAGCTACAAATGATGAGTATTTAATGACAGGTGTTTTCTAAACAGAACAAATTTTTAACTGTAGTAGAATTATTCTCAAGTGAGGATGAGTGACTAACTTAATCAGAAGAAATGAGTCTGCATGTGGATTGGTTTTTACACCAGCCATGCTGCCATTCCAGCCACTGTGCACAGGCTGCAGAGAGATGAGCCTCTGCTGGAGGATCAGATAGAACAAGGCCTCCCGCTGGCAGGAGCTCATTTCTTCTGACTGGAATTACAAAATGCTGTGCTGCCACCAAGGAGGTGAAAATTACAGACATGACAAAGTCACTGATAGAGATTATCAGATGCCAATATAACCATTTGTTTCTATACACTAGATTACAGCAGACAAAGCCTCATTGGCACATACTTTTCATTAGAAAAAATACATCAACACAGCATGGAATAATTTATTCATGGCATGCTCAACATGCATTCAGTGCTACTGTAAGCAGCAGCTGCTTACATCTAAGATCCTCCCAGCAACCTAAAAATACACCTACCCTTACTTTTCTGCCTCTGCACCAGCAGCCATGTTATATACACCGCTGCTGTGATTTGCCAAATTCATTTGTTATAATGAGTTTGTTGGAAAAGTTTTGTGGTAAAATACTGTATGTCTAAATCAGGTTGCACATAGAAAAAAACTGTAATGTACAGCAGACTATTTCACTTCATATGTCAGGTAATTTCAGTGCCACGGTTGCAAGCAAATATGTTCAACTTCCACTAATGAATCTTACTTGGACACTTCACACACATCATATGATCAAGTTTCAGTTAAAAATGCAAATCCCTGGATAATAATAATAATAATATCAATAATAATAATGATAATAATTGTTATTATTATAACAATTATTATTCCATATAGTAATATATATATATATTACTATATGGAATATTACTTTGTGGAATGTGCAAACAGAAATGAAATCATTATTCTAGCTTTGAAAAAAAATGTCTGTTTTCAATCTAATCATTCAAAATTCACCTGACAGCCACAATAATTCATTTTTGAGAAAATAAATGTAACATTGGCAAAAAATTGCTCAACTTGAGGGAAAATACTTAATTTCAGTGGCCCCAAGGTAACAACACTGCATAGGAGAAAAACAATTGGTGAAACATTCTACAACTACAAAGCCATGATACAGCTGTAGACACAATGAAAAAGTAAAAACTAAGCAAGGTCATATTATTGCCATTTATATGTTCTTTAAGCTGTAAGGTACAGGATACCACAACTGTAGGAACACTTTAGATTTAGTAAAGTTTATCAAAAATTGCAAACTTATGATGATTTTAGTAGAAAACTAATTGTTTTTTGGTCATGAGTTAACCAAAGGTGTTAAATCTGGAGCACCTGAAAACCTTTCAATTCTCATCCAAGTGGCTCCTTCAGCTCTTGTGGCACCACATTTACCACTGTGTTTAAAGAGGGCATTGACTGGAAAATCAAATTTTGAATGTTTTTTTGGTGTGTCCCCGTGTCCTTCCCATATCTAAACATAACTAAAGTGTCACAGTAAACACTTCAGCCACTTCTGAGAAAGAAGGGCTTCTCTGTTTAACTGAGCTCGAGCAAGCAGTTTTGAAAAGTCGAGGTTAGTTACGTAACTAGCACATTTGCCGTGCAACGAAACCTCCCCCAACAGCTACTCCCCGTTGTGGGTGTGAACATTCCACCTGAAGAAGAAGAAGAAGAAGCACTGCGGAGCAGTCAGTCAGCTGGTAGCTGGCCAATCACAAGTGAGTGGGAATGCACTTGGTAGCTGGCCAATCACAAGAGACTCAGTGTTCTGGGGGGTGGGCATTAGCGTAGAGTGTTAGCGTATTAGAGTGCCTGTTCAGAGGCTGGCAAAGAGCAGCAATAAATTGGCTTAATCTGAAGAGACTATGAGGTTTTTGACCATAAATATTTGATTTATCTAAGTAGGCATCAGTAATCTAAATTTTTGGTTCAAAAAGACCATTCTATGCGACCTTTAAATCCTTGAAATCTTAGTTTAAGCTTAGGTTAGAAGGAGACGTTTTTCATGAATTTACAACCAAGTCCTATTGGTCCAGACTGAATGCCTTTGAATTGTAGGTCTGAGTGTTATGATTTCCTGAGTGACTTCAACATAATATACTTCCACCTTTGTATGGGAAAAAGTATATCAGATTTAAAATTGGTGCACAACCGTCAAATGCCACATAAATTTGGTTCAGGGATTGGAACTCTTCTAGAGTTAAGACTGATGTCTAACTGCTGGGTTATAGTTGCTCATTTGATTCTAATGACTATAATCCTCATGAGTTTGAGATACAATTTGATGTTTGTTTTCTGTTTTTAGGCAAATTGAAAAATGTACATTTGTTAGTGATCACAAAAACAATAATGCACAACATAACAATACATTGTAGATACTGACTCATGACAGACAGTTCACTCATCTGCTCATACACATTTCTGTGCTATGTTTGTGTGCATTAATCCCTGAAAGTTTTCATCCCATCTCATACCGTTAAGCCAGTTCATAAGAAAATTTTATTACCATGGTTTTGAATAAATTAGGAAATATCTGTTGATTTTCTCAGCAATCATCGACCATTAAAAGTTCATGTCCTCAATGAGTCACCCAAGTTTAAAGTTGATTGATGAGTGGTCCCCGAAGAAATCCAAATCCAGGGTTAATGCTTAGACATAGAATACACCTAGCACAGGGCCTTGGATGCAATTATATTATAACAAAAAAAAAACATATTTCAAGTATTCAAGAGTGATCTTATTATGTGTTAATGTGTTAATGTGAATGACAGCTAAAATGGGGTTTATGTTTATTCCAACCAACAAAAGAGAACAGTAATCCAGGTCTGTTCATCAGGGATTGGTGAGAAAAGAGGTGGCACAGCTGACACTCTGACCTGACATTAACATCTGCCATCCCCACAGGGCACAAGTACTCCCAGATGGCATTAAAAACCATCATGATTTCTGATGATCAGGGTCTCATTTTCTCCAGTCTGTGATAGAATGTGATACAATTAAAATAAAGGCGAAATGGGGAGCAATTAAACTGCTATCTGGAATAATGGTCATATGCAATATGTATATACTATGTAGATACTGCCTGTGTGAAAACAGTACAAAAGCTGATTTTAATCAATTTAATCAAGGAATACCACCCAGAAACCTCGCCTTAAAGCTTTACATGACTTTTAGTCTAAATTGAAACAGGTGAAAAATAAATATACTGTATTGAATTGATTAAAATCTGTCTTAATTTCAGGTAAAAAACAGGAGAATTATAGGTTGCTGCCTTTTGCCATGCAGTACTGGAAAGAACAATAAGTTAAGGAAATACCTTTCAGATAAACGTTTTTGTGCTGACATATTTCCATGTGGGCCACACAGTTGGTGTAGTGGTAAGCACTCTTGCCTTTACAGCAAGAGGACCCAGTCGGAACAAGGGGCCTTCTGCAAGGAGTTTGCATGTTCTCCCTGTGTGTGTGTGTGGGTTTTCACCAGGTACTCCGGCTTCCTCCCACAGTCCAACATGCAGATTTGGGGATTAGGCCAATTGGACACTCTAAATTGTCCGTAGGTGTGAATGTGAGAGTGAATGATTGTCTATCTCTATGTGGCCCTGTGATGGACTGGCGACCTGTCCAGGGTTTACCCCGCCTCTCGCCCTATGTCAGCTGGGATTAGGCACCAGTGCCCCCCCGCGACCCTCAGTGGAGGATAAAGCAGTAGAAAATGAGTGAGAATATTTCCATGTCCTGCCTCCTAATAATTGCAAGGGTTAAATAATCTCCATGTTTAAACGAACCTAGCCAAGGCTCTGTCTGGTCTCTGCAAAGGGATTAAGACAGGATGCCCTGTGTGGCAGAATGACTGAATGTCCTCTTAGTATTCTTGTCACTTGTCGAAGTCACCAATCTGCTTCCATGACTGCGTTCCTAAAAAGAGATCTATAGAATCAGCCAACTGTAGTTGGAAGCGCATCGCTAAATGAAAAAAATGGGCAAAGGAAAGTACAGTATGTTAGCATGACTCATTCATTGGGTACAGTCTTGATATGAGTGAATGGTCTCACTGCTTAACGTTTTTCGTTTTCGTAATCAGGAAGCTGGAAATACACAAACACTGCATGTACTACACAAACAGGTGGAAGCCTGCATGTAGGTGAGTGTACACAGAGCCGGTAAGATAATGTGGTGGCAAGATAATGAGCTGCACAGTCCCTGTAAGCTGCCTACTTATGGTGCTTAAACAGATCATTGCTTTAGCCAAGGATTTCTGTGATCAGTGGAGCAGGTTCATGCAGAGGAGGAGCGGCCAGCATAATGAACTCATGACTCTCATTTTCTCTGAAAGATCAGTTATTATGTATTCCATTTAAATGTTCCACATTGCAGCATTGCCGTCGTTGCATGTTATACTTCATCACTGAAATGTGGCTCAATCTCCTAAATGTGTAAATAACACAATAAAAGTGATTTCTTACAGATTCAGAAATTCAGAGAGGGATTTGTGTTTTAAAGACAAAACACAAACATTTTTGATTTTGTTCCATGGGCAGGAACACAAACTATTCCAGTCTGCAATTTTTTACCTCACTGTGGCATTTTACTAGTGTTGCAAAATTAAAATAATACCAAAAAGCCAAAAAAAAAAAAGAAAGAAAAAAGAAAAAAAAATGGTTAGTCATAGTTTATTTTTAAGAAATAACAACAGTGCTGTATTAAAACTGACACAATAGGAATGTAGCTTCAGTGGCTGGTTTTGGCAGGTTGCCGCTACCAGCAAAATGCAGAGTGCTTGAAGGGATTAGTTCAGTGGAGTGTCCTCTGTTCAGTCACACCTATTTGCCAATGAATTCTGACCACTCTAGTTTACAATTTGCAAATTGACAGAATAGGAGAAGTTTAAGGGAGGTCTCTTTGGAGCTTTTGTGTAAACGTTGGGGTAACAGAAAATTGACAGCAGATGGCTTTTGTTCTTCCAGTATTACACCCCACCAGTGTGCCGCTGGTTCTCACCAGAAATCATTACTCTGGATTGTGCTCAATGTTCATCATCAGTATGTGAGGAATTACTCATCATATTTCTAAAAACCACAATGCTGAGACCATGTCCTCCACTTTTCTATGCTGATCCACAGTTCATATTATATGTAAGCTGAAAAGCACAGCCTCATTACGGTTCATGAAACAAAAACTGCTTCTAAAACACACAAAATTAAATGTTTAATGTTTTGGGTAGATAAATAAAATATTATAAAACAGTCAAACACCCACATACATCAAATACAACGAATTAAAAAAGGTATTCTCCTCAAGCAAAACTTTTCTTCCAGTTGATAATAGAATTTCAAGCAATATGTTACAAATGGCAATTGTAATAATTATCATATTACCATTTTAAAAACAAAAGCATCTTGTTCATGTTTATCTATTGGCTCAACTCTGTATTGAATTTACTTGACTTGACCACATGTCACAATAAAGTGTGTAAATTAAATAAGATGCTCTTCCTGACACAATGTTCCTGACATTAAGCATTGATATGTAAGTTTGAGCAAAAGGTTTTTCAAAATTTAAAGGTGCATGTGATCGATTACTAGTCAGGTTCAGATCTGTATTCACTACAAGGCTCAGGCTCCAGTTTTAAAAATGGCTATTTTTAAATTAAAGCAGAGGAGAAACCACATCTGCTCTGAGATTCACAAATGAATAGGCCTAAATATTCTCAAAAGCAAACAGCATCCAGTCTTCTATTTCTGCCTCCATAAAGAGCATGCAGTTTGCACCTGTAAATACTGTAAGTAAGCTTTTTACACCCAATTACCTTCATGCTAACACAAACAAAAAAGCAATAAATACTAAACTGGAGAACTAAAATGAGAAAAATGAATATGTCATTATGCTTTGTCAGTGAGCATAAGGTGGATTATTATTTAATATTCTGCAACTTAAAACGCTCTAATAATTTTTTTTTTTCAACTAAACAGCAACAACACACTACACTATGACTGATAATTGCCTACTCGGATGGAATGGAGAAGTGTGTGCTCACACACATAATAGACATGAGAGCTTCACTAATGCCTGCACATCTTCTTCAAATTTTAAATTCATCTTTCCCAAATTGTTCGAATGGCTCTAGTGGTGTGAGAAGGATGTGCTAGTTTTATTGATCCCTGCAGCAGAACTCTCTTTCACTTTGCTGCCTCCAGGGAGGTCAGAGACAAGGGTCATCTTCACATGGAGCTTCTTTGGAGCTGGCAGCGAGTCAGTGGGAAATCACTGAGTTGCTCAAGGGCATAACAAGAACAGTGAGTACATTACAAACTCTGTCCTGTATGGCTACAATAGGAGGGCCACCTTAAACCTCCTCTACTAAGAATATCATCAGAGGAACTTCCCAATATAAGATACACAGCTTTGAGAGGTGGATGGTAGTTGAAGTGAAGATTAGGAGCACACCATTAGGTTGTCCTACTTCAAAAAGCAAATTATTCACCTAGTCCTATAGAACATAACGAACAATGAGTAATGCTCAGCAATTTTTCTTAAAGTACATCCCTGCCATGTGGGATGTCAAATTACATGGATACATGGTGATGATAGTGTGAATTAGTCTGTCAAAAAAAAAAAAAAAACAGGTCTGGAGCAACGTTCCATGCTGTATATGTGTTGCCTAAGTCATTGTGTGTCAAGTGGTAACACTGCAGGAAGCTATAATGCATTTCATAAAGCAAGTAGTTCATCCCAGTTTAACAATCGACAGCTAGGAAATTTAATTCCCTTCAACCAGATTACTATAATTATCTACCTCCCGAAGAAGGTTGAGCAGAGGATTAAGGTCTTTTCAAAAATAGCCACCATGCAATATATTTGGACTCCATAAATGAAAGCTGATGAGCGGCCATTTTTTTCAGTTGTGAGATTTTGAGTTTAGTTATTCTCTCTGACTTCTCCCATTTCCTTTCTTTCTGTTAATCTGCTTTGATAATTTAGCAGCCAGTACATGAGGTGGAAGACCATCTTAAAGTCAGTCAGAAATCAAGGCAGAGAAAAAGCAGTTATTCATGTGGCATTCAAGAATGCCACATGAATAACTGAATGCAGACAGATGAGAGACAGATGTAGACTGCACACACTCTCACATAAAGAGTCAGCTAAGAGGATCACAATTCACCACTATGAGCCATATTATTGTTCTGCTTGTGCAGGGTTTTTTGGAAGGCTTGGGATTTATTGTACTGTTGCAGCACAAACATCATGTAAATTTTCTTTTTTTTTCACAAATGATGATGATCATCGCATCCTATTTTGATAATGGCAGAGGAAGCGTTATTACGTTTTATTATCCACCAAGCCAGCTGCTCAGTGCAGAAGCTGTAGTTGTGCTAGATGAGGGAATGTGTTTGTTTTCTTACTACTGATGACAGATTGATTGTTTGTAGCCAGGATAGACAGCACACAGTGGGTAGTCCATCTTGTTTTTCTTTCATTGTTTGTTCATTGTTAGAAGTCTCAGCTGGCATGCAGAAAAGCTGTTGAGAGTTGGTGTTGTGGCAAAATTTCTATCCACCTCAAAAATGTGGTTTCCCGCCAGTTTGTCCTTGTTTGTCCTTTATTTCTATGTATAAATATATATATATATATATATATATATATGTATTTTGATTTCATGTTTTATACACTTTTTAATGCCTTGACACTGCAAAAGCACATTATCATTATGCACCAGCAAAAGTTGAATCACCAAGATGAAAACGTACAAACTAATAATCCTACCAAAATTATTTGGTAAATTTTTGTTGATATAATCATTGCACACGTTTACAGTGACTTCTGCAACTACAATCATTTTAGATTATATTAGCAACAAGGACAATATTTTATTATTTTATTATTTTGCTTGTCTAATTTTTTTGACTTTGCAACACTTTAATTTTATGAACCATAACATGAACAAAATTGGTAGTCAGCATCGTGATGGAACAATTATGGTAGGAATATCACTGAATATAAAATCAACACACTTTATTTTGTAAATTACATGTCCAGTGTTCTAAAGTTCAAATATCATGGTACTGACAAACATGAACCTTATATTCTTTAAGCCTGAGTCAACATTACCCTGGGTCATTATAAATAGCTTATATTTAACTGTGGGTGCCCTCTGGAAGAGCTGTCCAGCCACTGTGGTGCTGAATTTTCTTCATCTGGGATTGCTTGTCTTTCCTCCCAAATACTGTACACAATTGTTAGATTTAAGCATGTAGCTCTCTTTGATAGCAAACAACAAATGTGCATTTTGCAGTACTGATCACTTGTGCTCTCGTGAAAGCAAAGATTTGGTAAAGCCAGTAGCTTAAGTTCCTGACTTTTACATGTTGGCATGCAGAGTTGTAGAACAACAACAACAACCCCATCTCTTTGACCCTGTTTTAAACCTGTCCTGCTGCACTTTCACAGTATTTATTTTTTAAGTCCGCACCCATATGTTTATTTGTGGCCACCACCACAATATTAACAAAGACCAACACATGACTAGTGCTTTCAGTGGGCTCCTCCTCCTTTTTTTCTTTATAACTACTCAATTGCTCAGACACCGGCCAGGGATGAGTGGGGTCTTTGTATGACTCACAATGGGTTCCATGAAGTGAACAAATGTAAAACATCAAGGTGGTGTGATTAAGGCTAGTTGACCAGCCACAGACCTTTGATATGTGACACAGTAACTTTAATAGAAATGACAGAAACAAAAAGCAACAGCTAGAAGTAAATCTAGCTTCCAGAGACAGTGACATGTTACCACCACTAACCAGGCAGTAGACTATGATCCCTCTAACATCAGAGGTAAGAAGAAATGTAGACTCTTAATTAATGCATATAAAGTATATTTTACCTTTAACTAGTCATGCACTGCTTGACTTCCTTGTCATGATGTTACTGATTTATGTGGAGCATTATTATGATTCCCAAAAGGGCATAGGGATAGATTATGCATTTTTTTAAATTGATAGATGATGAATAGAACATGAACACACATTTTAACATGTAGTAGCTGTCTCCTTAACTGCTTCAATTCAAAACATTATAATAAACATTGTTTTTCATGTGATATTAACTGGGATAATCACTTCATTCATAAATAAGTACATCAATCCATCTGTTTATTATTTCTGTATACTGTTCCATTTTGTAATGGGTGAGAAGCTCCACTTGCACATTGCCTGTTTGCCATGGTGCTAACATATACATGCCATGTTTTCATATGAGCCAACGTCTAGAGAATTGAGCTTCTCACACCAGGCAGTTCACTGGAGACTGTCTGTGTTAAACACATTCTCACTTAGTTTGTTTTCATACCCAGTTTGTTTTCCTCAAGGGGTGTGTGGGCGTACCGAAATAAAAATGTCATCACCATGTCCTTGCTCAATGTGAATTCTTCCAGGTAGTGACCAGCTCTATTCATGTATGGGCTTTATTGGACATTACACAGACCTTGTGCTTAGGAGCTTGCAGGGGAAGGTCTGTTTAATGTCCAATCCTCCATTTGTGTTCTCTTATACAGCTCCTTTGGGAAATGCCTTTAAAAGTTCAGGGTTGTATTGCTTGTGGGAATGCAGCTATACACACACAACCTTGTTCACACCTACGGGCAATGTGGCGTCTATTACAGTCTCTATTTCACCTAACCTACATGTCTCTGAACTGTGGGAGGAGCCTGGAGCAAAGAGAACTGACGCAGATATAATGATGGTATTTAAACAAAATCACACCTGAAACCTGAGTATGTCTGGTCTTCATGTTCACCCCATAAAGAAAAAACATACAATGTTTTTGTATTTAGTACTATTCAGTAATATAATTCAGTACTACATACTGTAGATTACCATACATGTGCAGATGAGTTTTTGTAGAGATTTTTCTTTTAATTAACATTAACTCTATAGAGTTTGAAGTGATGCACACTGAGCACATTGTCTCTTTCTGTTACAGTCCATCTACACAGCACCTAAACCCTCCTGCTTTTCTACTTTCTTTTTACAAAAGCACCTCTCTCTCTCTCTCTATCTCCCTTATACCACCAAGAACCACAATCTGTCTCAATCTATCTTGGAGACTTCATTTGTCTGCTGCTCATTCTCTACAATCATCACTAAATAATTCCTTACAGAGGAAAATTTAATCAAATCTGAGTGAGAGTGAGAAACGCAGAATTAGGAGGAAATTGTGTGTGTGTGTGTGTGTGAGGCTTCTACTTGGAGGGGGGTGAAAAGAGACAGAATCAGAAAGCAACATTGGCAGTGTGTGAGAGGGTTGTAGAGTGAGAGAATTGCATCTGCATTAGCAGTCAGAGCACTTAGTGTGAGGAATCCATTCATTATTCATTAGTTAATTCACCATGTATAGTAATTAAAATCAGGGCCCGCTCCAAAATGGAAAGAGCCATGATAGACTGGTTTTCTATGTGCAAAATTTAAGAGGGGTGTTTTTTTCAGTGCTCACACTTCAAGGTTTTAGTAATCATGATCACATCTTAAAACTATCTGTGGTCGGTGGACCGATCTCCCAGTGCTTAAAAAAAACATGGCCTACAACTAACAAACTTACAAACAACCCAGGGCCAATGTATTAAATATAACGTAAGGAAAATGCTAATTTAAATTGGCATTGTCAGAGTCAAGACATACATTAAATGATTAAAGGACATTTAAGTTTAAAAGTAATCCGTTTACTGTATTGTGGGATTAAAACTTTATTTGCTTTAACTGCGTCATGCTCCAGCTGAACAAATATGACCATTTGCATGCATGCATTCAGACATACACACACACACATAGAGAGAGACTACAGAACCAAAATAACTTGAAAAGAGACTACAAAACCAAAACCAAAACAGTGTCATGTCACTTAATAATAAACCAAAATAAGGGTGTGCTTATCATGCCTCTGTTGGAAAAATTAGTTTTTTTGTTCTATGTCTGTACAACATATTTGCTGGTTGTGGCCTTGTTTTGACAACAGTGAGAAAGGGTCAGAGTCAAAACAATCCTACATTTCTTTGTTGTCTGTATGTACCTGCTCACTCCAACCAGCAGACTAATTATCTCTCTGGAAGGTGGTTCAGATCAATGACTATAACCTCCAGCATCTTATTTTATTATTATCTGTCGGCTACAGTTAATGTTCCATGGGGTAGTGTGTATGTATTTGTATTGCTGTGTGTGTGTTTGAGAGAGAGCCAGATTACTCACACTCCTCAATAATGAAAGGAGACTGTGTATGAGAATTAATCCACAGTGGATATGTGCAACAAGCCAAGTAAAGATGCTAAAATCATTTGAACCATCTGTGCACACATGTTAATCTTTAACTACATTGCCTCTTAACACATAGATAGCCAATCTGCATATAATAAAGTCAATAACTCAACAAAAGTAACAATTAACAATGCCTATTGTTCACTATTGACACATTACACCACAAAGTAGTGGTTTAGTATACATACACGCTATGTGCAAATATTTGTTTGAAATTGATGCTTCTGCTTTTCTTAGGCCAGCAAAAGCAGCTTGTTTGGAATTAAAACTCTTAGCAAGTGACATGTAGCATGTATTCTGTTGCACAAGCACTGCCACAGAGTGAACAAAGAACCAAATTACACAAACAAAGTTTAAGGGGAAAAATACAAACTGTGAAATATGAAAATAACTCTTTGTAAGACACAAACTAAAAAGCTGTTTTGCTTTCCAAAGACAAAAAAAAGAACTTAATAATGAAGTAGTAACAAAATGGTCTTTTTTTTCTTTAGAGGACAGTGCAATTATTCTTTTTAAAGCTTCT
The DNA here is from genome assembly GCA_016785285.1 of Brachirus orientalis. NCBI lineage: Eukaryota > Metazoa > Chordata > Actinopteri > Pleuronectiformes > Soleidae > Brachirus > Brachirus orientalis. Next base: position 1,557,442 of record JAFBJR010000172.1, read on the forward strand.
GTCAAAAGTGGAGAGGAAAATGTCATCAGGTTTAGACACACAATGTGCTTTCAAAACAGACCACTGTGTCAACAGAAAGCTGTTCTTTTTCAGTGTCTCATCTTTTGGTCATTTACCATAAATAATAAACAGTTTGGATCAACAGTCTCAAAAACAAGTAATAGCAGTTTACGCATTGCAGCTTTGTACAGATTTGAGACACTGAATGTTTAAAATTGCACTCATGTCAGGCATCACATTTGACAAATTTCCAGACTTTCTGGTCATTAATGTCATCATCCTGATGAAAAACTGCAGAGCTTTGTGTGCTTTTTTGTGAGTTTCCAAATGCACCTTTATAAATTACTTTTTTTCTCCCTGTCCAAACAAATTTTCATCTTATGTCTAATGGCACTGTAACAGAGAAGGTCAAAACAAATGTGAGGGTAACCCTAACCCTAATCCTAACCCTAAACTTGATACAAATCCAATAAGCATGATACAACATTTCCAGTGAATTTTATATAACAACCCTATGTAAACATTACCTGTAAAAGTAATTATGTTTTAAAAGTTTCAGCTCTGTGTTAAATTTATAGTAATCTAATAGAAATCCCAAGCAACTGTAGCAAAAGCCAAGCTATAGATATTATGTGTGTATGCACATATACAAAAGAAATAAAGATTTAAATATTTGCAAACATCACCTAGAATATGGATATTTATTGTGACCATGGACTACAGTTGAAAGATATTTATGGAAACTGCTGTGAATTCCTCAATTTTTTTAGTATCTGCTTTGTAGGAAGAGCCAGTATAATCTTGATTTCTTTGAAACATGAATTATTTACCTACAGCTGAGCTCATATTAATTGTCTATTGGCGATTTTGTAATTTTTGTGAAAGAAATATATTTTCAGGCGAAAATTAGCAACAAAAATGAACTAAGCTTTAACATTCAGGATCAATTCCTCAATTTTCTTTTTCTGATTGCCATCATTATGTTTAATCATGGAACAATACCTCCATCATAAAAACAAACACTCTCCAAGACAACAAAACCCAAAACTCAAGTGTTTGAATTCCTGCTCCACTTTGACCCTGCTTAAATAATTCAAGCTTTTGATTTAGTAACTGCTGTTAAAGCTTCATTTTTTTTCTTGACACACTTCACTTTTGGTTGCATGAGACGAATTCAGTCCATGAATCATTTACTGAGGGCTGACTATCATGGTGTTTCTTGTTTTCAGCCATTGATCATTTCGTTTTGTAGCAGATCATGTAATATGATCACAAACACTTTTATGCTCCACAGTTTTGCTCTGAAGAGTGAGTTGTCTTTTCAATTAACATGTCTGGTCTTATGTCACTACTCTAAGTGGATGAAAGCGACTTGTGGATGAGCGAAAGGAATATAGAGGGAAAGTGACAGATGTTGGCTGAAATCACTGCTGCTCCTCTCCCTCTGCCCTGGTGTAAAAATGGGTGCTGATCTCCTGAATACAGATGGTGTTACACAAGCAATCCTCTAAACGGCTGAGACACACTTACATGCTGGTGTCTGGAATGGTCTGTGTCTCTCTGCAGTGCCTAGGCAAAGTCAAACACCTTTGTTAGTGTCATAGCCAAGAGCTTTAGTTTAACACGATTCAGCAGACATTTTCTCTGACCTTTAACTCACAGTTAAATGTGTTGCATTGGTGTTTTTACTTGTTGTGATGTTCATGAAGCAGCAATGAGCAGAAGCTATACACAGAAAATTGGAGCAACTCTTTGAGGCTGCCTGAAGGGAGCCTGCACCAAATGATTGATGCCTAATGGGAAATATTGCTTGAATGCACAATCATCTTAATAAAATTGATTTCTGGGGTGGCATCTCTTAAGTCATAAGTTCAGGTAGATTGTCCTGAACTTATGACAACTGACCTTGAACACTGTCCAGGAAAGCTAAGGAAGGAGCCCACAAGATTTCCAGTAATTAAATTATCTCTTCTGTTGCAATCTCAAAGTCAACTGCCACATTCACTGCCTCTCCAATTACTGATAGTCCAGGTCTTTCTTGTGCAAATGTTCATTCAATGTGTTGTACCTTGCTATTCAGACAGTCAATGCATGTTATACATTAATATGTATTTGCAATAAGGCATTTTCTTTTGTTCCATTATGTTACCTGGCAAAGGCAGCTGCACAGGGAACAGATGATTTTGTTTCTTTTCAGTTCATCTATGTTACTTGATATGTACAATCAGAAAATCAGGTGCAAACTGGTTTGCAACTCATTAGACATTACCAAGAGGAATGGAAATTGATATCGGTGTGAAGGAAAATCAATTCAGCTGCAGATACAGTTTAAAGGCAGGTGTACAACATACAGTAATGCTATTGAGAGCAAAAGAACCTGTGTTTGCATCAAATCATTCAAGGTCAGCCATTGCAGCTTGCAAACTCAATGTTCTGAATGACACCCTCTGAGACGAAACAATGCCTGACTAAACACAAGACAGACAAATTAGACGAGGTAAACATGAGCGCACTGACTGATTTGTTGCCTTAAATAGTAAAAAAAAAAAAAAAAGAAGACAATTAATTTTCTATCCAACTTATTCTGTCTTTCATGAAACAAAAACATACAAGGCAATGACCAAATAAATATTGAATCAACTCAGATTGGGAGGAAAAATGGTCAGTTAACTGAATTAAGCAGTTCAACCACATCAGTCAATTTCAGCATTTACATAATGATTTGATTGAATTCATTTCACCCCGGGGTGGGTTAGACTGCAGTGGGCACTTCCATTTTGGATATGAATTCTGACTGGCAAAATACCTTGATTTGTTAAGCATATATATTACATAATGTATTACATACTTATGCTTATCCTGGGAAATGAGAAAACTACCAAGTAAAGTTAAACTTTATACATTTCAGTGAGGCAATTCCTTTTTTGATTAATTTTTGATTAACTATTCAAGCATGCAGTGGTCAGTTCAGAGCCAGTGCCACGAGGAAGAATTTTGAAAGGGATCTTTGGCAGGCTACAAACAGAGATCCTTACCACTGTGAAGTCACTGCAGAGCCTGTTTTTTTCCACCTCAGATTGATCTATAAATATATTTTGATAGACAATTTTATATTGAATCATCCTAAGCATGTTAATTTCTGAGTGAAGCAGAAACCTAAAGCTGTCAAACATTACTACTACTGAAGTACCTACTTGACAAAGCACTTGTCTCATGCTAATGCCTGATGATCACCATTGGCAACTGACGTGGATCCACTCTGAGGAAGAACTAACAATTGTAGTGCTGAAAAGTAAAAAGATAAAGTTACGGTGACTGCCTCAAAGTCTGAAATACTGATTATATTTGATTATAAGCTGTTTTGACTCTCTGGAGTTCATATAATGAAAACACAATTTTTTTTCCAAATAGAATGTTTTTTTTATTAGAATGAAATAAAAAAAAAAGAGAAAATCAATAATTGTGGTATGAAATATAGTGCCTTAACCATTTAAACTTTATTTTCTGTAGGCCTTTACCAATTATTAAGTTACAATAATTTTATATTTTAGCCATTAGTTTCATCAGATTTATGTAATTTTGGGTTACATGTAAAATAGGTAAACTCTATTCTTGAACACAATGTACTGGAACAATCAACTGTGATTGTGACCTTGACTTTAGTGTTGAACTCTGTATCTGATGGGACCCAGTGTGGGGCAAAACACGGATTGCTCGAGATAAATCCACACCATTACAGTAATTGTCTAAATGCACTGTAATCATCACAAACATTACTGTAGTTTTTCATTTGGCTTATGTATAAATGATGTGCATTTTAATTGGATTGTTTGCTGAAGTCAAAGGTAATCTCCAACAGCCAGAGGTGTGCATATTAATATTACGTCTGAAAAACATTATTCTGTTGGTCTTATTTGTGTTCGTTATTTTTTCTTTTACTTATAAAATATTTCTTCTTCTGTAAAATTGTGAACCAGTACATCTTATATTTTTTTTTATTATTATAGCTATCCTCACCCATGCTTACACTACTTAATCTCATAGCTGGTTTAAAGGTTAACAAGGTCTATCATACTGTTTATACAAACACAAATTTAGTTGCAGAAGTATAGGTGTCTCATGGGGCCTTCTTGTAGACCTGCACTTTCTTCTGGAAATGCTTAAACAGAATTTATAAGCTTGAGGGCTTGGGAAAACAGCCAGACGTGCCTTCTCGATTTTGGGTCATAAATGCGGCCTCTGCCCAAGGACTGCAGGGCCTTTTTAAAAACATGGCTCAGCTTGATTGGACACACAGCTAGCAAGTCAACTGATCAGAGAGCCGAGCCAGTCAGCTTTCAAACTCTTACAATTAACAGGACAGGTTTGTTTTTTTTTCAACAAGAAACAACATCTTCCTTTTACTGCTGCTTGTAGATGGTGTAGTGCAGACCTCCGTGGTACAAAAAAAATCTGGTATTTTGTCAGCATCAGCAGCTCTTTTCAATATGCAGCAAACAGCATCAAGATCAATGGTGGAAGAAAACAAGATCCGAATGTGTGCATCAGGGCAGTAAACGGTGGTAGACGTTCAAAAGAAAGTTTATGAGTCCCTATGCATTCACCATACGGCCTCACTCACACTGGTGTTTTGAACGTCTAATTTCTTCATGAATATTACATTATGCCATTTGGCTCATGAATATGAAATAGATGGAACCACAGGCTCTCCCTATAATCAACAGTTGATGCACACAGTCCATCGTCAGGTCTGTCGTCAGAATTTTCTGCAGTTTATTCAAGCAGCAAATCATAGCCTAGATTAGTACAGTGTTAGTGTTTGCACAAACTGTCAATGAACTTAGTGTCTTTCATTGCTGTTACAAATTTTTTTTGGGAGTTTGGATTACAACCGCCCTTCCTCTCCTTCTGCCTTTCCTTCCTTCACTGGCTGCCTCATTTGCATACACAGTCAAAGGGTGTTGACAGAGAGATAGCCCCTAATTCTCCAACATTCTCTGGCATGGAGCAAAAAATACTAATTGTAGTTCCTTATTTACTGCTGTTGGATAAACAGTGTGCTCACTGTTGAAACAACAATGAAACATGATGCAGAGCAGAATAGCTAATACACCAGCATTCCCTGCCCATCCATTTACCCTGCCTTAAGCCGCATGGCTCTTCTCCAGCACCGCCATATGCCCATTAACCTAGCTGCTATTAAATGACTGAAGATACAAAGTCTACATATCGGAAAGGTGAGAAAGCACAACTGGGAGACAAGTAGCATTTTTTTGTGCTACATCACTTTCATATTAATCTACCAATTATACTGCGCTGACCAGAAAATTGCTAGAAATGTTTACACCAGAATCTTAAGTTAATTCAGTGTTAAGTATTTTTTATTTCCAACTCACATCTGACATTTATTTTTCTGTCATTTTTTTTGTGAAAGAATTAGTGGCATCTCATGGTCAGATTGCAGATTGTAACAAACAGAGAACTCCTCTGCTCATTGCTCCCTTTTCCAAGTGCCAGGGGATAATGGTGGCCCTCACATTCCAGAAAGGAATACTAATGCTATTGTTCTTCTTCCTTTGCATAGTATGTTTTATCTTAAAAATGCAAAAGGCACACACTGGCTGGTGGGATTATACTTACACAAACACAGTTAAAACAAACTCTTAAATGTTACAAACTGGACCTTTAAATGTCATTATGGTTGGAATAGTTTCTCAATTATTTGTAGATAATCAATTAAGAATTTAATCTTTTTTTTTCAACCATAACCAACCAATGGTTCATGTCTTTACGATTTTCAGGAATTTATTATTTTCCTTGTCAAAACAAACAATTTGAAAAAGTAAATAAGATATTACACTTTTACAATAGTGTATTATGAAATTAATATGCTACTTAAAATGGTTTCCACATTTTCCTCCATTTTCAAAAGTACATGCTCATGTTTTGGAGCAGGATAAAATTTTAGCCTTGAAACTGCAAAGCCACTATTAAACAGTACATGGCAGAGGCTAAAAACAGTGTTCCTGCAGTTGACATTTAGGAGGTTCAAGTTTTTATTCTTAAGTTGTAGGAATACTGACACTGTCATTTTTTTTATTCTTGGATCAGCTGCAGGAAAAACTGCACCACAAATGCCCGGTAGGTTAGTGAAGCACTCTAATTATTATTGTTAGTGCGTGTCAGTACCAACAAGTGAATGAAGTAAAGACTTGGCACTCCCTCTTTGTCTGAATATTCCCTGTCTCAATAATTAAAGTCCAAGCAGCAGGTGTTAGCTTGGCAAGCTTGCAAAATGTACCTCAATTTTTGCATCCTTAAAGACATTATAATGCATTAGCATTAGGTGTAACGAATCATTGCTGATTTTGTTGAGTAAAGAGATTAGAGCCACAGTTGCAGCTAATTACAATTTTCATTATTAATTGTATTCTTAATTGATTGGGGGGGTCTTTAAAAGCCAAACACATTCACATCAATAGAAAACACATTTGAAAAGAAGGAACTAATACAAATTTAAATATAATTTATCAGTTATCAACATGTTTTAATAATTCATTAATACCTAAGTCACCTAAAGCATTTACCCCGTCTTAACCCAAGAATTATTGAGGCATGCATATATCATTTTAAATATGCAGCACTGATGTTAAAAGATTTCTACTTCTAGATCTGAATTTCTACAATTGAGACCTACAGATTTTTTTTGCAAATTTAAAAGCATTCAAAGAAAATTTCATTTGAGAGGAACTCTGTTCTCTGTTCATAATAAATACATGCTAACAGTGCTCTTTCTGCAGATATTATAACTTTCATGGCAACAGGGGAACAAAACAAAATGTTCAAACAGCTTCATTCATATCCAGAAAACACTGCTGCTGAGGAGGTGCATTGTCATAAATGGGGGAAAAATTCAAAATAACATTAAAACCAACTTCTAACTTCAACTTTCTACTTAATATTGACAAATGACTGCATTTCTTTTTTTTACTTTTCACGATATTTGCTAGGATTTGAGCTTTCCAAACACCACCACACACGTTTTTGTACTACCCACGTCCCACATTTAGAGAGTGACCCCTGACTTAAAAGAGGGTGTCAGCTGGTGTCATGAACATCTCTCTCAGCATGCTGTAGTTGAGCTAATTCCCTGAAACGCTGCTGCTGACAAGAAAATTTCATTTGAGAGGAACTCTGTTCTCTGTTCATAATAAATACATGCTAACAGTGCTCTTTCTGCAGATATTATAACTTTCATGGCAACAGGGGAACAAAACAAAATGTTCAAACAGCTTCATTCATATCCAGAAAACACTGCTGCTGAGGAGGTGCATTGTCATAAATGGGGGAAAATTGTGCGGCAACTCTCAGCCACATACTTAAGAGGCAATCAAGTTAGCCTCTCAAGATTCCCATGTTAGTTTAGTGGGGTTTGACTTGGTGCCAGTTACTGGGGTTTCATCTTTGCCAGTTAAGTCAGTTAAGTGTATTCCAGAAAGAGTGGATAGGCTGTCACATCCAAACGACATGTAGCACACTACCACTGCAGAATGAATTTATGGTTTGATTAATTGTGCTGCACGATGCCAGTTTCTGCTCTGTATATTTGTGTGTTGAAGAAACATATGTGCAGGTGCTGTGCAAACTTAATGGTGGGTGGCTTTCAATAAGTACATTGCAATAATTATGGTGTGAAACACCTGAATTCAGTACTTAACAAGTGTGGTCAAGTACTTTTTGTTGATATAGTTTATCTCAGCAACTACTGAATGGAATGTATGCTGTGCAGACATCATCCAGTCATAGGAATCCGCATGACTCTGTTGATCCCTTACATTTTCTTCTGGTGACAAAATGAAATTGGGATTTGTGTTCCAGAAATGTATTAATAATGTCAAGATTGGTAAAAAAAATCCATGTCCGTTCCTCGCTGCACTGGGATGTCTTTTTTTCACTTTCACTAACAGCTCTACATTTATAAAAGGGATTGGTCCAAACCTAAGAAATTCATGGGTCCAGGGCTTTGTTTAAGATAAATATTCTTTATGGCTTCTATATTGACTAAGAAAAAGTCAATTATCCAGAAAAGCTGCAACGATTAACCACAAAGTCTCAATTTTACTTTATTTTCTGTGCCAACTGTCAGTCTAACACTAAAACAACAATATTATTAAGCAAACAATGTGTCAGTTCAACATCAGCATGTACACTGTGATCTTGTGTAAACTGTGAGCACAAGTCATAACTATTCCTATCAAGAGATCAATAAATCAATAAATCTAAGATTAAGTAAATAATTACATGAACAACTGTAATTAAAACAACACACAGTTTAAGTTAATGCATTTAATAATAACTATAACTATAACTGACTGTCTTATTATTACTAATGAATTATAAAAAATAATGCTTGCAAATGTGTTTGGTATTACATTCTGTCCATAGACTTTCACCCCACTGGCAGGTGTCCTTCAACCACACACTCTTTAAAGGAAGAGGAGGTCACAGGCCATGTTTTCATTATAACATGATGTTAAACGACAGCCCACGTATAATCAAGGAGGGGGCCATCAGTTTGCCACCTCGGCTCTAGGACAAGAATTAGAAGATACTTCTCTTTGCTTTGCTGTAGAATTGTCGCTTATTCCTCCTAGACTGAGGAGTGAGTTGGTTGTGACTGTTCGCCACTGAAGTCTTTGACATCTGGTGTTTCATTCATATGCATGCAACTGTGCCACTAGCTCTGTTTTATTTGGTTGTGACTCAGACTACAGTATTAAATATCCACCAGCAATCAGGTTCATATTCTAAGTCCATCCAGAAAGTCTGGCCAATGCAGCTATTTATTGGCATCCAGAGATAACAGGATCTTGTGGTCATGTCCACATATTGTTTATACTTCAGGATATTCTTAGAACTTACAGGGTTGGTCAAAATTTACAGTGTTTTACATTACTGTTTATATCCAACACTAATTACAATGCACATATGTTTGGTCATCTTAAGTGATGGAAACTTCATGCTTCATCTGCAGCTTGAGAACAAAACATTAACATTGTTTTTTTTTATTATTGTGCATCTTTTCAGTATATTCTAATGAAATGGTTTATATGAATGCTTATGAAAACTGTTGCTGCTGCCCCACTACTAAAAAACTTTATCAATATGAATTTTTTCTAAAAAATTTCCCTTCTTAATATAAGTTACCTATATCAGTGTATTCCTTACCTTACCATACTGTACTGTAAATGGTTAAGAGATGGAATTCTTCAGCAATACTTAAAACACTTCTTTCTTCACCCTTGCATGGATGATATATTCTGTTTTTTGGGGGGAATTTATGACATGAATTTCAACAGCTAATCCATTTTATGGTTAAAATTAAGAAGTATGTTGCACTGCAAAACTCCTGCAGTGCAGTTCTCCTGTAGGAAAATAAACTTTTTCACTGATCTTCCATATTCTTAGTATGTCAACACTACACAATCTTTTGGCACATTTCTGGTATATATTTGACTGCTTGGAACATAGTGACTATAACGATGGGGAGAAATACTGCATACATACTGATACACTCCCCATTTACCTTTCTATAAATTTGGTGTAACAGCTGTGAATCCAAGCTGCTGTCCTCCATGACAAAATAGGAATCACATTCCAGTCACACATTGTGAGAATGTTTGAGATTCAAAACATAAATTGAAGACAAACATGTAAGCAATTGCAGCTTTTTTCCCACACTTTTTTCCCACACAGATCACATTTCAGTGAGGGATTATGCTAATGATGGAGTTAAACATATTTTGTCTTGGTTAAAACTGTCCAAAACTGATTAGTGAGTTTTAGGACTTCCTTTATCGTGTTGATGAACAGTTATTAATGTGTCCCAGCGGGACGAACACAGAACACCTCACCAGAGGGGCGTCCAGGAGGCATCCTAATCAGATGCCCGAGCCTCCTCATCTGGCTCCTCTCGACCCACAATGTACCGAGTTGAGGTCAGCAGCAGCCCATCTCCAGTGTACACAGTGTTGACAGTGTGCAGCTTCTCCCTCCTTAGGGAGTGTCTCTTTCCATTCTTCCGGATGGAATCTCCTTGAAGCCTTCCAGAAATCATTTTCCATGGCCTCATGGAACTCCTCCCATGTCCAAGTTTTTTGCCACAGTGACCGCCAAGGTCGAATTCTGCTTGGCCTGCCTGTACCAGCTGCCTCCATCGTCCCACAGGCCAAAAAGGCCTGATAGGACTCCTTCTTTAGCTTGATGACATCCCTTACTGCCGGAGTCCAACAACGGGTTTGGGGGTTACCGCCACCACAGGCACCGACCACCTTATGGCTACAGCTCTGGTCAGCTGCCTCAACAATGGAAGCACAAACCATAGCCAATTTGGACTCAATGTCTCCCGCCTCCCTCAGGATGTGGTTGAAGCTCTGCTGGAGGTGAAAGTTGAAGCTCTTTCTGACAGGGGAGTCAACCAGACGTTCCCAGCAGACCCTCACAATTCGTTTGGGTCTGCCAGACCTGACGGCATCCTCCCCCACCAATGGAGCCAACTCACCACCAGGTGGTGATCAGTTGACAGCTTCGCCCCTGTCTTCACCCGAGTGTCCAAGACACAGTGAGACGAGTGTCCAGGTCTCACTGTCATTGCCCACATGAGCATTGAAATCTACCCAACAGAAAAAGGGAATCTCCAGTGGAAGCACGTTCTAGCACTCCCTCCAGGGACTTGAAGGCAGAGGGAGGCTACTCTCTTGTCCACAGGGATGAACCCCAGTCCAGCATGAGTCCAACTATATCTAGTCAGAACCTCTCAACCTCGTGCACGAGTTCAGGGTCCTTCCCCACCAGAGAGGTCCTGTTAGAGTCAGCTTCTGCAGCCTTTGGCTACCAACCAACTCACATTGCATCCGACCTCTTTGGCCACAGGTAGTGAGCCCATTGGAAATGGGATCCACATTGCCTCTTTCGGCTGTGTCTGGCCAAGCCCCATGGGTGCAGGTCCAGCCATCAGGCACTCGCCATCATGCCCCACCCTCAGGCCTGGCTCCAGAGGAGGGCCCTGGTGACCTGAGCCTGGGCGAGGGAGAGTGTAGTCCATTTTTATCTTTCATCATAAAAGGTCATTATGAACCGCTCTTTGTCCGGTCCCTCACCTAGGACCTGTTTGCCACCAGGGGCATAAAGTCCCCGACAACTGAGCTCCTATGATCATTTGGACACCCAAACCCCTCCACCACAATAAGGTGGAAGCTCCAGGAGGGGCAAAAATTAAGCAAATTTTTAAGGGTAAAAAACAGCTATTAAAATTCTGCCCTTGCTTTTCTCATGAATCATGGTGCACAGGTTTCTATGCTTGCTTGTTAGGTGCTGGAACTGTTGTCTTATGACTCATTTGTATTCCTACAATCTGAGGACAAAATTTCTACCAATAACAGCAGTTTAACTGTTGAGAAACCATGAGTGCCTTTAGGGCATTGTTTACTGTGATTATGCATTTCAGGGCAGTGGGTGGTACTCGGTCGTGTCTCACATCACAGCTCCACCATCACTTAAGTCACATAAAATAATGTTGACAAGAGCATTACTGCTGAGCTGTATACATGGATGTTGTTGTGAATCTATAGATGGTCCAGAAGACAGAAACATGGTACCCGCGGCGTTAACATACAGTTATTCATAGACTCTGACTGGAGTTGATGGCTGGCTGCTGCTGCAGGCCATGACAGACACATGGTACACAACACAGATGGTGAAATTTGGCTGTAGTCAAAACAGTCAATGACTCATCGTGACATTTGTGCCATAAGTTATTTTTGTTTCCACAGGCACACACACTATCATCTCAGCATACAGTATACAGTATACTTGGTGATAATAGTGATAATTTATTGGATATACTGAAACATAGTATGCAACCCCTGCACACATATGACATAAATATAGTTTGATTAAGAAATGCAGACCTGTGAATGACACAGAGCAGGATTTGCCAAATAATCCTCTTTCTGATGCACAAAGGCATAACTTGAGCTGCTACAGTGAATACTAAGTCTCTCCAGCCTGGCAAGCATTGGACTCCTTCACACTTGAGTGGTCCACCCTTTCAGATTGGCCTGTCTCTTGACTCGGCACAAACACATGTTTTGTGGAGGTGCTACCAGAAAGATACAGACTGTTATCTATCAAAATGGAGCCGGCTGGAAGTCAGTCTAATCTCAAGCTGCATCCCACTTGCTTATTTATGTCACGCAGGCACATGCTATACAGAAATGCACACACAATCCTTCTGTATTAGTTAAGATAAAAAGCTCAAACTTGGAGAATCCTCTGCCATAAATTATCACCACTCCCAATACCAATCCTTGTATCAGACACAAAAGCATGCAGAAGGCCCACGCTACAATATAAATGATGATAAAACAACACAATGATGCTCCCTTCTAGTAAGGCACATCCTTCAAAAACACTGACTGCCTCTATCAGTCGCCAAAAGCATAAGTGCAACGGAGTAGTCAGTAGTTTGAAAATGATTCAGCATTTTTGCTGTTGACAGGTTAAAACCAAAAGCTTTTAAAATTACCATTAATCTGAAAGAAAGACTTGCTGTGGTTTACAAATGCAAATAAGTGGTGAAGCTTGTCAAAAGGTTATACAGTAATTTACTCAGTAAATTGGGCATCCTTGAGATGCGCTAAAGAAAAATATTTTTTACAACAATTAACTATTTGCCCAAGGAACTAATCTCTTGATATTTTTCAGTAATCAATTGTGATCCCCATCACATTTTCCCACCTTTAAAATGAAATTGCCCCAAAAGCCCATATATTGTCAATATATAATGACACAACACAGGGGAAAGAACACAATCTGAGGTAAAACTCCAGCAACTCAGATGATGTCAGCTAATCATTCATCAAATAATTGCGTGAACAATTCATTTCAATATCATTGCAGTCTGAGACTGAAAGTTTGCTTGTTAATACAACTGCCAAATTCTGATTTTCTTATGTTGAAAGAGGTCTCACTAAAATGAGATTTTAACTTTTGACAATCCTAGCTTTTCTGGCAGGACTTTGACATCTAAAGTAAAAAGGGCAGTTTACTCCATGCAGATGAATAACTGGACCTTAAAATTGCCCAGTGATTAACATCCCATCATGCTTATTGTTGTATGTAAAAACCCCTGGCAGACCCAGTGGCTCATTATTTTGGCTGCTGTGGTTCACTTTAGATGATGACCTGAAAATGTGGCGTAGAGTGGTATTACCATGAAAATATACTGACACAACTTAATATAGGAGCAATATTTGGATCGAAGTACATTATGTATACAGACTATATGAAGCATACAATTGTTTTTTTTGTGTGTGGAACAAAAGCATTAATTTAATCAGAGCAAAAAAACAAAAAAAACACTTCATGAATAAATGATTCACTCTGTTCTGAAAAAGATATGTGTCACATGTGAAAATATACCCATTTGCCCAAATGTGTATTTCCCACAGTGAGGGCTTCTGTCTGAGCTGTTCTGACATGGTTTACATTCACTTGGTCCCTCAGCAGGCAAAACCTACACACCTGACAGAGTGATCACATTCCTTATGCTTTGGTGTCTATGTTGCCATGAGAAAGTACTGTAATGTTGTACAGGTGACAAATCCAAATCAACAGGCCATGACAAGTCCCAGAGTTGTTTACTGAGCATGGAAATCATGTTTATTGCCCTGGCAGAAAAATGGTAACCAGTCAGAGTCAACCTGAGCCCGTCAGTTATTCTTGAGACAATGTTTCCCACCACTTTACGGGTCAAGCAGTTGAAATATAAATAGTCACACTGTTCAGTTGAGCTTTGAGTATAGTTCATGGCCCAATGCCTTATTCAGACACTTCAAGATGCCTAGCTGGAATGATGTGATTAAAAGCTAGTCTTATCTATCAGCAAATGTCCAGTTAGTTAGCCTCATGCAACGAATAATCTAGCACGTCTTGAATGCTCAGTGTAGTAGACCTATTTTACAGCAGCCATTTCTGACTTGACATAGTTAGACAAATGCAGGCGTTACCAATGACATTAGGGTTCCACTCCATGTTTAAGAAAGGCAGGTCTCTGCTTATTAATGTATAAGTGGAGGTCGCACTAAATACTTGACATTTCAGCCTGCAGAAGCTGTTTTAAATTCTGTTATTTTAATACTGTATTTTTGCATTCTAATAAAGAAACAATTCTAATAAAGAAACAATTATATATGGTCATTATAACAATACTAAAACAACAAATCTAATAGTGGCCTTATATTTTTGCACAGTATTGTATGTATTTATCTGATGCATAATTTCTAACAACCTACATAATATGTATATTTGTTAATACCAATACTAATTTTAACCTGATAGAAAAATAGTATTACAGTGCGGGGAAATTATTCCATCAATTTAATCATCAGACATGCTATAAGTGAAATGTTATACTGTAGGTAGACTGAGCTCCTATGGTAACCAACTAACTGAGAGAGCCAATCTTATACTCTTAGACTGTGTCCTTCATTTTACAAGCAGGTCGTAAAATCACCAGCCGTGACGATGGAAGTGTGCACTTGAGGACGAAGCGGTTCTGGCTGTAGCGGGATGCTTTCAGCTGCTGGTTATTTTCAGATGTGACCGCTGCTCCAAATGCAGCTCTCCCTGTACACACAACAACACAGAAGTATTTTTCGACTTCAGGGTATTCTTCAGCACCTTGCACTGCTGGACAGCTCCTGTTCATTATTTGAAGAGGCTGCGTTGTCAAAGCAACAACTGCAGAACTTTGACAGGTCGAAATTCAAAACGGACTGGATCAGCTGCTGGAACTGTGGTGAGGCGACAAATGAAAACCTCATTTCAGCTTGAGGTGCATCACCCATGCAGTGCTTTGCTTTGCCTTGCCTGCTGGGGTTTTGCAGACATACTGGGTTAACACACACAGAATAGATGAGGGTGGATGAGGTTTGGCATTAAGAGAATAATAATATAATAAAGCTTGTCCTGAAGCTTTTGCTTCCCTTCCTGTGGGCCACCCTGCCCACCTGGCCAATCCGGCGCTCTTTTTGCTGCAAACGTGTATGCTGAGAATACCTGAACTGAATTTGAATTACCATATGACGTAGGCCCTTTTCAAGCAGCAATGTCCTACTGGTAACAGGGGATACAACAGACTCATGCAGTCTGTACCAGGCGATCAAACACACAATTTGTTGCACCAGCTATACAGCCCCCCACCCCACCCCCCACCCCCCGCACGCACACGCCACCACGACCACCTCTCCTACATCTATATCTACATCTCTCTGTGCATCACTCACACAATCATCTACACATGGCAAAAGACACCTACAATAACCTACATATGGAGGAGATTAAAAGAAGACATTCATTTTGTTTTTTAAAGTATCTTCGGTCACATGCAAGTCTGCGTGCAGACCACAAATCACGGGTTAAATGGCGATGAGTAACGTAGATATCGAATGGCATGTCACGCCGAATATCGGCTCAGGCGGTGTGAATTCAATTAAAAAAATACTTACGCATTTTCTCGAATGAATGAAATCGAGGGTGAGAGCGGTGCAGGAAAAACCAGTAGGGGCCGCGTCCCCGTTTTCAAGATTTGCAGTGCGTTCGAGGCGCAAATCTCCATCTGAAAAGAACCGGAGGCTGCTGCAGTCCACGTCTTCCCGTTGCGCGATCACAAGTCAAGACGCTCGCCCTGCGAAAAATACCAAACATTTAGAAAGAGTTTCGCGGTTCTGCGGAGCGGTCACAATTTCCTCTGATGAAGTGAGCGCCGATAAAAAATCTTCAGGTGAGCAGCAGTGGACCCGAGGAGGAAGGAAATCCTGCAGAGTTTCTGTTGGGTGAGCAAGTCTGTATATAGGCCCTTTACTCCTCTTCTCTCTCTCCAAACCAGTCACAAGCCCCCAAAAAACGAGTCTCACCAAAGGTTTCCTCTTCAAAAATATTGAGCCAAAAGAAAAATGGAAAGAACAAGAACACAATAAGAAAAGCAAAAGACGAAACAAGTAGATTATTTCTCTTTTTTTATAACCTTTTTCAGTCTGGATGTTTTTTTTTTTTGTTTTTTTTGTTTGTTGTTTGTTTGTTTTTTGCGCGGATTAGTGTCTTTGAAACAAAACAAGATCAGCACACATACATGACAATTAACTGTTCCCTATTCACAGCATTGCTGGTATAATGTCAGCGCAGAATCAGGAGCGTCCTACAAAAAGAAAGAAGGAAAAGAAAATCCTGAGAACGCCTATTGGATAAAATTAAGGATATCCGTCCCACTGCAACAATCACACGCGTCGCGTTCAGGACGAATGGCTTGTCACGGGCTGCTCCAAAAATCGCACATATGGTAATAGCATTTTCTATCAAGGGGAACGTGGAAGAATCCACGTTGATGCCGTCCCCCCTCAAAACAACCCGTTGTTGCATTGATTACATAAGCGCAGCTATTAGTAATAATTCCACTTCTCACGGAGAACGTGTGCGATCGACGCTCTGTGGAAGCGCCGCGGCAGCATCGTCCGTGTGTTGCAAATAAAGCAGGGTTTTTTTTGCCACCGACTCCTTAATGGTTCCCTAGCTCTCTGCAGTCCATGACTTGAATAGCGAGCACGTTGAAATCACGGTCTCTCCGTGTGTGCGAGGATCGCGCGCGCGCGTGTGGACGTAAAAGTGTAGATGGGCGCGCGCCTGTGTGGGCGTGAGCATGCTCCTGTAATGTCCAGGGACCACTTTAACTTTGACCACTTTGTCTGCCTGTCCATGTGCCTATTTAAATCACCCCGTGGTCGTTAATTATCAGGGATCAATGGCATTAACGCGCAAAGCCCAGATCTGATGTCTTTGAGTGTGTCTGTGCGTGCGTGTGTGCGCGTCCACGTGTGACTCAGTTGTTGATGAGGTATGGTTGCCACCTACAGGCGTTTGTCTCTATCTAGTCATCTACAAAAACGCACCACTTTCACAGCCAACCTCATATAGATCAAACGCATTCAACATGTAGATGTGTTTTTATCACATTAAAGCTAGAGGCAGTGTGTGTGTGTACACCTGGTATTCCTTATGTTGTGGGGACAGTTTACACTGTCAAATAAATTATTACATTTTATGATGGAAACATGTTTTAAAGGTAGACAGGTTAGGGTTAGGTTAAGGTTAGGGTCAGGGCACTAGTAATTACGGTATGGCTAAGGTTAAATTTCCAGGAAATTAATGTGAGTCAATGCAATGGTCATGGAAACCACTGTACGTGTGTGTGTGCGCGTGTGTGTGTGAATGAGACACTGAATTTAAAATCAGCTACTAAAGAAATGATGATTCACTCTTACATTGTATTTTTCACACTGCTTTTTCAAAGTGCATGTTTACATTCCTCTTACAAATTCCAAGAAAGCAGAGAAAAGTAACCAATGAAACCTCAGTGTTAACCTGCCTTTACTGGTGATGATCATGTAAATGGAACAACATTATTTATCCACTGCAAAGAGCAGTGTGCCAGACAGGTTGGTATTGTGGGGAAGAAGGTTTATTGACTTACCAAACTACAGCTATAGACAAGAGAGTGTGCTTCCATTTGATCTGGGATGAACAGCCCATCTCATTAGATGACATACAGTAATGGACCACACTTCAGCTATTCTCTGTGATAGAGTGGCTTCTGGCCGCTGAGGTTGTGCTGCTGAATGAGACTGAGAAAGACAGAGGGAGAGAGGATGGATGAATATGAATCAGTTATAATGGAAATGTATTACATGTTGTTTTGATCACATACACAGGCACACTCAAACACACACATACACTACAAAAAAAAAAAACAATAATCATATGAGAGCTGAGTGAGAGCCTCGGGTTCCTGAAGTAATTACATTTTATCTACAACACAGTGGCAGGAAAAATGTGAATGAATTGTGGGAGAAACAGGAAATTAAGATGTAGATGCTTCCATACAGGGCACAAGGTGTCATCTAACTGTCTAAGTATGAAAATGAAGTGATTGTTATGCTTCACTGAGACAAGATCACTAGATGAACATCACCGGAGGTTATGGACCAACAGGAGGACGTCATCATCTTTAAAACACCAAATAAGTGCCTGCAACTAATGAGTTTTATATTAAGTATTTAGGCAAATATTTTTCATGATTAATAATTTAATAAATAGAAAACCAATTTTAAAAAAAGCATACCTCAATCATCACTGTTAACTATTTGCTATCATTGCATCATTTGTGTCATATGGATTATAGAATACTAATGACTGACTACTCAATATAAATGGTAGGTTTTGTCTATTGGTTGCAGAAGTTAATACATTATAGGGAATGATGTTGTTTTCTGACTCTGACATCACAATAATGACATATTCCTACCATTTCATCATCAATTATATTTTGATCTGTATAATCCTTAGGTTGTTTAATGCTCCTCTGGGATGCCCAATTAAACATTAAGCCATTTTCCTGTTAATAATTTGCAGAGATATCTTGGATAATATGTTCACAGCAATATTTTTCGTTGGCCTTTATACTGCTTTTTAGACTGCTTTGCTTCAATAGTTTGATGAAAATCAATAGTTATTTTGTTCTCATGCATGCACACGTGAAAGCACACACACACTTGTTTGTGTGCATGTGTGTATATTAAATATATACATTTGCTATTGCTATTTGCTATTTGTTGTCATTATGGTGCTTTTCTGCAGAGAGGTATTCCACTGGATTTAAAGAAGCAGACTGTATTTGCACATGTCATGACTATCCCCTTAAACAAGCCAAGAAATTTACTATATGGCTCTGAACAGCTTTGATAGTCCATGATAAACCGAAGTATTTGGAGAAGTTGACTGTTTAACTTGATGATGGTGCTAGATGAGAAGTCAAGGGATCACACATGTCATCATAGTAGATAGTAGAGTCACAGACATGTTGTGGTCCATCCAGTTGTTGCTACTGTAAGATTTAAAGTGGAGCTAAATGGTGGCCAACATACTAACAATATCATTTTTAGATCTTTAAAGCCAGTGTAAAAATGTGTTTGATTAGTGTTTCAGAATAGTTGTGAATACATTTGCCATTGATCAATTAACGATTAGGCCCTGGATCATGTTGTTGTAAGAATGAAGTTTCATAAACATGAAGAATAAATAAGCTGTGAAGCAAATAGGGTGCAGAAATGTTCTGCTAAAACGGTTTGACTTTAAACTGTCATGTCTATTAATCTATTTGACAGTTATCTACAATGTACGACAACTAATATATTGCTGAAAGGGTATATTCTTTTTAAAAGCTGGAAGCTTCACTGCATAAGGAAGACCTATGAGTTTGAAAGATGATTATCTGAATATGGGTTGATCGTAAAAAAAAAAACAAGCTTAAAAAACTAGTGGAGTCAGAGACCTATTCTAAGAATCAATTTGTTTTATTCTGATTTCTTTAAATATCAGTAAATAAAATTGCTGAAACTGGTGTCTGTGAAAGGCTCATACCTGCTTATTATTATCATCCAGTATAATAAATTGGTCAAGCTCTTCTCATAACTGCCATTATTAACATCATTAACACAGGAGTTTCTTCAACCGAAAACTTTTTATTTTTCCCCTTCACCTTTATGGATATACAAAATACCCTGTAATGTTGCATCCCATAAAAACACAGGCCAGTTTCTAGAAAGTATAACTATGTTCTGCGAAGCTAAATGAATGGAAATCTCAAATGCAGGATTCATTGCCTCCACACAACTAGATATTTTTGTGTTTCTCTACCTATTGGACTTTATTTCAGGATCATTTTTCACATGCAGCCCTAAAACATTATTAATGCAACCATGAGAGAATTTCAGCATCTCAATTACAGAGATACATTTAATATATTTTCTGTTATTAGTATTTTATTCACACTTTATTTCCTAGAGATCCCCTAAACCCTAAACAAACAAAAAAATATTATGCATGGAACAAGGGGCAGATATATGCAGCACCATGTTTTTGTAAATGAAAGCCTCAGCAAATCCGTACAATCAAATCAATGTCAACCACATGGTGCTTCAACACTGCTGCACTCCCTCATTACATTGTTTTGCATGCAAAGACAAAATAAATACAGTGTACTGTATATCTTAATTAGCCCCATTTAATACAGCTGTTATACACAATGACAGTGCAAAGGATTGTCAGCCCACTTATGGCATCTGGTGGTCAATCACAAATAAAAGGCATTACACAAAGAGTTTGAAGCATGGATGGCTGTTTGAAAGCCTCAGTTAGTTCAGTTTTCCAAGCTAAAGGCAACATAGGAAAGAATTTGATTTCTGTCAAACACTTCTGCTCTTATATGTATTTTTCATTCTGAGGGCCATCAGAAGGGCATTTATTTTCAGCCCCTTTTTCATAAAGAAACATTATTGTCAGTTGAGCTATATGCACTTTTCCCACTAAAAGCCAGATGGACATGAGCTTGAGGAAGCATCTTCAGCAAAGGGCTTCACTGTTTTATCATGTTCAATAAGCTTTATGTTTCATCCAGTCTTTTGGGAGGAAGATGATCTGTCATAAAAATAAAATTAAATGGTTATGTTAAAATGTTCAACAAATTATAGACATAAATGGCCTCAGTTGATTCCTTCTCATCTCCCACTTTGGTCCATAGACTCTTTTTAGTCCAAATCTGGCTGTTCTATTTCTTTCTCTATGTGAGACATTTCGTTTCAATCTTTTCTCTTTTCCGTCTTTTTTCCCATCCGTCTGTCGGGACTGTTGGATCTGCTGTGCTAGCTCATGTCCCAGACTGCTTTCTGGGACAAACTTCAAGAGGCCATGTAAAAAAAAAAAAAAAAAAGATGTAAGAGAAAATATGGTGGAGAGAGAGCGCAAAGGAGAGAGAGGATCCTGTATTGCTATACAGCCTCTTCAATTATTCAAATGGCCGCTGTCCCTTTGCACTTGTTCGCTCTGCTTGGTTTGAATATTAAAATGGTCGCCCCCAAAGAAATATATATCCAGAAGATGAAGCCCACACAGAGAGAAAAGGCTGATGGTGCTTGACTTCTGACATCCCTGGCACATCAGTCGATGAATGAGGAACTATCTGACCGCATGACTTTGAAGGGAGAGGTATTCCTATCACGTTTGGCCTAAATTCCATCTATAACTAGGTGACAGACTACATTATTAGCATCAAGGAGAGTGTGTAGTACTTTCAACGGACAGGAGATGCCACTTCCTCTAGAAGTGCCCACTGAAATTTAAGGTCTCAGTTCTTTCTTTGGGAGATGTTAACCACAGTCTCATAAAACTGATGACATATAATCACCCGCTTTAACTGAGTTGCTTGAATTTTAGTTTTAACTTTTGTTTGGTAAGACTTTTCTTTATATCTCATAAAACTGATGACATATAATCACCCGCTTTAACTGAGTTGCTTGAATTTTAGTTTTAACTTTTGTTTGGTAAGACTTTTCTTTCAAAGCAAGTATAAAGACTTTTCAAGGCAATTATAAAGACTTTTCTTTATACTTGCCTTGAAAAGATGTGATTATTTACTTCAAGCAACAAAATGCAACAATTTAGTTTCCTTCATTCAAAATGTTAAGGAAATTAAAACAAGATTTAGTACCAAAAATGAAAAATAAACTCTTGTGGAGCAATATTGAGTTATATTGTTAAGAAAAAAAATATATAATTAGATGATGCTATATATACTGCTCAAAAAAATAATGGGAACACTTAAACAACACAATGTAACTCCAAGTCACTCACACTTCTGTGAAATCAAACTGTCCACTTAGGACGCAACACTGATTGACAATCAATTTCACATGCTGTTGTGCACATTCAACTATGTAAAGAACAAAGTATCTAATAAGAATATTTCATTCATTCAGATCTAGGATGTGTTATTTTAGAGTTCCCTTTATTTTTTTGAGCAGTATATATAGCAGCAATTCTATAGGACAAGAAGGGAGATGGTGTATGGGCAAAAGGGTTAATAGGCTGAATGTGAATAAAACTGTATTTAAAACAGATTTTGCTCCTCCTTCTTATAAAAAAAGACAAATATAAATTAAATAATATAAATGTTATACATTATTTACTCCAAACACGATAGTCAACACTATTTCAATTCATAAAAAATATGAGAGTCCATTTGATTCCATGCTGTTATAAAGTAAATTACATTAATTATCAAATGATTTGTCTTCTTGTCAGAACAACTAAGTGTCCACTTATGTGGATTTATTTGTATTCAGTTTCCTCACTCATTTTTCATGATGTTACTTTAATTTGCCATTTATTCAGACTCATGTACAGGAGTAAAGGATGTCTTACTGCTTTGTTAGTGCACACATGACTCAAAAGGCTCCCCCCAACTCCTCCAGGCATTGTAATTTACTTTGTATTTAATTTTTTGAATTTCCTTTTATTTTGTTAGTATTTAGTGATCACAGAGAGCAGCGTAGGAGGATGAACTGTAATGGATCATGTTTTCTCTCATTTCAGCAGTTCCATATAATTGAAGTGGCATTTCTGTGTATGCGTATTACACTAAAGCCCCTTTGTGGATTAAAAGAAAAAACAACCCTCAAATGGTAAAATGACTAGGTAAATGTTTTGCTAGTTTCAGTTGCATTTTCAAGCACCAAAACCAGTGCAACTTTATCTATGCATACTCTTAAAGCACCAGCGTGTAACCTCTGTGGCCATAACACTGCCAGTGTCATTACCACCCCAGAGTTTCCCCTCTCCTCAGGTGAGCCTGCAGAGCTATATTGTATTTCAACATTTGTTTCGGTTTCTCACTACCTCACTTGTGTCTCAGAGAACCGGAGATAATTTCTTCACCTGAAATTCTCTTTCAATATTTGTGACACTTCACTCATGCTTTAACCTCAAGTTTGCTGCTGTGTCACTTTACTTGATGTCGCTGTAAAGTGTTAAAAATATATTTTTCTGACTTTGTCACTCTACAGAAAAATGTGATAATAACCACCATGCCAAATTTGAATGGCTTAAAAAGTTTAAGTGTTTAGAAATTAGGTTTCAAATTCAGCAACTTTCTCTGCTCTGAGAAGCCGGGGGCAAGTCCACTGTAGGAGCCAAACACACTTACACACATACTGGCCTGCTCACATACTGACCAAAGTCAGTGACCATCCCTGTTCATCAGTTTGTCTTATATGTTTTATCTTATATGTCAATCAGCCATATTTCAAACACCACTAAAAAATTTTGAACATAAGACTTGTTCTCTAACATATGTATTGCATGGGGGTGATAGGCTTAATCAGCATTGTGTGAACTCATTTGACAATGTTTTGAATGTAATGGACCTTTGTTTCTAATGAAAACTTACATAATGCTGCTTTAGGTCTTAACTATGTATTTTCCTCTTGTGACTTAAAGGGCTCCAAAAAAAGACTTGCATGTAGGTCACAAATCCAAATTTCTTCAGTGCCATGTGAATGATATGGAAATGAAATGGCTGATACTAGAATTTTATGCACTGAATTAATTTGAGGCAAATGTGGAAATACAGCCAAAAATCCTGACACAGCAGCTCCAGTCTGGTTTGTTTGTTCTTTTAAAGCATCTGTTCCTAAAATTGATGTCAGCAATGTGTCGTGTATAACATAGTTTTTTTTTGTTTTTTTTTTCTCCCTACCATACATGTTGTTTCTAAAGCAACAGTCAGATGGTAAAATCTTTCTGGTCAGTGCTTTTCACAGATATACAGTCTAATTTTTCACACTTTTGCTAAAGAGAGGACATAAGGAAAAATGGGAAAATCATTAAAAAAATACTCTCCCTCCACACATTCCAGGCATGATTATTTCAGGAAAAAAACAGTGTCATACTAAGCTACAGATGTCTGTGGCATGCCAATTGGCACGTGGTAAAACATGCTCTAGCTTCCCATTCTTGTTCAACACCGCTGTTAAAACAGCCTTCCACCAACCCCCCCAGAATTCATTATTTTGATTAATTACACCAAGTTCCTATTGAATTTGAATGACCTCCAAAAGAGTGTACCAAGTCCTCTTCATGTGACTTCCTGTTTGGGAGCAGATTTATATAAAGCAGGATAATGAGGCTCATTAGCATAAACATGAAGAGAGAAAGAGGCTGGTAAAATGGTTAGTGACGTTACATCTTTTATCTTTATCTCCCTCCACATTTTTACCACCTCACATGAACTTTCAGCGCAGGAAGACTTAATGCACACGAATGGTGATACATGTGGAGGCTTCAGGCACCATGATGAGCACAGGGATGGCAGTTAGGGGGAATTTGGTGCATCCTGTTATTTTGTCAGAAACACTGCAGCACGTCACAATAAAGCAAACCATCCAGAACCAACTGAGCAGTAATGCTTTCCTTGTGTGTTCAGCATGGATTGTGATCTTTTAGTACTGAGTCATGACATCTTCACGCAGGGAAGTGCTCTAGATTTTAAATTAAGAGGGATGAAAAGGAATAACATTTGAGTAATAATAAGAAAGCTGAGACTTTAAGATATCTAAGATTTTAGTTTGGTCTAGTTTTTAACATTAGGATTTAGATCATTCTACTTTCACCCTGCAAATTGTTCATTTCCACATGATTATAGGCAGACATATACATGCGCATTTATCAAAATGATAAATGCACATGTAAAATCAGCAAGTTAATATGGGCTATATATCTCTAGGTGTCATGACTCACACCACATGAACTGAATGTGCTTGCACCGCCATGTTGGCAGGAAAAGCTTCTGAAAAATGAAGGTTATTAATGCCAGTTTCAAACTTACTGTGCACTTGAAATTCAAAGAGATTGAACAATTATATCACAGAACCTGACAAAATGAATATTCAATTCATATAATAGGTGCTTTTCAAGAATATGGAAACAACCAGAGGAGACATTATCTCATAATACAGTTTTACATTTTCACACCAGTAACACACACTGTTAACATAAGTTACTTTTCCCTTAAGTTTCCTCTTAACTGCAGACCAGGAAGCTGCAAATCTGGATGCCAACTTCAGCATTGTGATTAATGACAGTACCTGATATGAAGTGATCACTGTACAAGCAGAAACTATTGCCTGTGGATTCCCATCACCCTGTCTATGCTTGCTTTGAGTGTGTTTTATAACAGTGATCCTCCTCTGCCATCCGTGGGGTCTTTGGTGATTTAGTAAAATGCTCTCCCATTAGCCCATCCCCAATGGTTTCGCCATCCTGGATCTCAACAACTATGCACTATCCTTACTTTTTATGAAAACAGCAGTTGAAGAGGTGATTTGCCTGACGCATTGTCTGCTTCAAATGCTGCCAGGTACGTTGTAGATAGTATATGAGTATGGATGTGAACATTATGGTGGTGTGACGTCTTCTACTGGCATTCTATACTGGGGCTGCTCCTGCAGTGGCAATTCATTGTCCTTCTTAATCAGAATGGACAGCGGGTGTCACAAAGGACTGAGGCCGTGACCTTCCATTTGTAGGATTGCCTCTTACAGGCCAAGCCAGTCTTCTGCAACATTGATTTCTCAGTACTCATGTACTGAATTTTAAATCTTATGTTTCAGTGAAAATCATTCTGAATGCCAGACGCATGTATATTGAGAATCAATGTTCAGTTGGAGGAAATAAAACTCTGTGAGTGGTAAGCACTCTTTAGTTGTCTTGGTGATAAAATTGTCACCTTAACAAGACCATTTTCTTTGCTCTGAAGTCCTGTGAAATGGCTGATGGATGACAGATATGATCAGGTGGTGGTATTAATCGATACAGGGGCTGCAATGTTACAGGCTTTTGTGCCATAATCTTGACTGAGCAGCAGCCATACAGCAGTGCAATTCAGATGACAGACGAAGGATATACTCACCGACAAATAGTGACTGCAGCATAAATCAGTGTGACAATCAGTCAGGCAGCACATTTCATTATGTAACCAACTAATCCAACTGTTCCATTCACCAGCCAGCTAATTTAATTAATAGAGGTTAAGTCTCCTGGGTTATCAGATATACTCTCCTTACTGCTGATGTTATGCGAGCTACCATTATGAAGCTTAACTCATCACTGATACATGAATTCTCTTTAACTGTGTGTTTTTCCTCTGTCAGCTAGTGGGTAAGGTTTGTGGAATGACTAAAGACCACCTGGAGGGCTCTTCACAAATCAATACCAACCTCATGGTCAACGTTATCTCCTAAGGAAGGGAGTTAAGATTGATTGTTGTTAAGCACTTTACAGGATGGAAAGAGGATGAGGACGGATCATAAAACTCCTACACACCATACCCATCTCTCTCAGCTGCATCAGAGTGCAGCCAATCAATAGGAGCAGGATCAGCAAAAAACAGAAATAATAATAATAAAAAAATAAAAACAGGTAAGAAAAATAAAAATTCAACAACTATCAAAGCTATAGTAAAACATAATCATGATTGCACCTGAAGGTAATTATAAATGTGGCATGAAAATGCTGAATGTAAGGGGAAAAATATCTTGTTTTTATCACTGGTAATTTTAACAGTTTCCAGAAGCTTAACCGTTGTGAGAACCGATTAGAGCTCAGGATCACCCATGATAAAGAGAGACAGAGATGTGGGGAGAGAGAGAGAGAGAGAGAGAAAGGTAGATATTCAAATTCAATAATCTTAATCATGTAGGTTAAACTGAATAAAGGTCCAGTGTGAATTATAGTTTCACACACTCAGGAAGCAAAGATTATCACATAATGTTAAATTTGGGAAATGAAGAACACAGAATTTAGTTTAACTCACAAGGCACAATCACGTTTTTATGCGTACAGATTTTGTAGGCCAAGTAATACGTATGTTACTGAACATTTTATACACAATTAAAAAGAACAAAAACAATGTAGCAAAATTTAGGCTGGTACACTTTTGGATTGACGAGGAAACCAATTTTATGCTCTTCCATCTTAAAGAATTTGACATTTTAATTTTCCTGGCATTCCATCCTGGCAGAGCGGATACAGACACTTCAATAAATCAGTTTCCTAATAGTGCTTGTATACTGGGGCAATAGAATAGTATAGAGTTTATTGTCATTGTACATAAAATACAACAAAATTGATAGAATAGAATAACATGGGCGCTGTTCTAGCTGCATGGAAACACACTGTTTTTTGTGTCCACAGGTTTATAAAATAAAAAAGAAACAGATCAATAAGTTACTGCAATAGTTGAGAATAGGCTAAACTGCACCAGTTAAAACCTGTGGTGATGAAAGGAGCAGGATTACAGCTGTCTTGGGCTTGATTTGGACACAGACCTCAGCTTCTTTGATGAGGTTTGCTTTCTTCATGCTGTTTTTTTTTCTCAGTAGTCCCAGCTGTAGATTACACACATGCTCAGCCCAACAGTGATTAATTTGCTTGTGCCTGTATGACAGGAATTGTTTCAGGAAGGGGATGAGATGGAAAATCTTGAATGTAAAATGCGGATCTTTCCCGTGTTGTTTGATTTGTTGGAAATGATCATTCAGGCTACACACAAAAACAGTCAAGTGTTTGGTTGTACAGTGAAGTACAGTAAATACAACCACTGCTTGACAGCAGTGGTTGTATTTCCACTTTACTGCAGGTCGAGTTAATGCATCATCATGCTGCCAATACAGCAAGAGGTTGACTTTGACACTGGAGACTGTGGTTCATATCAGTCAACATAGGTTTCTATCATGGCTTTATTAAAAAAAAAAAAACATGCATCTCCTTAACCAGGTTAGCATGGTTGCTAACAGTTAACCTGACTTTATTCATTATTTATAATGTTCAAAGATATTTTATGTTTGTATTTTTTTTGTGATGTTGAAAATACACTATAAAGAGGTAATGTATGTCGTGTAAGATTAATATACAATCATGTTGTTGCCAATGGTGATAGCTGACATTTATTCACACCATATAAAAATATACTACTACTGATAATAATAATAATATGTAATTAACATAATTAAAACACATTGCCCCAAAGTATAGAGCATATACACATTGCTATGAAGCATGTCTGTATATGATCAAATATGAGAGCATAAAGATGCTTTTACCTTTTTTGGGTTGGGTGCAGTTCAATGCATCATCATTTCATCATCCAAATGAATTAACAATAAAAACATTATAGGCCCCCCCATGACCCTCATGTGTAGGATAAAGCGGTAGAAGATGAATGAGTGAGTATACATTATATATCATGGGGGGAAAGACATACAGTATGACCTTCTCACTGTAAGTTTGCTTCTGGTTTCAGAGAATTTTAGCAACTACAGTATCATAAAATTAATTTGTTACACTTTAAAGTAATGCCTGTGATGTACGATCTGGTGTTACAGTGCAATCTTTTGTACTAACAGTGTAGACCTATGAGTGCAAAAGGGAAAAACTATTCCAGTACTGGGGAATAAGATGTGAAGAGCAGTAATTAGGGTTTAACACTTCAGAACCTTGCACTTATTATATATGCTGCTATTATATAATACTGCTGTATCAGGTATCTAATCTATAGGGCATGCATATCACCAGGGATGAACCTGATTTGATTTCATCTAATTTCAAACACCTTTTTCTGACAAACTGGTTAAATATTTTACAGTAGACTCTAGTGGTGTAAAATCAAATCACATTTGTGATTATTTTAAGTAAATAGCTGCAGTATTGTGGCACATTTGAGGGATTTTTTGTCAGCTCTGGTTATGCTGGGTAATTGTAATTGTAAACAAGTGTTAACCTTTTAAGATAGGGGAGAGTATTGACCTCAGGAAACTGAAAGGACTTGGCAGAGGATCGTGTTTTCCTAAATCTGATAGATTCAGAGCAAAATTTAGAGTGAAGCAAGTGTATTAAACATGAAACAGGTCATGACAGTTGTGCCATCTTAGACACTTTGAAAGAGCTTTGTAATGCACATTTTCCTGGAAGTACCAACCGACCAAGTGAAAACATTGTATCTTGCAGTTTCTTAAGAGAGATAGAAAACACAACAGCTGTCATAATTAATGATACGGAAAAAAGCATGGAATAATTCATCACATATATTTTTCCAGAAAAAGCTGTCAGGATTTTGACAGTCCTGAGGATGTCAAAGAAAAGCAGATTTCAATTTTGCAAACTACCTAAAATACAGCCTCTTATAACATCTTTCATTCCAACAAATATCTATAAATTTGTAGCGAAGTGATGCAAATTTAGCTATGACTTCCTATTTTTTAACTTTTTCCAAGACGCATAATGGCAGGAACATTTGAATATGAAAAAAAATGTGTTTTTTTTTTTGTTTTTTTTTTCATGCTTTATGTGACACCAGTTACATGGAGCCAAGTGTGCCCTACATCTGTCTGCCTTTTCTCATAAAAGTGGTCAGGTCCACTGTTGAGAACAGTAGTGGGGCAGCCAGTCAGTGGCCTGTGGAAATGTTGTAGATGTAAATGGAGTCGTGCTCTGTTCAAAGAGTGAGGATCATGTGCTTGCTCCTCTCATCCATCATAAATGTGTCTGTTTATATGGGCAAGGAGAGATGGAGGATGCTCTCCAGTCGGACCCAGGAGACGGGCTGAAGGGAGGATGACAGATGACAGATGAGGTGCTGTCATGGTTTCCTAAGAGCTCAGTAAGACCTGTCTTCTGGCAGCATGTCTAAATTATCACCTCAGCTTTGCTGGTGTTCACTGCATTCAGCCTATTCTTATGTTATTTGTGAAAGACTGCAGACCTTTTGTAAACTAATAAATTTGTCTTTATTTTAACTCTTTATTTATTTATTTATTTGCAAATGTATAATAAAGTGTAAAGTAATTCAGTAACAACTCACTCTCACACGCCTTCTACCGCATTATCCTCCACATGATGGTCGCGGGGGGTGCTGATGCCTGATCCCAGCTGACACAGGGCAAAAGTCAGGGTACACTCAGGACAGGTCGCCAGTCCATCGTAGGGCCACACATAGACACAAACAACCATCTACTCTCACATTCACACCTATTAGAGTGTCCTGTCCACAAAAACTTTAATGATTCCTGTGGGGAAAGTGCTTAATAGGGAGGTAATACCATCTTATTTCTAATGCCATTTCCAGGTAATAACTTGGGAATGTAATTACTATAGGGTACCATCAGTATAATACCTTGCATGAAAAAACTTGGGAATGTCAAGTGGTAATTTCCATGTCATAAAGGTGAAGTTCATCCTCTCTTACTGTATGTCATACACATCTTCTTTTGTTTCAA
Source organism: Brachirus orientalis (assembly GCA_016785285.1). NCBI lineage: Eukaryota > Metazoa > Chordata > Actinopteri > Pleuronectiformes > Soleidae > Brachirus > Brachirus orientalis. The sequence goes on from JAFBJR010000172.1 coordinate 1,587,720, forward strand.
GGTGACACATTGTGTTTTGTCATCTGGACAAACCCATCTTACATTGTTATTATCTAGCTATTACCTGGATATTACATTGAAAATAATGGTAAAGTGTTACAAACAATACCAGCTTGCTCCTAGAGATTGTGATCGTAGTAATATGTTTTGAAATTAATCTCAAAACAGGTAGTGATGTTTCTAAACCCTAATGTGAAAACATAGGTGGCCATTCCCACCATCAGGACACCAGCTGCCCTCACACAGCTTTGCTTCCACCAGAGAGCTGCAATGATATTTCACATGTGAAATTCTTGCATTTGTTTCCATTCCCACCTGGATAGTCATGAAATAAATTAGCATGCAAGTTTCATGATGCATACATATGCTAAGACTTACTATGAAATAAATTACCTCACACAATAATGTGTGTTTGCATGTTTCTTCAACAGCTGCTTTCAAGTGATCACTCTTATAATAAAAGACTTGACACATACAGGCCCCAATGATGAATCCTGCCTTCATTAATTCAGAGTTTGAAAAAAAAAAAATTAAAATAAATGTGGCGAGTGCAATTTCTTCCTTTGTGGACCGACTAATTTGCTGTGAGTTTGGATTATGAGGATGCTGTCCTTCTTGTTTGACTGTGGCCCCATAGAGCATAACTAGCAGGAGTCACACGGATGTAAAGTAGACACATGTTTCTGCCAGACACACTGTGTGCTGGTGCTGAGTTGGTGCTGTAGTGTGCCAAGCTGTGTAGAGGAAAGTAGGGCAAACAATGAAATACAAAATACAACAAAGCACTTACACTTTCTCTTCAGAGCAGAAATTACCCACATATGAAGTGTCTGTAACATTTGCATATATGTGCAAAATGATATACAGCTTCTCTGCAGTCAGCACACTACAAGCCACAATCTCAAAGCAAATTGTTGCAAATTCTATCTATCTATCTATCTATCTATCTATCTATCTATCTATCTATCTATCTATCTATCTATCTAACATTTTAAACATTTCCACACAGAGTAGACACTTAGACATGCAATGAAATATTATGTAAGAGATCAGGCATGAATCTGTGAAAACTTGTGCAAAGCCATGTGTAAAATAAATAATAAATAAACATAAAATAATGTGGAAAACTCATATGATGTTACTGGTGTGTATATATTACTCTTCTCTAATATTAGAATAAAAATTATTTAGGCTCTTTAATTAATGAGATAAGAATTTGTTAGATAAAAAATTAAAAATGAGTTCTCTACATTAAATATGTCCCCTTGTGCTTGAATAGCGTTTAATTATTTTTAATTGCTCTGAAATACTCAGTTGAGCAGTAAATCACAGCATTACCAATGTCATCAATTAGCAGCAACAAGATACATGCAGAGGCCATAATAACAATTAAAATAAAAGAAAACACTTTCTTCCAAGTCAACAATTTGCTGAGCTCCTCCAAGGGTTACATTTAATAAGAACCCGAAGGATGCACAAATCTGGAAAAAAAGGCAAAAGCCCTGGGGCAACTACATACTTTTGGGACCTGAATGTGGCAGTTAAGTTGGGTTAACATACTCCTGTCATGTTGTGCTGCGGAGCAGTAGTAAAGCTGTCGTGCACAACTGGCTGTTTCAAAATCTCTGACTTCAGAAGCAATCGCAGACTGCTTTCTATAGACTGTGTGAGATATAGAGTTGACGACAAGCTCACACCACAGTCCCTCTCTGTGACTGCATGCTAAGATAAACCATTTTACTTTGGAGGTTCTACATAAGAACTATTGTATTAATGCAACCATCAACCTCCATTTCTCAGATGTTGGATGAACAATTTTCTGATTTGACTATAGCATACTGTATGTGCAGACACAAAATATCCAAAAATCGCAGTTCATTTAATCCAGATGTGGAAGTAACTAGATTATAAGCATGTCTGCCAGATCTGCACTGGATGTATCCAATCATGTTATGTATGAAATGCACTGCAGGAAAACAAAATGTTTCCAATATGATAACCGAGATGCACTGAAGCGGCTGCATAGGCATTCTGTCTTGTGGTTGCTTCTCAAGGCATGGATGAGTGCCAAGAAGGAACTAAGAACCTTGCAAATCCATTCACTTGGAATGGTTGTCATTCCTCCAATCCATTCAAATTTGATTTGGCAAAAAGTACTCCGCATGACGAAACCTTGAACTCCAATTGTGGGAGGCGGTGAGGGGGATGTGAACTACACTCATGACCAGGAAGCCAAGGGTGAAGAGGAGGAGGAGGATTCCCAGGACTCATATAGTACACCTGGTAAATAATAGATTAAAAAGATTTAATCCTGATAAAATAACTATGCACATGCAGGTCAGCAGAATACAAAGTCTAAAAATGACAAGGAGCCCCACACACATAAAGTATCGTCATTACTGATAACTACTGTGATGTATTGCATGAGCTGAAAAGCACGGGTTGTGAGTTTTTAAGATTGTGACTCTGTTTTTTTAGCAGTCTGATGGAGAGCCTTTCATGATCAGAAAGTCACTGACAAATATCCAATCAATGGGAACTGGTACAATTCTTTTCCTTCCTTTTACTACAGTTACAATGAAACAATTAAAGGTAAAATTGCATGTTGAGGAGTTGAGTAGGAGTGGGGTTTTATTGATGCTTTTTAACACATTTTTGAAATAGATGTGAAAAAGCCTCACATTATCTGAGCTGCAGCCTTCTCTTAAGAGTCTCTCTCCCTCGTCTGTCTACATGTTGTAAAAAAATCAAGGCTGGGCGTGGCTTACCCACTTTTCTGCATGCTACCCACACACCTGCCACTCATTAGTCTGATTGCCACTCATCACTGCACTGCTATAAATACCATCTTCCTCAGTGGTCTGTGTCAGTTTGCTGCTGAACCATCAGTAAACCTGCCAGATTCCCCGTGCTCTGTCCAGCTCTGTCGTCCGTCTGCTGTTGGTCTCCTCTCTGACCCCCTCCTTTGGATTTAGATGCCTCTCACTGAATTAGTCACTCAGTGTCCTGGATTCAACCCCCAGCTTGAACCTTGGATTTAATTGACTCTTTTGACACTCCTCTGACCCTTTAGTAGATAAATAGTCTACAAAGGGCTTATTCATCTGTGTTCCCGCTTTAGTGAATCAGCACTTCTTAACAATCTCCCCCCAATTTAATTTGACTGATTAGTTTTTAATGAGTTTTGTTTTATAGAGCTCCAGTACATCATGTCACACAATCCCATCACACATCACTTAGAACCAAAACAACGTCATTTTGGCATTAAGCAGTGCTGATTACATCCATAGACATAGCATAGATAACCGGCGGCCTATGAAACAGGCAATATGTCGGGCAACTTGTGCTTCACTGGCTGTTTTCATAAAAAAATGAAGATGTGGGTAGCTGCTGTGCACCACAATGCCAAAACAGTCAAGGACAGACTAATGGGAGGGCATTTTACAGTATTACTTAACATAGAAGTGAATCACTGCTGTGAAACACACTCAACACGAGCACAGAAGAAGAAATGTCCCACAGATGTTGCTTGTATAGTGATCACTATATATCAGGTACTAAATCACAACGTTGGCATCAAGATTCACTGCTTCTTGGGCAGCGGTTAAGGGGAAGTTTAATGGAAATATAACTTACAACAAAAGTGCATGTTGCTGATGAAAGTACTGTGAAAGCATCTTGGACTGAAATGTAAAGCCTCGCTGCATTTTGAGATACACTATGACATTTATAAATCCTTTATTCTGTTTGACAATGTTAGGGGCTCTAACATTCTACATTCTGTTGCCTTTAAGTTTCTTCTTAAATGCAAACTGGGAAACTGAATATGGATGTCAACTTCTCTCACTCATTGTCTATCACATTATTCTCCACATGAGGATCATGCTTAATAACTTAAATATCTTGTTTATTTGACATGCTTTTTGTCATGTGTAAGCATTCTCTAGAGTAGAATGTAACAATTTTGAAGATGCCATAATGCTGAAGGGCTATAATAAGGGGTATTGTAAGGATTCATTCAAAGTTTTTGTTTCAAAATGGTCTTTTCAGATAAAGGTGATATACGTTCATGCCAGGGTTTTAGCTCCATTACAGAAGTAATCTGCATCCATATTAATATGACTAAAACTATATTCAAGTACATTGGGAATAGGATGGCGGTGTAAAGAAGAAGTTACTTACCTCCTCTACAGTTGTTTTCTTAGTTCCAGAGAGTTCACTGGTGAGAAAAAACAATTATGAAAAGTAAGAACAAGGACTGATGAAAGAGTAAAACTGAAAGTGAAGTGAGAGTGTTTGAACAGAGCTTTTCATTCACAGCTCATATTTGACCTGTGACTGAGCCAATCAGGAAATGAATGTAGGTGACTGTGTCATCATTTCCAAAGGTCTCCTTTGTTTTCTCCCAAAAACGCTGCTCCAACGCTGTTTTTAAACTTCTCAGTTTTTCTGGCTCTAAAAGGCCAGGGTAATGTGGATGACAGGCATATCTCGAGCAGAATTAATGCATTTTTAACTTAAAATGGAATAGTATGGGCCTAGCCTTAGGACTGCATGACAAGCTGTGTCTCAACCCAAGGGCTAGATTCTCACGAATGTGCCGCCGATGGATGAGATGACTGCGTAGGTGGCACACTCAGGAGGAGACGAAAGGCTGTGCACCGAGAGGTTAAATGTTTCCCTCCACTGTTCCAAGCTCTGAATCACAGAGAACTGACTCTGAGAACTGACTGCTGGTTTAACCCCTAATCAGCCAACATCTGACATTTAAATATATCTGATATACTGTAAAATTATTAAATCTATCATACGTAAGTTATTATTATTTTTTTATGTTTTATGTAATACCGGAGGAAATGGAAATGCATCGGTACAGACACCAGTCTGTGATGTACTGTATCTCAGGCCGAAAGACAAATATGGACAGGTACAGTAGTCCCTCTAAATGTTACTCACCTAGAATATGATTTATAAATATAACTTATCTCTGCAGAGATATGTTAGCTATTTAACCAATGCAGTCAACTCTATAATTGTCATTATTAATTATTCACAGCAGATAATTTACAAAATGAAGCAAATAGATCTGCTTCTTCTTCAATTTTTTTTTTTATCCACAAATGTAAGTTATTCAGAACTAAACCCCTTTTAAATAATATGAAGAACAAGTTAAAATATTAAATGACAATAACTTTATATCATATGTTACGATATGTTTATATTTATGTTACTATTGTTAGTATTTCAGTTATCCTGGTTTACACACACACACACACATATATATATATATATATATATATATATATATATATATATACTGTATACTTTGTATATTTATTTATTTTTTTAAATGTCTTTTCTTCTTCTTAAATAGGTTTTTATAGCGGTTGGCAATAAAAATGAAAGGTGCATTACTGCCATCCTTATTGCTCTGCCACTGATGCTTAGAGAAATCTGGGATAGCTGGTGAAGGATACACCTGGTATGTCCTTCACAAATGGGCAAACATCGACTGCATTTTAAGAAGCCGACGATTCATGTGACAACTGAGACAGCCCACATCCAGTGCTGTGACATATTTTGACAGCGTCTGGACGACGAATCCACACTTGTGAGGATCCAGCCCTTTGATTGAGACACAGCTACAGCGAACCAGCAAGCATCTTCAAACAGAGGAAGCTAAATGGAACTCAGCTATTGTTAAATTAATCTCTCACACCTGTGATTTTCCTACTCTGACATGTTAAAATGGCTGCTGCACAGTGATGGATTTAAATGTAACATTCATGGTAAAGTAATTAGCCTTAATAGCATTTTAACATTTCACCATTTCTTTTATTATTAGCATTTGCAGGATACAGGAAATAGAGAATAATTCTCTATTTACAGACCAGCTCTTGAGGATTAAGGTTAGTAATGCTTATAACCCCCTGTAAAAAAAACACTCACCCAAGTTGTACAAATCACTGTAAAACTGTTTGCAGTTACAGCAACTAATTAAAATGTGTTCAGCTCAGGAATAATATGATTCCTTAGATTTGCATGTACTACATTTTCAAACTGATACAATGTAAAATCTCACTAGCACACTGCATGAAACATACATGATTAGAAAGGATGTGTTACATGAATTTATTACTGCAATCCATTTGATCTTTGTCAGGCTCTTTTGTTTTAATAATTTTGCCTGAAAGGGCTCTTAAATAAGTGACTGATGTAAACCTTTACAACTTGCTGGACTTGGATTTAACACATTTAACTGTAATCCAGGGTTTTAATGACCATCAGCATATTATAAGATTAAGTTATTTCTCTAGTGGCATTTCTTTGAAGAAAAAAAAATAATATATATATATATATATATATATATATATTCTTATAACTTAGGTTAATGGTGGTGAATTACAAATGTATGTTTAGGAATTATCAGTCAGTGATAAGTATGACTCATCACTTAAATACTATCTAATTTCTCATGCATGTTTTTGTAACTATCTAATGATTAAAGGAAAATATCTTAACTGTGAAGGTAGCAGCTATGGGTGCACAAACAAATGTTATTGTACTGTACATTGAAGGTTTGAATGCTTATATATATATATATATATATAAATATATATATATATATATTTGACCTACAGTTTATACAATCCATGAATACATTGAAAATGTTTGAAAGTTTTAAATTACATTACTGATATTTCAGAATATACCCTTTAATCTGCCACAAAAGTCTTACCAGTTACTGGTTTTAATGTTATAATGTTTTAATGATTGACGTGAATTCTATTTTTTCAGTGAGGAGCTTTCTTGTCCATCTGTTTGAGGATGTGTTTGGGGGCCCTGAGAGGAAAAGGCCTCAATGGAGGAGGAGGAAACCAAAGCTGAAGTCAAAGCTTTAATCTCAAAGCATGTTTGAAGTCATATGTTTAAAGTCAGATATGCAGATGTTTTTTTTTTTTCAAAGATGTCTAAACTCAAGAATAATGCTAGTGTATGTATAAAACATAAAATGTACTAGGCACTGTAAAACTTGATGATTAATTGACAAAAAGACATCAACAAATGTTTCTAAATTGAATATTTAATTCAATACCAAATGTCAGTAGTTCTATACTCCATACACCAAATGGCTTAGTATTCAACATGCTTTAGAATACTTAGTGTACATTCTGCAAAAAAGTCCAAAGAAACTGTTGATCCTTTTTCTAAATGGTCTTACCCTAGTGAAAAATAGGGAATAAAAAAGGATAAAAGTATTATAATAGGGATTTATCTAACTTAGAATTTTTTCCCATCAAATATTGGCTATTTGGAATAATGAGTAACTTTTGTTTTCAGTAACAAGATATGTCTGTCTTGAAGGCCTCTCTCTCTTGTTAAATGGATACAAACCGGAAGGAATTAAAAATATTGTTCAAAGGTAAATGCTTATAAGTTTTAATTTATTACAACATTGAAATTAAGTTGAATTTGTGTATACTGTACATTCAGAAGGTAACAAAACAGACAAATATAACACTTTGTGTTGACTGTAATGACTGACCTCAACACATAAATCCAAAGTTGCACAAGACAAAGTATTGGGTGTCCACTTTGTGAATGAAAAGAGAGCTTTTTGATTTAGATTTTAGAGATTTTATATTTCTTCTTCAGGACACTAGACACTGTGGGATGTTTTTCACTGCTTTAGATTTAACTACGTACATTTGTGCTTCACATTACTTATTTTGTCTGGAGGTTTTTAGGGAGGTGTAATGAGATTCCTCTACATCTCTATCAGCAAAGTTAGTGCAGGCAAGAAAACAAAGTGAGGTCTGGGTGGAGGGATGTCTAGGGGAAGGCAGCCCAGAGCAAAGTACTGCTGCTTGTCTGATAAGTTTTAAGTTTTCTTCTTGCAAACAACCCACACAAATGAGTGATCTTTTTTTTTTTTTTTCTCCACAAAATGTAGCTACAAACTTGTTGATTCAGAGACTGTGTCAATAATCCTTTGTATTCACATCAACTATGGCTTGATGATGTGGCTTTTCCAGGGGTATCATCTGACCATCTAGGTTAGACGTCATCGTTTGCAGCTCAGTAAACAAAACCTGACAGATACTGAATCAGCAGAACATTTTTGCCTCAAGTCCTCAAGTATAAAAATGAATACCAGTTGAACTCCTCCATTAAAAAAAAGATTTTTGCCAGTGTTTTAAATTTAATTTAATTTAATTAGCACAATTAGTAATTCATAAGTTAAGGTGCACACGGTGAATACCAAATTACAAGTAATCTGTTTCTTCAGCTACTCAAGTGGCAGTTCATTAAAAAATATTTTGTAAATACTTGCATTTTGTCTACATGTTTTAATGTAGACTGCAACAATTATTTAATTGAAATATAAAATGAGATGGTATGATGTTGCACACCCATATACAGCATAATAATGAGAGAGGGCGACTTCACTAATTATGTATTCCAACACTTAAAAAAAAAAAAAAAATGTATGACGGCACACACCAAATAAAAAATGATCACATATATATGTCACAGGGTGTTATTCTAAAGTCCACCACAGTGGCTCACTGAAGAAGCGCGTAATTGTGTGTAATTCTGTTGTAGAACATGTTCCTGTCAGCCTGCTTATATTGTTTATGTAAATGATACTCTTCATATTGAAAACTGCATTGTTTGTGATTAAAATAATATACAGTAATATTAATGTTAATGATTTTTGGTTATACTTTAGCGACCCTTATAGATGTACAATTTTACCACCTACTGTACAAGGGAGCTCAAACCCTCTTCATGGGAACTCGGCTCCCATTGGCTCCCACGTATCTTGAACCCAGGTCAGAACTTACAGTGATTTGGTCTGGCTTGTAAGACTGAGCATGCTGGGAACTGATAGCACCTATGGTACTGGCATGATCTGGTTTTAAATCCACAACTTGTTTTATCTAATAAGATGAAAATGCAAAAAAGAGAACAGATTATGGGCAGTTTAAAAATTCTCAGAATGAACTGTCATCCTTAACATTCGTTGCATGCTTTTTTTGTGGGGTAGCTGACACACATGAACTTACAGTACCCATGTGTCTTAACGTCAATAAAATTTATTTATATCACCATTTGTCCTGTCACAAGGCTTTTACTGAAGCTAAAAATCATAAACAAGTTTACAATTTAATCAATATCATAAAAAATATGGCGCAGCAATGAGTGTTCCTTTTCTCCTGAGACATAGGAGCCAAACACATTTGAATATAATTTATGTGTTGAGAGGCGCCACTACAGCACATGAACTGTTATGTGTCCCCCAGCTGATTGGAAAGGCTGGGAATATAACATTTTCCGCTACACTTTTAATGAGATGCCCTGTGCAGCAACTGATAATGTGCTCCACAAAAGAGAGCTAATTGCTGTGGTGATGACGGAAAATCCGATAAAGAACAATGATGTGATTGTTTTTTTTGTTTTTTTTCCTGTGTACTGTATATCATTTTAAGTTTTATGAACAAATAATAATTACAAATACACCCAAGTGTACAGTGAACCAAGGTTTGCTGAAACTTAAGACTACAGAGAAGTATTTTAGTGTTTTTGGGGTTAGTCTTGACAAATAAACTCCATCTGTAGCGGTTTAGCGGTGTAGCGGTTTATTACCTCCTATGAATTTTTCATATATTAACTTTGACAGATGCTACACTTGGGGTGCATGGCTAATGTGGGGTGCATGGCTAATGTGGCCATTTACACATGGGTGTACAAAGTAATAGCACATGTGCCCATCTGATGTACTTATTGATGTTATTAAATATTGCTATTTTTAAGTGTGAGTATGAGAAGGACAAACACCCAGGTGTACTTAAGCTCACCATCCTATTTTCACCCACTGAAGAAAAGCCATGTGTCTTAAAGTACATTAATGGGTCACATGGGAGAAGTTGGACAAATATTCTCTGGTCACAAATGCGACTGTTTTAATCCAAAGTGTGGTTTGCAGCAAGTTCCTGTTCCACAGAATATGGAAATAGAATAAAAATTAAATAAGCCAGAATAAAAATCCAAAGAAGCAAAGCAACAATAAAAAAAAGCAAGGAATCAAAAACACAAACAGAATACGCAGACACCACAAAGAGAACAACTCAGGTCAAAAATGAGCAAGATGGCGCATCACATCAATAATTTCATATGTCATTCCAGATTTTCATGTTTGTATGAAAAATGTGCCCGATTCTTTTAGAACTAAACACAGACACAAACACGTTAGACAGATTTTGTCACACTTGACACTACGACTAGCATTGTTTTACTCGGATGGCAATAGACACCGTAAGGAAAACCTGTGGATTGAGGAACACTCAAATGCATATTTCTTTGGTTTGGTGTGGGAATGGTTATGTTTTCAGACAGGCTTTCAAAACTGCCCATTTGCATGTGACATCAATGGAATTGTGTCATCACAACGGTCAATTAACCTTCTGTCAAACTAATCTTCACATTTCTTGTTTGTAAACCAGTTTGATTGGCCTAGCTGTGCGTCTTGTTTCACAGTGGTTGGAATACAGCTTCAACCCCTTTTTCAAAGCAGCTGATTTGACATGAAAGAAGAGGTAAATATGGATGCTACCAATCCCAGTTAGGCCTTCAATAGTGTCATGAATATCAACTATAGAAAAATGTTTGGCAGAGTGGGAAATCTATCCAATATCACAACTTTGTCACACCATGAAGTGTCATCAACATTATCATTAGTAAAACAGTTATTCAGACTCAAATGCGACTGCTTTTCATTTGCTTCTTTCGACGATTAAAGATAGTTATATGAATAATAGTGGCACACCACGTGTGAGAAATGCCAATGCCAATACTTGGCAGATTATTTTTTAATAAGAAATTCTTTAACATTTTCTGTCTAACAACTAACTGAATTATGTGCTGTTGTAGTACTTATATTTATATTTACTGTTAGTCAACTTAAATCATCATCAGTGAAGCACTATATAAGCCCACTGCTGAGAATAAGGTAGAATTTTTCATGGACAAACATTTTCCAGCTTACTTTTTCTGTTATTTTCTGCCAGTGCTCTGTTTTTGGAGGGTACAGTGATAGGAACAATGGTAGAGGCAGCAGAGGGAGCATGTTTGAAGAACATCATTTCTGGCTTTCATGAAAGAATGAGTATGCAGACAACTGGAAACATGCTGTGCAAAGATCAACAGGCATTGTGCAGTGCCTGCACTAAATAGACTTGCCCATGCTGGAATGGTGTAGTGGGAGTGAAAGGATGTCAAAGGACACAGCAAGGGCCCCTTTTCTCAAAACATTGTTTTCTCTGAAAGATGTTCAACAAAATGAACATGGTCATTTGTGCTTCTGTTGCCTTTAAGTTAAAAAAAAATATTTGACATCTTGTATGAAGCCATATTTTTGATTCAGGCTACAGATACAAAACAAAAACCTCATTCAATTTACCTTGTATAAAAAATAATTATCATCATAAAGTAAAAGAATGAACTGAATTTCCATTTCATCAGCTTTTATTGATTGAGCCAAAAACAGGTAATCATAATTACAGATCACCTGAAAAATATAGCATGTTAATGCCTGGCTACTGATTCCAATGCAGTCAAGCTTGAACAGGATAGCATTTGAACCCGAGGATGCTGATTTCACAGCTGCTTACTCACAAGTCCCACAGCACTTTACAGCGAATCTCCAGGTGCTTCCAGATCACAGGCGTTCAATCTCCTTCAATCTTAAATTTACCCTCACCATCAAATTTCATCAAATGTGAAGCAGACCAGCCTGAAAGGCAAATGATTACAAGCTGCTCCCTTGACTGACTTCCATTGAGCATTCTGCAACAAATCTCGCTTTGAAAGGCAGTGGCAAATGTCAAACTATTCCTTTGTGTTCCACTGAAAGGGCTGAGGGGTCCAGTCCACAATTCTTCATCTGTACAGCAATATCAAACAGGTAATCATAGCATTCGCACCTACAAAACAAAGCCATGTTAAATCCATGTTCTGTGATGCATATGCCCTCAGTACACATGTACTATCATACACAATATACACAATATCAAAGAGGTTCATGGTACTTGGGGATAAATACTCACATGGTTTTGGCTTTTTCCCATGACTCGCCCCAAACGTAGACACCATGTCGGCGGACTAGGACTGCACATGAATCTGGATATTCCTCCATTGCTCGAGCCATCCTGTCTTTTAAGTCCCTCTCCTCTGGAGTATTTTCAACAATAGGCACCACCAAAGTGTCATCATACCTGTATGTGCAGGGCATAGAATATAAATTGCACCCTGAAAACTGACAACTACTGAAGGTATTAAAATGTGCTATCAATGTCAAAACAGCACCTTCATATATACACCAAATTTAAACTGAAATAAGAGTAATGCCAACATTATAAATTTCCTTGTAGGGACCCACAAGTATCAGCCTGTAACTTAAAATCAATTAAAGAAAAACTGAGATGTAGAGATTGAATTGTTGATATCATTATTTACATATGAATACCCACAGAGTATGATAATACTGTAGTTGTAGTTGGCTTGATAGTTGATGGTCATCCTTCTCTTATCATGTGGATTTGATGTTGAGTTGAGTAGAGTAGAGTTGATAGTGAGTGAACTTGCTGCTTAGCTGATCAGCCACGGACACATTTTGAACAGTGGCTCATGGTTTACATTTTCCACAATGTTTGGCCAGTCCTCCTTTATCATATGAACTTGACATTCCCATTTTGAGCCAAGACTTTACAAAGCTACACTTGACTGAGACATGAGAATGCTAAAAACGTCCACTAATCCTTGGTACTTGATTACATACCGATAGTTAGTGCCTGAGGTGCCCTTACGTATCCCCTTGATCATCTCTTGGTGTGTTATCCTGAATTCTTTGCCAGGATACAGCAGTGTTGCCATGACAGCAGCCTTGGAGTGGGTGTGTATAACTGCCTGTGCCCCTGTATTTTAGCATGAAAAAGCAGATTTTGATTTTTAATGTTATCTCCTGGGATGATGAATTGTTACAAAGCAAGGGAAAGAAACATGACCTTGAATTACAATGCCTCATAAAATGAATGCAATCCTGTTTGTTTGTTTAATAAAAGAAAAAAAAAGTGCAATCTAAGTAAAAGCAGTAATTTAAACAAACTACAGATTCCAAATGGAAGAGCTTTATTTTGTGGAAAATAATTTTTAGAGAGTAAATTAACCCAAAGACTAAAATCACCGCTTTGGGTTTGTGTGCCTCCCCCAATCACTCAACTTGCAGGAAATAAAGTCACAATCTCCCATTCGGTTCCTAAATAATGTTTAATACTGGCCAGATAAATGTTTGATTCCATCTTCTTCAGAACATTAAGAGATGGAAAAGATAAAAAAACTAATTTCCATCGAGCCTCTCAAACATCAGACTAAATAAGACTTTTTTGTATAAGTACACATTGTATTGGTATAAAAGCCGATATGATGGACTAGACTTGGACATATAATTGTAGCATTGGCATAATTGATCTGTGACTCACCTCTCATAGTATAGGCATTCATAAAAAGTGGTGTACATTGGCTCTTTTTCAACTTCTTCCAAGCAGGTGGACAGCTGATGTCCCTCTCTTCCATGTCACACACAAACATGTCCTCTGGCTGAATAACACAAATATTAAAAGAGGCATGAACTGAAGTTAACACTTGAAGTTAATCCATAACTACTTAATTTAAAACTCTCACCTGAATTCTTTCTTTCTGGACACCAGATGGAGCAATGTAAATCTGATCTCTATGAGTTATAAAACAAACAGCGTAGTGAGTATTAATATCAAAACAGAAATATATCAATAACAGCATACACATGACAAGAAGGCTTTTAGCTTTGCCTCAAAGAAGATGCGGCTTGTAGGCTTGTACTGGTTTAAAGGAAAAATATGTTTTCCAGTCATCCCTAAAAGGTCCAGACCTCAAAACAGTTATTGTAGGTAATTATTTATATGTTATATCAGTTTTCCACACATGGTTTTAATTGGTGCTATAGTTATATTCATATGACCCTGTTTTGTATATGTCAAGCTCATGTGCAAAATATGTAACAGGAATAAAAACATTTATTCAGACTTGCAGTACTTAACATACTGTACATGTACACTTCATATTATTCAGCAGCTTGTTTTCACATAGAATGTAGATAGTAAGTACACTGTGCTCTTCTTTATCTAAAAGCAAACATTCTAGAAAAAAGAGGAGATTATTGATTTCAAGAACAAGGTTTGGTGAGGCTGCCTCAGGTTCTGAGTCATTCTGAGTCAAAGCAAAGCAAGTATGGACAAAAAGCTTCCAAACTTAAAATTCAGGCCTGCACTCACTGAGAATAAATATAAGCTTGTTTTAATTTTTTGTGTAAAATGTCTGGCAACACTAGATATTCAGTTGACTCTTGTATCACACATTTCGTCTCCAATCAAAATGAAGGAAATGTGTTTCCACTTTATATAGCACAAATCATCATTACTTATGTGGTCTACTTTCTTTTTGTGACAATACAAAGAAAGTGGAAAGAGGAAGGGCATGACATTAATGAAAAGGCTCAAGTGAAATTCAAACCCAGGCAGCTGCAGTCAGGACTCATTGGTTTTATTTGAGGTTTCATTGGGTTCCCCTGTTGGCTTAAATAAGTGTCGGTAATTTTTCAAATCCATTCATTTTATGCATGGATTTGCAAATGGGTGGTTCTTTCTTTGCAACTGCCATCCAAAACAACACAGTTCAAAGATGTTTGTAATAACCTGTCAAAATCTTGAGTTTGAATTTTGCTTTTTTATGGCAAACTCTAGCCTTTTATCTTCCCTTGAGTTTACACACAAAACCAATATAACTGACATCAGCCTCACTGCACTATTATTACCATACCAAATGTTCAAAGAAATGTCCACTGTCAAAACAACAGCATTATAACTTAACAATGACAATGACATGCAAATACTAAATGAACCTGTGTCTAACTGACACTATCGTAACAGTGTAAATTAGTAATTAAGTTAGAATGAAAACTCATCTCAGTAGCCTTGAAGTAGCAATTGACAGTAATAAGTGATAAAAGTTACATTTTTTGTGCTATTTCTTTGATTCTTTCATTTCATTGCATTATTTTTTTTGGGGGGGGAGCACTCCCCAAAACACAGACCCTCGTTTCATACTGATTCCTCCACCCGTCCCTGTCACCCATCCCAGCTGGTAGAAAAGTCGACATAACTCGGGAATGAGTACTCGTGGATGCTCCTGCTCCTGTAAGACACAAAACTGTTAAAATGCATACTTTTCATCGATCAGCGTGAATGCACCCAAACTTCAATCAGTCAGTCCACATCTGGTTCGTCTGGGATGCACATGTCCACATTCTTGTTGTGTGAGTGCAAATGTGTCCTGGACAATAATAAAGGATTACCGACTGAGCTGACATTCTATGATTTTTTTTTTACATAGCGTTAGTTTAACAAGATCTACACTAATGACCATACATGATTTCATTCTCACCTCCTCACAGCATATCAATTAATTTGACACTTCCTTGCACAGCTCACTGTTTTTCCTCTCTCACCCACACAAAACTCATTAACAGATCAATCCGTCATAATCACACTGGCTAAAAACAACAACGCATCCGATGTGCATGTTGATTTGCATGTATAGAGAAAGGAAATTTGACTTGATCTGAAGGAGGCTTATTAATTAGGGCTTTTGTCAAATTTCGATTGTGCCATGACACATGGCTGCTGATTCTAAGTGTATGGCAATCCTGATTTGTAGTAATTCTAAAGTATTGCAGTTCAGTACACTCAATAATTGTGATTTTCTTCCTCCTTGGACAACAACTGTATAACAGATTTCTTAAGACAATAACCCATGAGTCATATAGTTTAAATCAATGTACAGTGCATGTCATTCAGTCAGTCTGACATTCATCTAAATTAATCCTAATCCTAATCAGTGTTCATTAAGACAGTGCTGTAAGAAAATAAAATAAAATGCTGAATGCTGCACTGTAGATAATAGTAATAAACATCACTTCCAATACTTTTTTTAGATCAAATGGCAGCTGTTTCTGTTCATCAAGCTAGCAAAATTATCAGTTCTAAAAGTTAAAATAAATTTCAAATCATTTCCCCACCCTAATATAAATGCCAGGAATGAACAGGCCCACAGCATCACTTCATACAAATGCAGTATTTATCTGTCATATTATGCTTGCCTGCTTCAATTCACTTGTGACCTGTTGACCTGCATCTAGGGAGCCATTACTGGTGCCACACAATGATGACATCTCCTGTGAGACAAAAAGAAAAGCTGATGGTGTTAACAGCAATTCACAATGTCAAGAAATGTCTTGGAAGTGGTTGCAGTACATTGATTTCAGTGCCATGAGACAGGCTTAATGCTCTTAAATAACAAGGAAACAGCTTTTCTGTCAGTCTTACTTCCGTGTTTTGACGTATCCTTCTTTGGAATCAGACACTGTTAAAATAAATTAAAGGGAAGGCTTCATGAGAACTGATCTACAGGTCTCAGTAACGCTTTTGTCCTCCCACACGTCAGTTGGCAAGATGTTATGTTTTCTATGATTGGCAGATGAGCACACAATGGAAAAACATTTTCCATTGAGGGTTAGTGTTGAGAATACCATTATGGTCATACAGCTTTGGAACTGACAGTTTTTCCATATTTTACTTTTACTTCCTGTTATATTCATTTCATACACACCCAAAACATTTCTCTTTGCAACAGTGCACACAGTTAGGCAGAGTGGCATACTTACAGTAAATTGCTAAATGCTTTGTGAAAAAAAAAAAAAAACATTGTGTAATTCCTTCAATACACAATAAACAGTGAATAACTGCATGGGGACTCTCCAACTGTGCAAAAACATGCAGACATGGACACTTTGAATCAGAGGATTCACAGTTTCACAGTCCCACGGGAATCAATATTTTGCAGCCCTTTCACTTACTATCAATTTATGAGTTATTCTTCTGTTTTGTTTTGTTTTAATTTGAAGTCATTTTGCATCAGTCATTTTTGTGAACGTTTTCAAAACAAACTGTTTTGTATTTGGTTATTTCATAGTAAGGTCACATGACCAGACTAGTACCTAAGTGGCCCCCGGGTCATATTAGTTTGAGAGCCCTGCTCTAAATTGACCACAGATGTAAATGTTTGTAAATGTGAATGTAAGAGTGAATGATTGTTGTTGTGTGTATTTGCCCTTCAGACGGACAGCCTGTCCAGGGTGTAACCCTACCACATGTCAGCTTGGATTGGCTTTTAGTTAAATCTGTATCATCTTTCACCATCAAAGCCCAAACTCCAGTACTGGTTAGAGTAAGTGCGTGAGTTTCAATATGGTTAAAACTGTCACACTAATTTATTCAAGTTTTAAAATGCCTGGACAAAAATTACAATGCCTCAGATTAAATGCTTTTTAGGAGGTTATTTGGCTTTAGAGACATCAGCATTAACCGTACTTTAGCACTGATGGTCCTGTTTCCTACCATAGTCCAAAAACACAGATTTGGAGTTTAGGCAATTGGACACTCTAAATTGACTGTAGGTATAGGACTGAATGGCTGTTTGTCTCTATGTGGCCCTGTGATGGACTGGTGACCTGTGCAGGGTGTACCCCACCTTTCGCCCTGTGTCAACTGGGACTGGCACCAGTGACCCCCACAACCCTCATGCGTAGGATAAAGCAGTAGAAGAGTGAAGGAGTGAGGGTGTGGTCTGTTGTCAAGGAAGTGGTTCAGTCACCTTGGAGACTGAGTGGTTAACCTGACTGATTTAGTGGATTAGTACATGTGAATGTTTGATATGTGGACTGAATATAAGAGTATAGGTTGGGATGTTGGGATGGTTGAGAAGTATTGGCACAATATCGATATCGGCAGATATTGGCTTTAAAATGTATTATATCTTACTTATTTATTTATATTTATTTATTTAACCAGGTTAAGAACTCATTGAGATTAAGAATCTTACAAGAGTGACCTGGCCAAGAAAGGCAACAGCACAATTTACAATTTACAACATTAAAACAGCAC
This sequence comes from Brachirus orientalis, assembly GCA_016785285.1. Classification (NCBI taxonomy): domain Eukaryota; kingdom Metazoa; phylum Chordata; class Actinopteri; order Pleuronectiformes; family Soleidae; genus Brachirus; species Brachirus orientalis. The sequence continues at coordinate 1,605,818 of JAFBJR010000172.1, forward strand.
CATAATCATCACACATGCAAGAAATCAAAGGACATTAAATTAAAAAAAAAAGTGTAAGTGGTCACTAAATGTAGACCTAGTGATATTAAAAACAGTTAAAATGTGTTAAAAAAAATATCTACAGCTGGAAATTTGTGCCTCCAAGTCCTTCAGTTGCCCTTCAGAAGTGTTCAGTGAGACTAGCTCCTTCATTTTTAGCTCATTTTGCAGAGCATTCCAGTCACAGGGAGCAACAAACTTAAAAGCATTTTCCACGCCAAGATCTGCTGATATGACAAAAGACTAAAATAAGTAGAAAAAAAGCTATCTGACTTCTACGTTAGTTTCCCCTAAAGCTATTCTTTTTTTATTCTTATTTATTTTGCACAATAACGATATTTTATATTCACATCTGCAGAGAAATGAGTATAAAAAAGGAGACTAAATGCCCTCTGCATTTGGGCAAAAGGAAAGACGTACTGTATATTGGTATATATCGGATATTGGCAAAAGTCCAATATCGTGCATTCATACTTTCTTTCAGTGCAAAACATCTCATAATATTAAACAGTTGTTAAACGCTACGTATACTTGATCACACAGCACTTTCAACTGTGCCACCAGAAATAGACAGGAAAAACATGTTTCTCAACCGTCTCGTCTCTCACATCGAGCACCTATGCTGCGAACCCGAGTCACTTAGTGTGACTGATAGTTACACAGTCTCCATGTAGACTTTCAATTTTCACCTGTCGGAACAAAACATATTTTCTCCATGTAAAGCTCTCTGGATTGATTCGGCACAATCATCTGGCCACCTCTAATTCTTGTGCTTCTTTCCAAATAGTTTTGGACACATACAAACTGCGTTACTAGCAGTGCGGTTTACCACTCAAAACACAGATGAAGATGTTACATTAATGTGCAAAACTGTGTTTGAACGCATGGTAAGTCAGTGAAGTCAGTATATGTATATTTTTACAACTTTCTATTTTATTACTGAGTAGTCGGCAACTTTTGTTGTTTGTTTTGTTTAATTGTGTATACGTTACCTTAGACACCTATGCAGCTAGCTAATGCTCTCAGCTCTGACAGCAGTTAGACCAATTTTGAAAACACATTCCTTCAGCTCGTAAACTGTCTTGAAACATGACTGCAGTAGACTACAATGCGTTCATAGCAACAGTTGTCATCAATGTGTACAATGGAGCAACGTACTTAACCTATTTTCCACTGTAAATCCGACTGGGGCAGCAAAAACGATGTCACAACAGGGATCGCTAATGCTAACGCTACGTCATCAGGGTGCGACGTCAGGCTGAGAGGCTATGCGGGCTATGCGACAGGATATACATGTATAGCTTAGTTATCAAGTGGTCAAGTTATCAAGGAATTAAAATCAAAGGGAATGATAATCAAAAAACTGAAATAGTTGCGCGTTTGTCACTCATTGTCCTGTACTCTCATAACGCTCTATGGAGCCAAATTAGGGTCATTATTTTGTAATGGAAAACTTTTTTTTTTTTACTCAATTACAACAATGTATTAAAACAATAATATGGAAGTTTTTATTGTTCAATAATAATTTTGACGTTTTGCTACTTGAGGTTTTATTTTTTTTTTATTCAGTTTCAGATTTTAGTGGTTCGTTATTTCTTTTGAAAAAGCTATTTACTTTTATTTTTAATGTACATCGCTTTACAAAAAAATGCTGTCATACTTGAGACATTTTTGCTATTCATTATGACTGGTTGTTATAGAGACAAGTGGTAAATAGCTTACATAATAAGCACCTATTAATATACTCCATTCACATGGTTGTGGTATAGGCAGTGTAAGACTGCATGCTTGAATATTTCATGATTTCTTTATGACAAGATATTAGTGATCTAAATATTACAAAAGACAGAGCTTCCTGTTTCCTGCTTCCCCCCTAAATCCACTATGATGTTGAGTCCTTACAGAAATCTGATATATAAACAAGGCTATGTATCATTGCATGTAAATGACATGCAGTTTTATGTAAAGCAAGTCATGAACACCTACAGTGTCTGTTTCATTGTATCAAGTCAGAACATGCTGTGCGTTTGCTTGATGCATCCCTAAATGGAACTGTTGACAATTGCTCCATGCAACCACTCCCCCTCACAGCTTGGCTCTGTTCCTTTTGAGAGGTACTTTTGCAAAGGAAACCTCAAAGAAACCTCTGGGTTGTCTGTTTTGGCCAGTTTTACTCTGCAGATGTCACTGAGGGTCTGTGTCTCATCGGATGCCTCACCAGAGTCAGACTCAAGTGTTCAAATCATTCAACTGCATTAGTGGCACAAACATGGGTTGGTAGAAAAACTATTACAAATGGCCCACAATCATTACTGTTAAGATTAACTCCAAGACTCTTAGAGTATATTTGCATTCAGATTCTAAAAAGAATTTCAAATGTCATCGTTTCTAAAACACCATTAATATTTTTACTAAACCAATGTTGTGATTATAATGAACAAAGATAATCAGTATTTAGTATTGTCTACCAAAAATTACCCAATTAATTATGATATTACTGAATTCCTATAGGATTTGATGAATATCTATGACCCCTAAGAAGGTGATAATGTGTCTAGTGAAACTTTAAAAATTTAAATGAATCAACACAAAAGAGTATGCAATGAAATCTGTTACAGATTATATAAAAGATTAATTAAATGTGGTTACAGAATTACTGTCATTCTTAATGATTTAGGAAGATTATGGCTTTTTGTGTTTTAAAGTTAATTTTTAAATGTATTTAAGTAACAGCTAGTTTTAAATCTAGGTCAATGGCAAATTAACTGAGATGAAACCACAGTTAGAAATTATTTAGTATTGGTTAGTTTTTTTCTTTATTAAGATAAACCTTTTGGTGTTGATCTGACATTTTCCACTTCGTTTGTTGTGGACTGGACCGAAGATTAGACCCGTCCTTAATTCTTGATTCTGCCTTAAACCTGTGAGGCATATCTTTCACATAAATGAAAAGGAGTGGCACCTTTGAAAGTCTTTGCCTGCCATGTTTTGCCATTTCAAGTTTTGTCAGGTGTAAATAAATCCAGCCAAGCAAGGTTTGGGAAGGAGCTGTCAGCATTTTGGGCTTCTCAATTAATTTAACTATTAGCAAACATTGGGTGTGTCTCAAAATGGTTTCCAGTTACTATAGTGGTGAACTGCTCCACACGTCAGCTTCTGTGTTTTCTTGGATGTGCAGAACTCAACAAACTTTTTTACTTCCAACAACTCATTTTGCTTTTATAAAGTAGTTTTTGGCTACTTTATAGACGCATGGTAAACTAATATGGCTGCTCTTCAATTCAAAGCCAGTTGTACAACATTCAATATGATCAACACAAACTTTGGTTCCAATGATGGTTCCGATAAAATGTGGTATGATTCCTCTGAACACTCCTCTGCAGCTCTGCTCTGCCTCACTGTGTACCTCTCATTGATTGTGAAATTAATGATTCAGCACAATGCCTGTACCACCTGCACTGCACTTTGTTTTCCCTCCCATGAAATATGGGTTAAACAGGGAGGCTCAAATACCATGCTGACAGCATCACAGCAGAGAAAAGACAAGAGAAGCTTCTGCAGTTTAAATTGTCTAAGAAGTAAGTTTGCAAGCCATTATCTAAAATGCAAGCTTTTTTTTTTTAAAAAAAAACAAAACATTGTGCAGCTGTTTTGTTCATGCTCTGTTACAATGAGAGGATAAACCAAAGTGCATTTAGAGGTACATGTTCCAGTGCACTAGTTTTTAATATGACACTTAATATTTGTACCAGAATTAAATTATCTGTGTCATGAGTCACTATCAAGTTGATTTCAGATGCCGTAATAGTGATTTTGGTTCCAGAAGAAAAGTGTCAGGGGAAAGGAGCTTTTTGTGACGGTAGCAATGGTGGCTGTCATGAAACATGAGATAACAGTGAAGCACTGGGAGGGAGTTTGCATCTTACACTGGCTGCTAATTGACCTGAACATGCCCAGAGGACTCGCCCTTGAAAGACCTTGTGTTCTGTTGCTTTACAAAAGTGTATCCCCTTCACACATTTCACAGAACATGAACACAGAGAAAACACACAGGCCTGCTTGTATTTTTAAGTGCCTCACTTTAAAATTAAAAAGAACATCAAACATCAAGGATTTTGCTCTTATATGTGGCAATTTTTATTCAGGCCATTTCACTTTACAAGATATAAATGAACTAGACTTTTTTTCATTTTTCTATTAAGAAAAGCCTTAAAACAGCAGGAGGAAAGTGTTCATCACTTCATACTAAGAACGGAATTATTAAATGTAAAGCAACAGCTAAACCCAAGAAAAGAGGGTTAGGACCAAACTGTAATAAAAAGGTCATTAAGAAACTATGGTGGCCTTCATGTACTGTACTAGAGAGGATGTTATTTTTCATTTTCTTCCTTTGCATAGTAAACTTCAGCTTCAAAATATTCTCACTGGTTTGTTTGCCTGGGCCTCCGTAAAGCAAGGGTCTTGCCTAAATTATATATGAAAGGCTTATTCCAAGCCTACCAAACCAAACAATTTTTATTTCAAAGCAATTATACACATTTGTTGTACATTTGATTCATGTCAATTGAACCTCCTATATCACACACTAATTCTTTAGTTTTTCACCAGAAGTGACTTGGGCATCCTCCCATCTGTTCTCAGAGGATCCAACTTTTAATGTGTAACTCTTCCTGTTCCCAAACAGTCACTGGACAAAAACATTGCAGGAACATTTTGGATTCTGAGTCACTAACAAGTGTCTAGCCAGAGTGGTTGAATGTTGCCTGTGAAAGCCAGATTTTATCAGTGCAATTGTTATGTTACTCATCTTAGTTACGAAGGATAATGTTAAATTTCATTATCTACGTTAACAAGAATGAACCTCTACTAGGTGTGGTGTACAAGTCTGTGCAGGTGTTCACCCACACTGTGAGTAATTCATGACGAATGTTGCACGGTCACGAATGTGCTAGAAAGCCTGAGGCTAAAGCTCTGCAATGACACATCAACTTCCGTCAAAGCACAACAGTTATTGTACACAGCGTACATTGCCTGCAGGAAGATGATACTGAGCTGAGTCCACTATTGCGTAGTGAATTTTCAAACCCTGACAACAAATGAGGATTTCCTTTTATTTTTTCTCCAGAGCCGCACGTCTTTTATCATGTCTCTACCTGAGATCTTGAATGATATCCAGGACATTTTCTGTTAGCAAACAGATTTCACATTTCAGTAAAATCTGTTTGCATTTCGGTGAAACCTGTTTCACATTGCACAGGTTACTTTTGCTTTGCTAAATTGGCGATAGTTGTGTGTGGTATGGCCTTCATTGATGGTCAGTTGTGTTTGTTCTTTATTTGTTTTGTGTGCTTCCAAACTGTCTTACATTACACACTTGCCAACAAAAAGTGTTGTGATCAGCTTTACTGTTTTATTATTTAATTCTTTTATTTTATTACTTATTCCACTCTTGCACTCTTTAATCTTCAGTTTTACATGTTATCTACAGTAACTAGATTGGCAAAACTTGCCTCAAAATCTTTTTTTTATGTGTGGGTTCAGCTCATGGGTTAATTGACAGGAATTAAAAATATAAATTGCCTTTATTAAAATAGAAAATTACATTATGAAAATTAAGTAATTTGATGAAGCCTCATTTTAAAATTAGTTTTGAACTAGACAACTTCCTACTAGCATTTTCCTAATTTCCTACTTGTGTCTTGTCCTTTTTGTTTGCTTTGTTTTACTTGTTAACTGCATCCTGTATTGTAATGCAAGGTTTTCATGTTAGGTCAAGTTCATTTGATTACTTCCATTCACATATTGTCATACACAGGAGCCAGTGTTTGTATAAAAAATAAAAGAATAAAACAATAAAAAAAATAAGGAAAATCCTTAGAACTAATTTAGTCACATAAATTACTAAACATCCACACCTTCCACTATTTATATTGCTTTTATTGTGGTCCCTTACAGTCAATCTAATAAAACAATTGGAGTAACTCATACAATGAAATTATCAATTCTTGTGCTTTCTCTTGTGATGATATTAGGCAAAGCTGTTTAGAGTGGTGTTTTTGGTTAGTCCCTGGAAGCTTACATCAGATTGCGACTTTTATATGCATTACAGCCTTGTCTGCAGCATTGGTTATAAAGAAAGTTCCAGAACAAAATGTTTTTTTAAACGTGTATATTTTTGTAACTGTAGGAAGAAAGTGGGCCACATGGTTGGTGTGGTTAGCACTCTTGCCTTTGCCGCAAGAAGACCCGGGTTCGCCACAAGGGTCCCCCACAACCCTCATGTGGAGGATAAAGCAGTAGAAGATGAGAGAGTGAATGAGGAAGAAAGTGGGGAAAGGCGTGAGAAAATATCTGAGGAAGAGGGTGTGTTCACAGGTGTGCCAGCCCTTCTGTGTATGTTTGTGTGTGCTGCCAGCCATTGTTGTACTGATGCAACACCTACCTGCTGGAGTGTATAAAAGGCAAAGGCATGATTCATCTGTTTTAAAGTCATCAGTTCAGTGTGCCAAGTAGTTCAGCTATTTACATTTAACTTCAGTCCGTGGCTCCACCAGCAGTTTCTGTTATGATGATGAAGAATGTTCTTGTGGGGGTTATACTTGGACTTCTCACCGTTGTCCGGACAACACCTATAAACAGTAAGAAAAAAGACGTTGACATATTTATTTTTTGAAGTTTCCTGAAGCATTTTTTTATTCTCTGTGTTAATTCAGTCTTCGAATTTAAGTGCAAATTTAAGTGGTAGAATTGGTTTGCTTACATCCTCATTTAATATCTTTATTTATGGTAATATTAATTTCTCCTGTCTCAGATTGAGGCCATAGTCTCGTATATTAAAGGCAGAAAAATCTGAATTTATTCAATATACACCTCGGAATTTTCCATAATTCCCATGGTGTCCTTTTTCTTAACCTGTGAGTCAGCACTTTTACTCTCACCTGAGATGCTCTTTATGTTTCAGCTCTAACTCTCTCTGTAAGAATAGGATTTCATTGTCAAAGTGCAGGTTTCACTCTGAGCTCCAGATTACACACAGATGTCTTTGTGAAATGTTCTGAGCTACTCCAGGAGGTGCATTAATGCGTATGACTTGAATAAGGTGAAACCAAAGATCAGCATAGAGCTGTTACTCAAGCTTGGGCAACTAGTAACTTCATATAGGGATCAGTGGAGCTGAACATGATTGGACTGAAATGGAGAAGGAGATGTGTGATATGATTCTTTAATGCCTTTTCTTTTACATTTTTAACCAACAATTTTAAACCACCTGTTCCAGTGCTTGTTGACTTCCATTTGTATTTTGTATATTTGACAAAAGTAAAGCATTAAAGATTTATTTTTAGTAAACTGCACTTATTCTGCATATAGGATGCGACCATGCAATTATATATATATATATATATATACTTTTGATTAATATTATATATTTTATTATATATATATATAATATTATATATATTATATTTTGATTAATATATATATATATATATATATATATTTTATTTATTTTATTTTTTATTTATTTTTTAACCATCATAACTATGAAACTATGATTTTGTAGGTTTTGCAGAATACATTTAAAGGAGCAAAATGAACAACAAACATTTCCATTTATTATGTGATGAAGTTCATTCCTTAATTTGTCCTCCTTACTTCCTCTTTCTTAATAACACAAAACTAGGTCCATGGCTTCCTTCCAGTGAAGGAAGAAAAAAAAAAAGATCAGTCAGTCATGGTTTACTCTGGAGTAGGTAGGGTTTGCTTCTAACAAAACTGATACTTTGATGAGACTGCCAGGCTTTTGTTAACCCACTCAAAGATGATTAGTCACTCAGGTTAATCATTACTGATTCTCACCACACCTTCACTAAAGACAACTGCAACGCAAGTTTATACAAGAATTCCGGGGCGAAGCACATAAGCTCTGTGTGATCACTTTGTAATACTTAGTGTGGTAACTTTCCTTTTACCTCATGTCAGGTCTGGTTGGTAAACACTTAATGTGACTTGTGGATTTTTCCATCTCTCTTTGTCTTAGCTGTGACCCAGATTCCTACCAAAGCAGAGGATGAAGTTCTCCGAGAGGCAGTGACGGATGGGTTCCTCGTTGATCATTTTTTCCCCTCCACTCTGTCAACTAAATCACCCATAAGCAAAACAAGCGAATCAGCATCCCAGCAACCCACCTCTTCTGACCCTGAAAAGGTTGCTATAAAAGAGGCCAGTGAAGAGACCACAACATTTGTGCTCATCCAGCATGGAGGTGATGACGATGCAACCACAACTCAGAGCGATTCACATGCTCGGAGCTCTTCCACAGCATCACCAATGGAGTCCACATTCTCCAGTGCCAATTCACCTACTAGCCAAAGCCCTCAGTCAAACTTTACCTCTTCATCAGTGCCAAATGAAGCCCATTCAAGTGTAACTCCAGGCCACACCTTGGTCTCCCAAACTACTGATTCCACTGACCCCAGCTTTAACTTTCTGAGCACTCTGAGTTCAGATTCAGGGTCTGGAGATGGAGAAGATACTGCTCCAAGCTCCAGTGTGACCTCTGTATCATCAACCTCTGTGGCTGCTAAAGTTCGTCCACGACTTTTTGGGGAGAATGAAGGATCTGGTGCAGGACTGACAGCAGGTATGTCAGATTAAATTTCAGAGGCCAAAAAAGACATGCAGTCTTTTTCAGGCCTGCAATCATCCATCATAGTGTCTTAATTGTTTGCATATGAAGATTTTAAGTCTGTGTTTTAATATTTAGCCACAGAAACTAGCACTGCATCATCATCAACCTTCACAACTGCTCCATGGCTGTCTTCTGAGGCTGAAGGATCAGGATCAGGCACAAGAGTGGGATTAACCTCTGTGAAAACCCAATTTGCACCAGGAGGTAAGGATATATGTCCAATACTTAATAGTTGTGCTTGAAGTCAATGCTTCACTGTTTGTCTGTAGAAGATTTTAAATGGGTCATTTATGTTCCATCAGGTTTTAAACTTCAAAAAGTTAAAGAACATGTCAATGTTGCATCACCACAAAACAGTGGAAGCACACCAAGTGAGTTCAGATAAAAATGTATTTATTGACTATTTTTTTGTATGATTTAAGGCTGATGTAAGACCATATTTCTAGTAACACCTGTGTTCCTATCTCCAGGTTGGATCATTATCCTTGGTTTTATTGTTGGTGTGGCAGCACTTGTTTTGCTCTGTGTCGCCATTGCTACCAGAGACAAGTAAGACTTAAAATTATTAAAACTATTTTAGACAATAGCTTGTTTGTGAGCACTAAACTAAATCCCCACTGCTCCTTACTGTGTAGGTGGAATGGACCAAACCAGGTGTCTCAGCCAGAGAACAAAAGTGGCTCCTCAAACCAGCAGAGGGAGCTAGAGATGGAAACATTCTTGCACAAAGAAGAGCCCAGGGAGAATGGAAAGGCAGCAGAGTACACAGTCATCCCTCTGGATGAGCTTCCAGAAAGTAGTCACACTGACGTTCAGACTTAGATCCTGTGGAAGTTCGAGACTCATCACAGATCCACAAGACTGTGTTAATTGCAATTAAATTCAATCAAAAGAACATAAACTGCCAGGGCGGTTGAGCAGAATGCTTATGTGGACTTTCACAGCTCTAAGCCAGTCCTCAAACAAGACTTAAGAGCTGTTGATTATTTTTTTTTTCTGCTGACATTTAACAGCTCTTACTGCACCTTCACTTTGAAGCAAGAGCAATACCTTCTGTTGATTTATTTATTTCCAAAACAACTCTATCATTAACTATACAAAATAAACATGGTATTAGAAAATTGTCATTTATTTCAAAATTGAAACGTTTTTACAATGTTTTATTTCCATATTATATTTGTCAATGTAAATAATTGTTAGTAATAGATGATTTTAAAGTCTTACAAAAGAGGTCTGCCAGGTCTGTCTTTGTTTCAGTGCCATTGTTGTAATACAGCTTACTTTATTATTGAAGACTGTGTTGTGGAGTGTAACTTATATTAAGCCGCTCTTTTCCTCACATTCATTATGTACGCTCTGAGTGCTGAACAGTACTCAGCCCACTAACTCATTTGCTTCTGTTGACAACCCACGTATCACTTCAGCTGCTGTAACATGTTGAATGTTGGTATCGTCATATGTTGTATCACGTTCACCACTTGTCTGACAAATAAACAAAACAGCAGCTCATCAGTGAACATTTATTTGTTTCCATGAATATTTACACACAAGTATTAAAATATGTATGCATTTCATTTGCTTGAGAAATATTTCTGTGGTCTATTATAGTTTATGGAGTACAAGTGCTTTCAATCTGTGATGCATGCAGTGAGACAATTTCAAAAGAAGGTATGTAGAATACATTTTTTGACCATTATGTGCATAAAATCAAAAAGAAAAATATAAAATATGTGTTTTGTTATTTAATGCTTGTAGAGTTCATACAAAACACTAATAAACTATAGGCCATAAATGTATACTGAATTATCTTACAAATCAACTACAATTGATAGAAAATTGATTTAATGAATATAAATGAAATGAAATTTTTTTGGGTCACCTGGCGATTTATTTTTCTGTTAATGGAGGAGATTTGTGCTCGAGCCAAACACTTTGCCAAACACAACTGTTTGCTAGGGTATCACGACATGAAGACATACAGTGCCAGTTGCTGCCAGAACCAGTATTTTAGTGCAAACAACACCAGATTAATGAGCTCATAAACCTTAAATAACATTAGTTAACCAAATTTGCATTGACAACAATAATTCACATAGGATTGGAAAACAGCAAGCCAACTGTTTGGAGCTAAGCAATGTTTATTATTATTAAACATAAAACTGCCCTAAGTTTAGAACCCAATGAGACAACATGGGGCCCATTAATTTGAATTCATCATTGTAACATTGCTACAAACATTAAATATGTATATTACATATTACTAAAGTGTTTATATAAACTTTTAGCATGGCAAAAACAAGTCTGTTACATGCCAATAAAAAGTATCAAATTATATACATTTGATTTTACACATGATCTAAAGAAAGTGCAAACAGGCACTTCAAACATGAACATACTGTTTACTGAAAGCTGTGACTTGTATGCAAAAGGGACTAAATAATTCAGTTCTCACTTTGGTTTGAACAGACTTGTTAAACCGCCTTTAATGCAAAACATTCACAGTACTGTGTAAAAGGCTTAGGTCACCTTTTGATTTGTTGTTTTACCGATGCTATAATGACCATATGGTGTAATTATTTGATTTTATCAGATCACATGCAGAAAATGCAGGAAACATGTATGCAGTTTGGTTTTAAAATGAGTGTCATGTATTTAGTGTGACACGTGCCTACACCTGAATAACAGCACAACCTTGGCTCTCTTACAACTGAAGTGGAACCTTAATTAATGTTACTGGTAATAATTTGTGTTTGTCCTACTATTTAAAGTCAACAAATCTCTACTGCATGAGGCCCAGTCTCTTCAAGACATCCTTGAGCATTACATACACAAATTTGACACAACATAGACCAACTTTGAGTCTCATCAATCCAATCCAAATGCCAGTTATCACAGAATTTGACAGACATTAAAAACAATAAAGCTAGTGGCAACCTGAGATTTTTGCAAGATACTATACAATTCAATTACTTTATTATGACCGAAGATTTACTGGAGGCAGGATGTTAATGTTCGATTGCTAAACAGATCATTAATGCTACATGTAGTTACAAATCATTTTTTTCTACCTCAATCTGCTGTGCAAAGACTAAAATCTGCAGAATCTGAGTATAGGCTCAGGTTCTGGTGGCCTTAAGTAAAGCTGGAAGGTGGAGTTTCATTTCTTCTGCTAAAATGTAAGTCCTGATAACAATGAATAGTGCTAACTTTTATCCTAAAATCATACTTATTGCACTCTGCAGTTGACATCTTAAAGGCAAGGTTGTCATATAGCAAAGAAATAAACATTTTGACATAAAACAGTGCAATGCATTGGCCTGCTGAGAGTTTGAGAAACAGTAGATCCACCAATATTTTATTCTTTCACTGCAACTCTAATTTTCTTTCTGTATTTTCTTTTCTTTCAGAAATGGAGATAAATCCCACTACACAGGCATACATACTTTTTTGACTACAAAGAGAATTGCATTGCATCACACATAAAGAACATGTATACAAAAAAATAAATAAATATTAACAAGAAGGATTTCCTTGACATACACTATTTTCTACTTTGCCACTCTCTGCAACATATCCCATAATGATTGTTACCACATTTAGAGGTCACACCCTCTGCTCCCATGGTCTAAGACCTAAGCTTTTGCTTCTTAGGCTTAGGTTGATGAGTGTGACATCAGAGTGTAATCTCATAAGTAAAACAGTCAAAGGTAATGCAGTGTTTAACCTTTTTGCACTTGCATCATCATGCCACATGAAGCATTGTTTCATCCGATTCATGCTCAGTTTTCTTAAAACTTGAAGCAGCAACAAGTCAGCCCTATATGTTGTCAATGCAGGGTTTTATTCTCCTGGACACAGTGTATGATATGCGTCAGTTCATTGTGGTTTGTGTCCAGTAAGTGAAAATACATGATCTAATACAAGTTCAGCTGTAATTTACTCCAGTTGTTTCCCTGGATGGGTAGAAAGAAAAAAAAAGACTGTTTGGTCTTGCAGTACTGCTGACTCTGCCCACACTAAAGTTAAGTTGTAATGTCACCTTTTTACATGATTTTTTTTTGTTGATGCGTCAGCAGAAGGTAAAAGATAGTGGAACTCAGGGTAAGGCGCAGCAGCAGCATCTCAGTCTGCTTTACTCGCACTTCCATGGTTCCTCCTCAACAAGGGAGAACTCTGCAGTCTTGCCATTTTTTCCCATGGTGACCTGTAAGCAATTATCAAGAATACCTAACTACTAAGGCCAAGGCACCGTTATTTACAAACTGTCAACAGCTGGGGGGCAGAGAAGCCATTCTTTGGTTACATTTTTGGTTACATTTTCAAACATTTTGTCCTCAGGACTGAGTTTAGTTTGTGATCCCCCAGAGTGGAAACATATTTCTGCTCATATACTGATACTGATACATAATATTGACAAATTAATATGGATGAAGTCCTGAAGCGTTGGCCATGTATTTGATGGATTCTCTGCCCAACCAAATTACAATACAGTTATTAAACTGACCACAATGCAACTCTAGCAATCAGAAAAAAGTTGCATTACACAGGTGGCGAAATATCAACAAATCTTTTATGCAGGAAATTGTTTGAAACATCTGTTTGTTTAGGAAACTAATTACACTATGAGATTCCAGAGTGGCGTTTCATGAATGAATGCGTCACTTTGGTTGAAACTTGGAGAAACAGCAGTCTTTATGCATACCACTAGCTTAAAAAAAACTCTAAAATGGTTATGGTCAAGGATATTGGATATTTTGATTTGGTCAGGGCTGCCACAAATACATGTCCATTTAAATAGACCAAAGTTAAAAAAATAAATAAATAATAAAAAAAACAGACTTTTAAACAAAACAGCAAAACAAAATACCAGTAAAACTAAAATGTGCACAAGACTTTTGTAGCTTGATTTTTATTAATTTAATTAAAAAAACACTTCAATTTTGGAGATGACAAAAACAAGTGTATAATATATAAAAAGAAGCTTCTGCTTTTTATAAATCTGGTATCATAAAAACTGCTCTTTCAAATGACAGTTACTATAGACATTGATACAGTAATCACCAATACAGCAATACAGGTATTCACGTAGAAAAGAAACACAAACACAGACAAAGAAAGTGAGACAAACACACACATATAGACCCAGGGGCGCTTCTCTACATACAAGTCTCTATGTCCGTTAACATGAAATGTACCTTGCAGTCGTCTATCAAGATCGAGTTGTGGTGAGCGTATACATTCTGGTTGGTGTTATTTTCAAAGAAGGATTGTGTCTTTTCCATTTCGAAGTCGTCCATACGGGTTTGCTGGGCATCAAACATGTCCAACTCATCTTTGGATAGGTGGTAAACAATACCAGCTCCATACGAGTCTCCAACCACATTGACTGAGGTGCGGAAACGGTCCCTGTATGATGAAGAAGAGAGTGTTGGGAACAGAAAAATACACTACATTTTTTCTTACGTTAAATTTTTTATTTTCATTTTATTGTGAATATATTGCGTGCAGACATTTGTGAACTCTAGTGATTATCCTGACCCCACCCCTGGACATTTTCATCAGAGGAGACACATGTGGCCCACTAAGTGCTGCTGTAAAATGGGGTCCTGTGTGTGATTCAGTCAATATATTGCAGTCATTCTGTTTGTTTTCTAAATAAACACAAAGTTGTCAGCATAATTGCCTGTTTTCAGAAAATGTATTAAAGTCTAACAGCCAGAGTTGTACAATCTATGGATTTAAAGACTAGTGGAAATGTTTTAGTTAAGTAAACCACTCAACAAAATATATCCAATTATTCTTATTGTTTTGAAGTATTTAAATGCAGTACTGTTATATATTATTATATCTTTAAAAGCATAACACATGTCACTGCAGGATTGCATTCATCAATCTGAAAAAGTTACTTTAACAAACTCATTAGAGAAGCTAAAATCACTATGCTACTGTCAATGTTTTGTGTGGATGTCAAACTCACAGCAGCCAGTCGACAGCAACCAGGAGGCTGATGTCCTGAGTGGGCAGCCCCACCGCCGTGAGGATCAGAACCATGGTCACAAGTCCAGCACTGGGGATACTGGCCGCTCCAACGCTGGCCAAGGTGGCTGTCATACTGAACAGAAGACAAGTTCACCTCTCAGCAGGACAAACGACAGGCTCTGTGGCTCCAACACATCACTACTACTGCGCAATGTCAACATACTGTCCCTGCATTTCTAGTAAGAAAATATAGATATGAAAATTGCATGGACCTACTATAATATCACCCTTGTGCAGAATCTAACTGACTCATTTCCAGAATATTCCAGGTTTATTGTATATATTCATCATTCTGTAGCCACATTCTCACCTGACAGTAATAACCTGGCTCCAGTCGAGTTCAATCCCATTCATCTGAGCGATGAATATGGCGGCCACGGCCTCATAGAGCGCTGTGCCATCCATGTTGATGGTGGCGCCCACTGGGAGGACGAACCGTGTCACTCTCTTGTCAATGCCCAGATTCTCCTCCAAGCATCGAAAGGTGACAGGCAAGGTGCCGGCACTGTGGCAAACCAAAACAGGATGAAATCATTTATTATCACAGTCACTAACACTGTGCAGCGATGTGCAGTTTGCAAACTTGTTGCAATTTTGTCACTTAAAATCTTAATCAGGGAGTTCCACTAAATACACAGTGAAATCACAGGTTATGGCATTAATGTGTCTCACTTAACTAAGGACACTAAATAGCATTTCATTGTGTTGTTTTTTCAGATAGTTGGGATTCTTATAGAAAGTAGAGTAGTGAGAAGACAGGAACTTGAAAGAACTTTGGTCGCCTCAGGAGAAGAAAGAGTGTGTTTCATTTCATCAATAAAATATTGAGAATCAGAACAATATCCCACATGGAGGCAAAGTAGGAAAAATACTTTATAGTTACCCAATTAAATCAAAGTTATTGTTGTTGGTGAATATATGGCAATAGATCTTAGGGGATTTAGAGTACTCATGAACAAAACATGCATCACACAGGAAAATAGACATTAATTTGAAGCAACCACACTGTGTTCAGTGTAGTGTCTAGATTATGGAATATGAAGCAGGAACAGGGGCAGAAAAATCTCATACCTGGATGCTGTTCCAAGTGCAGTCACCCAAGCCTGGAATAGTCCCATGAAGAACTTATATGGGTTTTTTTTTACTATTACAAAATATATTAGTGGAAGGAAGATGCCTCCATGAATGATGAGGCCCACAATCACGGTGACCATGTACATCCCCAGCTGCTTAGCAACCACCTCCAAATCAGCAATTGAGATGATCTTTCCGCAGATGAGGCAGGCAATACCCACAGGGGAGTACCTGGATGTAGACACAGGCTATGTTTGTCATCAGGATTTCTTATGTCTTATTCTCACAAACAGGTCCAACCACTTTTTGTATTAAGATATCACACTGGTTAGCTGCTGAAAACCTATAATTGGCAGTTGTATTGAACAGGATCAGTTCCTGTTGTGGGCAGCACTTACCACATAATTGCGCTGACAAGTTTCATTACAATCTCATTCAGAACGTTGAAAAAGTCCAGCATGAGCTTGGCCTTTTCTCCCATTTTCCCCATAATTACTCCAAATGCTACAAAGAATCCAATCAAACCTGTAGGACACAGAATGCAGTAATGCCAAATTAGTCTCATAGAAAATCAATATCCTAAAATGAGAACTATGCAAGTAGCAAAAGAGGACATTCAAATTTCTTGATACATTTTTTTGTTTTGGCTCTATTTTTTAGTTTACTATCTATTGAGAAAATGAGAGAACAGTCAGACTTGGCTGATGGTAAACCATCTGTTATACATTATTGCAAAGCTGGGTATTCTAAACATATTCTTAAGAAATAATAAGCTTTGTTGAACTAACTACCCACTGGCACATGTGTCCAATGACTGTAAGGATCTGTACAAGTATCAACATGCATAATTCAAAACTGGAAAAATTTTCTGTTACTGAATGTGATTGGTAGTGCTGGTTGTGGTATATTACTTGACTTTATAAATAAAAATCAAAATATATAATATATAAATATATGTTCCTATTTTCATCTTTTTTTTTTAAACAAACCTTTTGCTTACCTAGGACATTCATTCCACCCTTGAACTGAAGTGACCTTTTTATTGTGAATTGTGGAGGTGCCCTGGTTCTGTTAGTGGGCACTTGTACTTTGGTAGTTACTGTTTGGACCTGGAAAAAAAGCAAAGAAAACAATAAGCAGTTAAAGCAAGTGGGAGATGAATCATGCCGTGAATGATGGGTAAAATGATCTGTGAGACTCTGACCTGCTGGAAACAGGCCTGCACCAAGTTTTCTGGGAACAGATTTCTGACAAGGTCAAAAAAGGCGTCTACACTGGACACCTCATCATTCTTTTTCCCCTGTCCGAGGTTAGCCCTCAGCTTCGGATTCCCAGGATGGATAAGCAACACAAGGATTACTCCCAGGACAGCTGCAATCACTGTTGTTGACATGTAGTACACCATGGCCCTGGTGCCTAAACGGCCACTGGATTTGGCGTCCAAACCGGCTAGTCCTGTTGGCAAAGAAATATGAAAACATTATGCATGTGATTAGCCGTTGCATTCTCCTACTGTAGAACAACAGTCACTACTGTTCTTCTAGACCTCTAAATGAGAAGCTTTAGTATAAAACAGCTTACCTTTCGTAAGTTGCTTTTTTTATAAACTATATGTCTCAACATCCTGAACAACACAAGATGGAAAATAACTGCTCTTCAAAGCATTAACTGTTTGGCTCATGTTTGTGAAGAGGCAGTATTGTAAAGGTTTCTGTTCACTGTGCTATACACAATATGTTCCTGGAGGCTTACTCTAACCTTAACAACAATTATTAAGCCTAACCCTAACCCTAACCCTAACCCTAACCTCACCCTAACTTTAAAACATGTATTCTCATGAAAACATAATGAATACTGGGACAAACACACACACACGTAGATGTCATAATATTAAGAATATGTTTGCTCATAAAGACAACAGCTGCATACTCAGAGGTGGATAGATCAAACTGTGCTGCGTTACTGTCCCGTGTATCACACTTTTGTGTTTGTACTGAAAATAGTCTCTTAAAGAAACATATTGCTTAGTTCACACATGGGACAAAAAAAGAAAAAAAGCAAAAGCACTTTCTCTGTTTCTACAAGTAGCACCATGTGACAGTTGTTGGTAAATTCAGGAGAACATTTGCAACTCACCCACCTGTGACCAGACTGGAAACAACTAGAGGCAAAATAAGCATCTTCAGCATCCTCATCAGGATCTCCCCTGGGAAGGCAATGATCATAATGACATCAGCAGGAAGAGGAGATATGTGCCGCAACAGCATTCCAGAGATGGAGCCCAGAAACACACCTGAGCCAGTGAAAAAAAAAAAAAAAATCAAAAATCAGACACAAAGTCTGATGACTTTAAAAACATGCAATACATTTGCTATAGCTGAAATAAATAAATGTAGGAATTGGAGAGTCAAACATATGATGATAATAATAATTATACAGCAAGTATTTATGCTGGTATGTAAAATATTACCTATCATTTCTATTAAATTCTATTACATCTTACCTTACAGCAGCTAATGTAATTACACCAGAGAAGATTTTTTTAATCTATACAATATGTTTAATTTTTGTTCATTATTTGTGAGCAACAGAAAAGAAAAGCTAAGGGGACACCTTTAGCTCTCGGTATATGCTGTTCCTCTGAATAACTTGTAAATTAAATCTATTATGACATGGCCACTTTAACATCAAGCTATTTAAATGGAATAAAACATAATAAAATGCTTTTCCTTCAGTTGGGGCATCATAATAATGCCTTTTTTCCACTATGGGGCTATGTGGAGTGGAGTGTGGTTTTAGGATTTCCTCTACTGTGAGTGGAATTCTCTCACACTGCAAAGACATGCATGCTGGATAAATTGCCCATAGCTGTGACACATGTTTGTCTGAATGTGAGCTAGTGCAGTAATGTAGTAAAAACCCAACCGGACAGTGAACTGCCTAGTAATGGCTGAAAACCCTTTATAACTTAGATAGAGAGATGGCATGTCTGTAAACTGTAAACTTACCGAGGATTGTTAGAGTGAGAACCATATTTTTCATAATTTTATCGCAAAAAGTGCCACATGCAGTCTCTGGAGTGTCCACAATGGGCTCCAGGTGGCTCTCATCCATCCTGACCTCCACTTGCTTCTGCATTTTAGAGGCTCTAAAAGTAGTAGAGAAAAGAAATAAAGCATGTTTCGAATGACTGGGACAATTGTTTTTTTTAGTGTTTGTTTGTTTGTTTTTTTGCAACTTCCACCTAAAAGATGAAAAAAATTCATGGGTCATTCTCATCACATGAGAATGGCTTAAGGAGAAACTGAGTACACATATGAATGTAATGCATGATTAGTTCCAGAAAGTGTGTAAAATAAAACAAAAGAGATACATGTGCACTGGAGAAGACTAATATCTGTTGATAGTTTCGTTAAGCAAACGGTGTATTAAGGTGGTATCATTGACTCAAGACTGTGGGGAAACATCCAACCCACCACAAAGGACAAACTGCATTATTAAAGGAAAAATGTTGATTGTGTCACTATGTGAATGAAGTAGAGCTGTGCACACATAATTTAATTAATTCTGAAGACCCTTCACTCGGAATGAATATAAATTACACAAATTTCCCTTTGATTACTTTCCTTTCTCGCCTGAGCTTATCCTAGAATCAATGACGTTTGTAATCTGCATTAAGCATTTCTAAAAGTTTTACTTGCTGCATCTGAATAAACATAATGCCATCTGTTGCTCATATCATCTGTTGTGCTACTGCCTTTGTTAAATGTCTATGTTGACAAATTGAGGTGCTTAGTTTATTGGAAGATGTGAGCCAGGGAGCCTGGACTGCATAAGGACATCAGTAATAAGATCATCTCTACAAGAAGAGTTTAGGAAAATATAGACACAAGTGGCAGATTTGGTTTTAAATATGTCACGAGAATATCTCCAGAAAACAGATTTTTGCTGCCTAGAAATAATGGAAGTTCCTATCACTTTTCATTTTACTGCAACGTCATGTCTCTGAAGTAACATGTATCTCAGGTTTGTTGTGGTCTGGCATAAAGCCTCTTTGACTTAAAGATCAGCTCTCCGCTGTGCAGCCTTTAAATCCTCTGTGGAGCACGGTCGAGCACAGTTATGTAACAGGGAATGCTTGTGTCATTCTGAAGACTCTCGACCTTCATGACTTGAACACCTGGAATATTAATGCTGGCAACAAACACAACACAACAGAACAGTTCTCCTGGGAAATGTTGTGAAGTAAGCAACAAAAAGTTTCCTTCGTTTATATGGGGAATAATAACAGCAGCAGAGGAAGCGCTCTAATTTTGAGTGGCACAGAGACATAATCGACACATCTCTTCACATTCTATAACACTTTTAATGTTTGTTTGCATTACTTTCTGTTAAAGTCATGCAAGTGGACAGGAGACATACGAGGTGAGGACAAACTGCCAAGTCAATCATACCTGTCTGATACACTGTGCACTGGCATTAATGAGACTTAAACCTTTTAAAGAGGATAAAATTAGCACCTCCAGCTCTCAAGTGATTGTGTTACGTAAAAGAAAAGGGGCTTCCCAGGAAAAGTCAAGGTCTCACTTCCACCCCATGATAACTTATGCAGTGGATTACTGATATAAATCAAACTTTATTGTTCAGACCAAATTCCCTGCTGTTTTTTCAAGTATTGTTTAAATCTAACCAGTCAATACTGCATGACTACTGGAGGACATTTAGCTACAAACAAAATAAATGTGAAAGTTGTCTTTAGAACCATGACCACGACTTACAGGATGACAACAGATATTAAATATCTGACACATCCTTTTCTAGACATAATGTAAGAGCTATTGTTGCACCACTGATGCATCATTCAGTGTTCAAGGTAAAGCTGCACAGGAGATGCTGAACATTATTTTGTCAAGGCCTCTCCGGTGTAATGTCTACCTCCTGAGTTACTACCACATCACTGTGTGCTACAGATAATGCTTACCAGTTGTTTTGTAAGTTGCTTGGAATTGAAAAAAAGTCTTGTGGATAGATACTACATGGTCATCACAATAGGTGAAAAAATTAACCAAGACATGACTCATGCATCAGTAAATCCAATCAGAACATCCAAAAAGGTCTTTAAAAAGTGTTCATCAGTTGGTAAAAATCTTGAAATCAATTCTGTCTAAGCTTTCAGTGTGTAGGAACAACCCTAGTTGCCACTCATTGAGCCGCAGAGAGACAAAGGTAAACTGACCAACCTAACGTCTGACAGGTCAGGAGTCTCAGACAGAGAGGGTGGAGTCATCATGCTTGCATTTTTTTTTTTTTACTTTTGTTTGTTTACTTTTTCCAGTAAGGTCCAAAAACCACACAGTTTACAGAGCATTTACTTTGTAAAAAGTTTGAAAGTATTTTAAAACTCCTTGACATATTATAAACTGTGGTAAATCATAGTAAGGGCAAGTGCAAACCACAAAAGCACTGTATGCATTCAGTCAAATAAATTTAAGTTTAAGTTTTCTTTTTATTAAATATAACCTCAGAATTACAAAAAAGTGAATTAAAACCACAATAACTTTTTAAAACATAATAAAGCATTTTTAGAGTTCTATTTAAAGGTGCTATATGTAAGAGGTGTAATATACAATTAAATAACAATAAAATAACAACAGTTTTCCTTTGTGGGTTTATGTTTTTGTTTGGTGCTTTGGTCTGTTGTGCCACACACTGTCACCCACCCAGTAATGTATTTATACATGCACATTTATGTGTATGTGCATGACCACAGTAATGCTGGCTGCGTAAGTGCATCCCTGCATTTTGGGAAATTTGAGAATCACACTCCTGCAAGAATTTGAACTGGGATTACAATCTTTGTTTTAAATGCAAAAGGTTACTATTGTAAATTTGATACACATTTCACATTCAATATTCATCTTTCTAACTTTTTTTCACAATAATAGATGATAGATAGATTTTTGTGCTAGTCTGCCAGTGCAACCTCTTGGCAGTATTTCAGCAGAAACCTGGCACATTGCAACAACAGAGATAGGTACACCTTGACTTTGGGCAGTGATACAGCTGTTTAATGTTGTTTGGTGTGTGATAATTCTCTTCCTGGACATGACCATGGCTTATTTTAGTCTCTCACAGTTTTACAACTGTTACACATGTCATCATAATGATATAGTTGCCATGGCAGCATATAGGACTTTATGAGCACAGAATGCTTTCCAAAATGTCTGTGGTGTCACTGGGGCCATTAGAACTTTTTGACACCTGTCATGCTCTTCTGTAGTGTCTCATTATACAATGTTATTACTTCCTCATGAGGATCAAGAAAGTGTTTGGTTAGTCTCCAAAGACAGCTAAATGTTTGATTGTTCAGAGACTGGCTATTAAAAGAGCATGTTACTGGTGTTGGAAATAGGCCAATTAATATGAAGTTTGAAGAGTTACTAGGTGTGAGTGTGACCCCTGATATCCATAAAGTGTATATGAATCTTAACGAGTTGCTCTTTAGGCATCAAGTGGGAAAAGAGACACTAACGGAGCACATAGCAAAGCAATTGTCCAATACCACAATACCACACCGTGCTCCGCCTATTCTCCCCTCAGCAACAAGCCAACCTCATGCTGCAACACCTGACAACACACACCACGCTTAGACAGCAGGTGTCTATAATTAACTAATCTGTCCTGAGCTATCCTAATCCAGCACACATACATACTGAGTTGGATCAGACACACTCAGAGAACTGTGATACCTCCCAACAGGTTTCCACAGTCATAAAACCAAGATCTCATCCACTGGGCTCTGTGATTACATTGGGAAATTCACTGTGAGAATGAATATACATACATTTATCAATGCCACTGATTACATTTCAGCTTAATCTGTGATCAAGGTTAGGGACTTTCTGTGTGAGCCTTTCCCTGATGCTTGATGTGTAAATATTTGTGCTCACTCACTCACTCACTCACTCACTCACTCACTCACTCACTCACTCACTCACTCACTCACTCACTCATCTTCCACCACTTTCTCCTCTACATGAGGTCGCTGGTGCCTAATCCCACACATGTGCTACAAAATCCCAAACACCATGAGTATCCCCCAACAGGTAAGAAGTTGTTAGCTGCACCTCCCTACTCACATAAACACCTTGTGATTTATTTCCTTTATGCAACTTAACGACAAGTAGTAATACAGACCAGTAATACAACAGCATTACAGATATAAAAGGCATAATAAACATTTAATTAGCAAGGTAAAAGAAAGAGGGTAGAAAGGAGATTAAAAGAGCCTCAAAGTAGAGGGCAGTCAAAACTTACAAGTCGACAGACTTTGTGATATATGAATATGTAAAATTCCAAGGTGGAAGTATTCGGCTTTACTTCTTATTTTACTGTCATTGGTCATGACATTTTTAATATTAAAAAAAAAACAAAACAAAAAAACATACGGACTGTATGTATAAGGTCAGACTTTTTTCATAAATGGGTGAATGCTTATATCAGGTAGGACAGTTGTCTTGAACATAGACTAAGCTTATGTCCAGGCTGTTTGTCTCTTTTCATCTACATCACCAGAACTCAACCTCAGTGAATGCTTTTATAAAAGAAAAACATGCTAAAGATCTGATCAGACTTGTATCAGTTGCTGTTGGGGAAGGGCCAATCCATGAATTTAAGAAAATGTTTCCCTGAAAATTTATTTCAAATAAAAACACTTTTAAATTAATGTAGAGAAAATAATCTTATATGAAATATGTATTTGGGGAAATAATATCCATAGCAGCTGTTGGGAGGTAGTTCAGACCTTTGGATCGGACTGAAAAGGGAAATTTCAGTTAGATTATAAATAGAAAAGGGGTTAATTGAGATGGAAAGTGCAATTGCAGAAATGTAACACAATAAATGCACTTCTGACTTGCAATAAGAGCACTTGTTAGCAGCCAGTATACTATGCATGGTGGAGACATGATGCACAGCTGATGATGACGATTTGCTGATGACTTTAATGACATCTGTCTCGTAAGTGCAGCATTTCAGATGATTCTCCTGATTGTGAGCGTTAACTGCTCTTACTTATGCAGATGTATAATTAAAACATCTCAGCTCTCAAGTTGCTCTGCCGCCGTGCCTTCCACTTGAGAATGAAGTTGAGAAGGAAATGCTGCTTCTACTCAGACTCATCACAGCGTCTCCATGTCCTTAGTTCCAAAGAGTAAGGGAAATGGATGCTTAATTAGTTCAGCTAGGATGATATGCTTAGTTGCTGTTTAATCATGGGGTTAGGTGAGGAGATCATCATTAATTTCATTCTCTGTGCATTCAACTGTTTTGAAACTGAGAATGGCTCCTAAATCTTTTCTCCATCTTCCCTAAATTGTTTTGTGTGCTGTTTAGAGTTTGTGAATATTGCAAAGCTGGAAACTTCATGTTGAGAATAAGACCTGTGATGATGAGATGCTGATGCTGTCACCATGTAGGGCCAGCTGCAGACAGTAAATAAATTGCTCTATTGCCGAGTTTCCTGCTTTTACATTATGTGTTTTTATTGCCTATTTCTACACCTACGAAATAGCATAAGACAACTTTGGCTTTTTTTTTCACAAGGCACATTTTGGTGGAGCAAGAGAAGCTGTTTTGTCCTGTTTGCTGTCTTTGTGTTCAGAGGTACTGCATAAATAATAAAAATAACCTAATGTTTTTCAAATGTACATATAAATGACATGCATATATAATAAATTCTATCAGGTTCAGCATGTTAATTTCTGATTAATTTAATTTAATTTCTGCATTACAGTACCTCATTTGTAGGGGATGGGGAAAATCAAGAATTTGAGACAGTATTTTACAAGAAGAAATGGAAAGGTTTGCTGAATTTCCTTATGGTTTTGGCCCATAAAAATTAGCTATTAAAATTAATTTAGTTGTTACATATGGAGATGGAGAATGTCAAAGTATATCTCTGTATGTGCACCCTTCAGTATTTCACTGCTTTCTGTGCCTCCTGAAAGTACATTAAGGTGGTTAATAAATTGCTTCATGCCCAAGGCCATATCAGGGAAGTTGTGGGGAAAACTTTTTTGGAATTACAAATTACTCTCTTTAAATTACAATTACTATCACTCACTCTTGCACATGAGGGTCAGAGGGGGGTGCTGGTGCCAATCCCAGATGACAGTGCAAAAGACAGGGTGCACCCTGGACAGGGTCCAATTAACATCTCCATGTTTTTTGGACTGTGGGAGGAAAACAACTCCATGCAGAAAGGAGCTTGTTTGGACCTGGTCGCAAACCCAGGCCTTTTTGCCGCAAACCACTAGTACTAGCAATTACTCCTGTGTGGCCACCACTCTACAATGAAAATAAAATAAAATAAAATAAAATAAAAAAATAATCTAATGTATATAAACACACAACAGATTATATGTTTGAAATGTGATTATTAATTTCATATCCATTTGCCTGTGCTGCTAAATAGGAATTCATTCTGATCTCTGCCCAGCAAAAAAATGTGTCGTGTAGAATTTCTGCTAAAATGAAACTATGTAATATTTTATGGCTCACTTTCTTAAACTGTAGAACCAATTCTTTCCTTATTTCTTAATTTACTTGCTGAATGAAAACACAGTAAGAAAGCATTTGGATCCTGATGGGGCACAGTAACCAGTAACAGAAAAGAAAATATTACCAAAAAATATGAATGGAATTGATGTCTTTTGTTGGTGTTGCTGGGATCATCTTGACCTCTCGGTTTTGAATTTGTGTCACAAATGTATTTTTGATGCATTTTCCATCAAAGGTAATGATACTGGCAATTATACAAATAATGGTGAGGACCTAGACAGTTATCGTCTGAGTTTATTTTGTGAATGCTGAATATTTTATGGACTGAGTTCCGATATTGTAAACATAGAGAGCATTTTACTTCAAGCACTTCCTGTTAATCTGCATATATAGTGATTATTTTACTAGTACATGATTAGGAACTCGCAAAAATGAAATGATCTTCTCAAACTTGCATGACAGTTTTTATGCTGTACATTATTGCTTACTGTTTATCAACTGTCTCTAGCTCATTATTTTGTGTGATAGCTAAAAGGTTGGACGATGATGACAATGATGATGATGACAGGAAAAATTGATGTCATTATGTTCCCTGCATGTACTCAGACAGAACTTTTGAGAGTTCTGCCACAATGTGAAATGTATGTAATGTTTATGGTTTGCTTAATGCTCAAAAGAAAATTATGTCTTTCATATGATCTAATTAGATAAATGATGTAATCACAGAATTTACTGTGATTTATTTTAGTTACTTACATCTTGTCATCCTAATACTGAACCTTTTGAAAACGTATATAGAATTGCTACATGAAGCATATTTAATTTCAGACACTATGTATTGTTTAATAATATCTTTAGGTTTAAACAAAGATTCTCCTCTATGAACTACAGATGGAAGTTGTAGTCACTTACACAGTGCACTGATTGGCCGAGAGCCGTTATTGCACTTAAAAGTATGCATTTTTGACATATGTCTTCTTTGGATAATGTATGTATTAAATCACGCGATGGTTATTAGCAGTTTGGGGCCTTTTACATCAGTTTGGATTGTCAAATTCCCTACTCATGACTTATTTCATATTCAGTCTTAAGTAAATTCTCCCTGGTTTCACAAGTTGGACCATCCAACTGCTTTCAAATTGCTTAATTAAAAGGCACTGTGTTACAAGGGCACATGTTATTGCTCAATTCACATTTTTAGTTAATTTTTACATTTCATTAAATTTTATATTTAGTCTTAAGTACATTACTTCTTACACACATTGGACCATATCCAGCTGAAGTGTTTAATTGCTTTGAACATTTACATTTGACTTTAATGATAATCTTACATAAAAATATGATACATTTCAATAAAATGTAAAGTGACATAACGTGAATGTTTGTTTTGGCCCAAGGCCCACCCCCAGAATTAATTTATGGCCTGTTGTAGGGAAGAATTTGGGCACCAATGCTATAGAGGTTAGAGCATAAGCTTTGTCTCCAGATGCTATTTGAACGAATTCTCTCGGTCCATCATCCACTGCAATGCTACTAATTTGTTGACATCTCGCTAACATGTTTCTTTATTTGCTTATAATTAGTGCACTCTTGTATCACAGACTGGCTCCATCAGACAACTTTAAAAAGCAAGATTTCCTGTCCTGGCTTTATTAATAACATCTACAGTAACTTTAGCTGAGGTGGGTGTCGAGGCTCATAGTGGCTTCTTCTTCATCTCGTTGAACAGTGAGGTGGCATCTGTGGTCAATGGTCAGCCGTCACAAGAAGTAAATAAAATGAAGTTGCATTAATTGAATAAATTTTTCTAAAAATAAAATACTGTATATGAAATTAATTGCAACAATTAATTTGTTAATTTTGACTGCCCTAATAATAATTAAAAAAAAAAAAAAAAAAAACAGATTATAGGATTTACAATGTAATCCTCGCAGCAATTCTTTTGAACTTCATCTTCTTGCAGCCATGTCTTGAGTTTGGGGGGATGTAGATATAGTGGGAGTGAATCTCACACAGCAGCAGCATGGTATCTCTAATGATGCACATGTGGCCCAGGGCTGTCAGATTTGCATTGCTTTGAGAAACTGTCACTTCAAAAATGCACAAGTTGACTTGTTCTTGTCCTGAGATGGAAAGTCATTAATCTTTTAATTCACTAACAGATGTGTTTCCTGCATTTCAGGAGCTGGTGAAGCACCAACACAGCTTATTTCAAGATTGTGCATTAATGATGAAAAAAAACAAAACAAAAAAAAAAAACAAATAGGCATTTTGCCACTATCCTAATGTGACCTACAATGTGTCACTGAAGGAGTAGGTGAGAGGGAATAAAAGCAAGATCAGCACCAACAACTTTAATGTACACTATCTTTGGAATAGGGACAGTGCTCTTATGCATAGCACCCTACTGTCACTGTGTGTAACTCAGCATTCAATATATGGATGATTAATAATCTGAAGACATTAGAAGATATAACTGAATGACACTGAAAAAAGTAATTTTCTTGGCCAGGGCCATTATTTTTCCTCTGCATTTTAAAATACATATTAATTACATGTTAGTATAGTGCATAAGCAAATCTTATAAGGAAAGGATCACCTGACTGTCCACCTGAAACATTGTTAAATAAATATTGCTCACCTCTGGAAGTCTTGTCTTCTTAGAATTTACTTTCCTGATGTGAGAAAATAATAATTTCCTTCAAAATGGGCATTAAATTAAAGCAGCAGGGTTAACAATTTGGAGTCTTTGGCATGAACTCATACAGGTAGACTCATACAGAAGGTTCCTCCTCCGTTGCTACTCCAAGGTACACAAATCCTGTCCCTCACAACTTTAACAAACACCTGTGCACATGCACACTGATGTACAAACAGAGGGGTGGGGAATTTGAGTCCAATACTTCCAGGCCAGTGTGGGTGGGGCATTTTCTCACTTACAGAGTCATAGATTAGTAGAAGTTCGCTCCATTTTTAGCAACATGATTTAATGCCATAAGTAGGAGACCTCTGTTAGTAGAAAACCTTATGAAATCATCTAAAGGACGTTTTCACAACTTGTAACTTTTTTTTTCCTTTTTTAAACATTTATTAATTCTATGACATTTGTGTTTTAACTATAGCTCCACCATGTGTTTGCAGTTTTTTTCTGTATTATATTAAATACTCTTAACAATACAGTGAATCATTGGTTCCCATTCATCATTTACTTTATTTTTTTATGTTCGCTGTGCAGGTTGCAGAGAATGACTACTGAACTACTCATTGTTTAATTGGTTGGGATTAAAAGGTGTCCTGTACAAAGCTGCGGACAGCACAACAGGTGTCTGTGTCTCAGGAGTAAGAGCTAAGTTTAGCAAATCCTCTCAGTGTATTTCTCAATGACAGCACATGTTGGACAGTCTGCAGAGAAACTCACGAACATACAGTATAACCTCACATGCAAACATGCTGCAGACACACAGGCACTGCACATATTTAGATGAATGTGCAGTCTGTACATGATGTACTGCCATGCACGTGCACGCATTTGTCACTTGGATATAAGAGGAGTATTCTCTCATTGCAATCTAAATAATGGGGAAATAATACATGTATTTTGTAACAAATGTATTTTTATTACTGGTATTTGAAACTAGGCATGTAAATTAAAAAAGAAAATGCCAAACTTAGTAGAAAATAAATGTATTGTTGTATTTTTGCACACTCACAATATGGGCCTCACCACGTAAAGATAATGGTTGTCCAGGTTAGTCAGCAGCAAGCAGATTCAGTGGCTAAGGATACATCAGCAGGGTTTGAAACTGACTTGGCACCAAAATCAGTACAAATATGGCATAACATGATAAACCACAAGTTAAAAAAAAAGTAATTTTTTTTTGTTGTGAAAAATACACCACCACATAAGGTAACATACAGATATCATAACAAAATGGATGTGTTCATTTCTTAACTGTTGACTGGTTTGAGGTTGGACTAAATACAGGCACAAGTAACAGAGACATAAAGAGTTCTGTCCTGATATGGTATGTTAAACATTATAAACAACAAACAATGTTTCTGAATATGTAACTAACCAAAATATAAAATAATCATACTTACACAAATCCATTTCACAGAATCTACACCTACACAATTACCAAACACGCTATAATGGCACAGACAGGAGGCACAGAACTGTGTTCTTGGCACTGGCGCCAGCATTTGACATAAATGATTATTAAATATTTAAGTTTCTGAAACATTTTAGGTTGACACATGACATTCACATTTTTCTTCATCCAGTCTAAAAAAAAGTTGCCTACTTGTGTCTGAAATGTGAAAATCAGTTGATAGCAAAGCTGAAACTCTCTAAACCGATCAGCTGCCAACCTGAGCTGGATGCTCCCTGAGTCTCTTCATTACCTGACAAGACATGACCTGTTGATGAAACCACAGTTGGTAGAGTTGTGAGGCCCAGAATAACACTTGGACAAGGGCTTTCAGGACTAGATGGCTTGTTAATGATGCACAGTGTATTGTCACTAATCGCTGTGGTGCTTGCCTTTTTGACAAGGAGCAACATCACTCAACTCAACAGGCTTTGTCTGGCTCACAGCAGTGTAGTGACCCTGGTGCCTGTGATTGTCAAGTAAAATCCATCTTGCAGTTTAAGCCTTCTCCACCATCTTCTCTACTCTTTGTAGTTTAGGTAGACAAACTGGCAATACATGCACACTGATGCCTTGAAAGCCTTGTCCTTTAGCTGAGGAAACACACATTTGATACCTGTTTAGGAAGAAAGAAAGAGAGACAAAGAGAAAATGAAGTTAAAATAAACAAGACAATGAAATTCCACTTAAAACTATGGAATTCCTCTTAATTAATTTGAATTTCAAATTTTGTTGTATTCCAGTAAAGCTTTAAGTGGGCATCCTAATAAAATCTTCTGAATCGTTTAAAAAACAAAACCCTGTCACGAGAATTATATGTATTTCACTAAGATTCTTTGCTTAATACTTCATTGCATCCGCTGTTTGCTTCTGTATTCTGTATAAATTGAAAAAAATGAATAAAAGGGAAAAAGGAAGGACCATATTTTGGTCATTTTAAAATCAAAATATGTTTAAGCTTCAAAATTAATATTAAAAAATGATTTTCAAATTTAAGGCCCTAACCCTAATCCTGACCCTAACCTCAGGCTAACTTTAAAACATGTCTTCACTTTAAAATGTAGTAATTTAAATTATGGGGACTTGATTTTTGTCCCCATAAGGAAGACAAGTCCCTGTATTGTGTATGTTAACACTTAAATTAGAGTTACAAGAAAACTGGTGGCGTAAACTGTCCCATGCAGCAGCAGAACCCCAAAAAAAGGTTCGGAGAGTCGCAATCCACCACGAGAAAACGTATGAGATCAAGAAATTACTTTCAGAAAATTCCCAATTTTTTGTCTTTATGCTGTGTGAAGTGAGTCACACAGAAGTTCTGAACTGAATACTTTTATTTGAGACGTGTGGAATTACCTCATTAAGAGGTTGCAGCATTTTCGTAAATGCACTAATTTGCTTTTATTATCAGGGGACTGGTTCATTTGAGTTGAGGAATGTTGCTCAGCTTGCTGTGTGCGGTAGCCTCTAATGAGCAATAACTATCTAGTCCAGGGCTATTCAATTACAAATTTAGTTGGGCCACACATTTTCAGCAACTGATAAGAAGCAAGTTAATAAGAAATTTAAAATCAACACTAATGAATGTATTGAAAAACACCTAACATTGAGCCAGTAATATAAACAAATACTTTTCAGTCCAGAGAGGGTTAAACTGACGGTTTTCATCTTTTGTTTTACATTTTTGTGTTGATAAAGACAGATGTTCGATAGTATGCTACCATTGCTGCTAGTCACACAACAATGCAATGCATTGTGGGTTGACTGTTGCTAGGCTACAGGGAGTACTTACATTCGCTGTCAGTACCACCGTAGGAATTTAGGCATTTTTGTGGGAATTTCTAAAGTCAAGAAATGTGTTCTTCTCAATTTTTTTTTAATCTTTTTTTTTTTTTCCTTGCATGGCAGAACCACGGGTTGGGCCACATAGGGTTTGTTTCTGGGCTGCATGTGGCCCACGGGCCGCCAATTGATTAGGCCTGATCTAGTCCTTGTCTTACTTGACCTTCATCTTCCTTCTTGATCGCAATGGTGAACATAGTCATAAAGGTTACAGTGCCATCAGATCTACCAAGCTTCTTTTAATTGAATGTACAGGTCAAACGTTTTAAAACAACTGTTTAACAACACTTTTTTATTGAAAATAAAGTGTTTGAGTGATACAAAGGTAATGAAAAAATTTCACACTGTTACACTTTTCATTACATGCTTTAATTTCAGAAACACCAATGTAAAGAAAAATTATGTGGATTTAAATATCACTGAAACCTTTTATGAATTTGTGAATACTGTAGAATGTTGTTCTTACTTTATGGGATGTTGTTCAGTGAGCATTTATGTTAGTCTTGGATATATTTTAAATGTGTTTACCCACCCAGAAGTGATCATGTGCTAAAGCCTCTCCTTATTTGACTTGCTGACATGATCTTTACAGAAATATTGCCAAATAAACTGTACCTCAACATCTCTTCATGTAGTACCTCGTGGTTATTGATTTGCATAAACTGGATAAATGAGATGCAAGTAAGATGCACGAATTGCTGCAGAGGAGGAAATGGACCCAGGTGAGTATGGTAAATCAGTGTCAATCATCACCTTTGTCACACCAATGCCATGTGCAGGAAGCTGCACACATGCAGAAGTTTGAAATGAAAAAAAAAAAAAGTAGAGGAGCCAATGTGGTGTATATCACAAGACAGAGTTTCTGCACTAAGCATGGCTGGGCAGAGGAGTGTCATCATGTATTCATGATATCTGAAGAAAATACCTTCTCTTATAACATGAAAAGGAATATATCACCATGGTACATTATTATTCTGTGTGGTCTCCACAGAGGAAAGTAACTTTATACAGTGAATCAACTGCCTCTACAATATTCTGTGAACTAAATAAGAGGAACACTGTAAGCAATATAATGCAGCAGTGCCACTGCAGACTCACACAGAGTAAGAAACGCACATTCCCTTCTACTTTAGGGTGGCATTAGAGTCCTACATTCTGTATGTTTGTAACATTTACATTATGAAGAATAATTATACCTGCCTGAACTCTCCTGAAAGATAAGAACAAATCCATCACAGCTGTTGTAGCCATCTGAGGTGAAAAGAATGTGCAAGGTATTCTCTGAGCTTTTTACTGGAGGAGGCAGCTGGTCGTCACATCACAGTTGAGTGCAGATCAGTGCCGTCACATACGTCTATGTAGTAATAATGACAGTTATGGTCAGACTCCAAACTGAGCAGTAAAATCCAGCAGTATAACTGCAAACAAGTTGAATTAAGCAGTAATGCAGCTTTATTGAGCTATTCCACTGACATCATTTGACAGACTTCATGTTAGATTATTTCCATTAGAGCCAGTTTCTCACAAAGAAATGTACTTGAGCTCAATACTACGGCCCCCCCTGCACTTGAACAGTCCATTCACATCTGGCATTTTTTGGGGTAACTCTTCACGGTGATATGGCCCTGAAACTAGAGGATGGGGCCTCAGCATACAGTGTCACACAAATAGAACTGGAATTACTTTCATTAAGTTAATTCCAATTACCATAACATATTTGTATATCACAGTGGAGCATTTCATTGTGATGAGCAATACCAGTTAATATCAAAATAGAGTGATGAACTGATGGGTGTCAATCTCCTATTAAATTTAAATCCTATTACCAACTCTGGGGAAGCCCATAGCCAAGCAGAAAGGGAACTTGGATTGTGACTAAAGGGTTGCCGGTTTAAGTTCCCACCAAGTCAAGGCTGGGGGGGTGGGGGGCAGAAAAAAGGCAGAAAAACACTTGCTGTGGTGTGCACTAGAGAGAGAGTGAAGTCAAAGGAAAAAAAAAATTCTCACTCTAACAGGTTATTAAGGTCAACAAAAGAGATACAATGGTAACTTATACGTTAGTCAAACAAAACAAAGAAAAACATACCACAGGACACAGGAAACACGTTCAACCTGTTTGTGACATCAGCGAATGCAAGTAAGACTATCATGTCAACATGCCCATGTTTTATTAAAAAAAATCAATCAAGCCATGGAAGCAGCTGCAGCATTCCACTGATATAATTATTTTGTTGAAAGAAAATAACAACAATCCCATTTAAGCGTTTAGTGTAGACCGAAATGTACCTGAAACCAAATTAAAAAAAAAAAGCACTGTTGCCCCCAAGCGACTGAACTGTGTATTACAAATGTAGATGGTTAGTCTGAAAAGTGTGAACCATAGAAATGAAAAAGAATAATGTATCCAAAACAGGGTATAATTGTATAATTCATCATAAGCATCTGTTTACATACAGTATTCTGCAAATATATAGAGGACAAGGGCACGAGTAACAAGAGGATGAGAGGAGATATTTGCAACTCTGTTATACTGAATAAGGAAGTTGTGTTTGTATGTTGCAGCTGCTTGCCTGGAGTGGCAGCATAAGCAACAGCAGGACAGGAAACAAGATAAGCACCTTGCAGTTTATTGCAGACATAACTGTATATGCACCAGCAAGAGTGTACCTGGGTGGATGATACAGGGGTCGCACTGATCCAGAGCATCACAGCAGCAGAGTACAGTTTAAACAACCCTCAAGCCTTTAGAGCAAAGGTCTCAAACTCGCAGCCCACAGGTCACATGCTACCTTCCAATTAATTTCATGCAGCCTGTCTCTTAAGATCAAACTATAATGAGTTATTTCTGTGTGTTTTATTTCTGATAGATAAACAATGAATAATAAATACATTTTCATTATGTTATTATACACTGTTTCATATAAACACGCTTTTATTTTGAACTTCTGTGAAATATCACAAAGATAGTTATTGCAATATCATGATAGAATACTATGTTATTTTAAGCACATATCATCCAACTTCTTTTTTTTATCAACTTGACCAGCCCGATCCTGAATAGACTCAGTGCTCAGTGGCCCCCATGTCATTTGAGTTTGAGACCCCTGCTTTAGATGGTGCTCCACTCAGTGCTTGGATAGTTGTGGCCTGCCCGAACTGTGGAACCTAAACAAAAGACTGATGGGTCTCCTACACCTCCTACAGACATGCCAGGTAACACTGCATTGTGTAAGTGTCCCAATTCTGATTTTCCTCCTATATGGCACAAATCAGACATGACCCAAAAAATAAATGAAATATTATTTGTGCATCTGTCAAACACGATAGATGTTCTACAAAGCAGTGCAAGGTGACCCCAGAGGAGGCAACACTAGACCCAGTTGTCATAACCACATGTTTAATTCTACTCATCAGTTCAAAGTTTTACTGTTACATGAGTATTAAAGCCTCCCAGATACTGAACCGTCACTAATATGTCAAACAGGCTATCTGAGAGGAAAATACTGAACACAGGCTGTAGGAGGGACAATTACCTATTTTTATTTTCTGTGTGGCAAAAACTGTAAATTTACACCAGTTTAAGTTGAAGAAATGAGTCATCATCATGAAATAACTCCAGAAATATTCTATCCATTTTTGTAAAAATGAACAGCCTTTCCACAAAAAGCTGCCTATGATATAAATACATGGGAATAATGCATTTAACTTACCACATGGCCATATAATGACAGTTAAAAAGATCAGATAAAGAAGGCGTAAGAAGGCAGAGCTCTGAATCCCCAAGAGTAATTGGCTGCTGAAATCACAATTTCCAACATTACTTGAAAATAGCATGAACTTTGTGTGAAACCTTCCCGCCTGCTTAAAATCTGATGTGGATGATGAATTCACCCATCTCAGCATCATGGACATGACATTTTTATTCATGAAAGCATGTACTTATGTACTTATCCAGCTCAAAATAAGTGTCAGGTCTATAAACTGGTTCCAGTTTCTCTG
This sequence comes from Brachirus orientalis, assembly GCA_016785285.1. Classification (NCBI taxonomy): domain Eukaryota; kingdom Metazoa; phylum Chordata; class Actinopteri; order Pleuronectiformes; family Soleidae; genus Brachirus; species Brachirus orientalis. The sequence continues at coordinate 1,641,209 of JAFBJR010000172.1, forward strand.
CTCCTGTTTTAAGCTCAGAAAGACCAATGGTCTTTGCTGGTAACAGAGGAGAAGTACATGGTAAAGTATGTGGAAAGAGCATTTTAGCAAAGTTATTTCACTGTAATGAGAACAACTGCAATGAAGAAGTTAATATGAATGTTTCGTTCTTAAAAGACCTAGATGTTCTGATGTTCTCTCTAATGACCCTATGAAATGTTTGTCAGTCTCCATAGATATGCCACGAGCAAAACTTTAATGCAAAGCAAATATAAATAAATGAATAAATAAAAAAATTGCATTTTCAATACCTGGGAGTTAGCATACTTTGATATGACTGTCTCCATTACAACAGGTTGCAAGATATACTTGTTTGTTCAGTTTAAATATGCAGATTGTTTGTTTTGTTTTCTGAATGGCTTTGCCAGGACACATTGAAATGAATACAATCTCAAGAAAGATTAAATGAGTACTGTCAACATCTTCATGTAAACATACAGAGACATTTAATTGCATGTCCAAAACAAGGTATTATTTATTATATTTAGGATAAAAAGTGCAAAGCCAAAGGCTTAAAAATTGACATAACCGACATATGTACTAAACAAAATTTCCATGTATGATAGTCACTATAATACAATATAAGAATCAGTATGCTGCAATGGAAAATATTCCATTCGATGCTAATACCCTAGAAGTACCTTGTTCCCTACCACTGAATAAAAAATATATATTTTTTCTTTCTTTTACTTGTAGCCTATACCAAGAGACACATTTTCCATTTAAATAATCATAGACTTCAAATTATGTAAGTTTTAATATAGTATGTACATTTTCCTTCACCATAACTTAGTGTATAAACCCCCCACAAAACTAATAAACCAAAACAAAATCACATTTTTTTTTTTTTACATTCTTCATAATGTTACATTCTTTCGCCATAAAGAACAAAAACAAAATGGTTCATCACCCTTTGGTTACACTCCTATACGCTCTCTTTTTCCACTGGAAGCAGTTTTTCCTTGGCTGAGTCCTGGGGGTCTTTGGGGGGAGTGTTCTTCATTTCAAGACTTCTAACCCAAGTGTAGGCTGACGAGCCACCAAGAACCATCATGTTACTGGTCCACCACAGAAGGCTTTTACTTGAAGCGTAGTGCACCACTGCAATAACAGTCTGTGCACAGGCTTTTGCTGTCCCTGAGACATTGTGTGAGAGTGGACTAGTGAACTTGATCTGAAGACCGGTGACATAGCCAATGGCGAAACCAAACACTCCTCCGAGTGTCATCATACCCCAAAAATTTAAGTCTGTGATGCGGCTAAAGTTGAAGATATGACCAAACTCTCCAAATACAAGCATGAGTGGCAGGAAGAGGACACAGGCATTTAAGTTGTTGTAATAGGACAGTTTCCAGATGTTTCCATCCACTGCTGGCATCACCTTCTTGGTGTAGATGGCATTGAGAGACACACAAGCACTGGCAAGGACACCAAAAAAGACACCAGCCCAGGAAAGGGACCCTGCTAAACCTTCCTGGTCTACACCAAGCCAGAAACCACCTGGGAAGCAAGGACACATGTGTTATTATTCACAAGCTTTTTAACCCTGAGACAGTAGAGCTACTGTTAGCTAGGGTTCAGCTTTGATATCTCTCAGATTTCTTCCTAATACTTTAAAAGTCATGGACAGGATTGCTAGTATAAAACATTGTAACAGTAAGTATAAAACATTGTAACAGTAAGGATAAAAATGTTAAAGCTACAGTGCATGAAATTTGCTTTTGCTGATATTATTCTGTCTCTGGCTATCATGAAGAGAACATACTTATACTATCAGTACAGACTGAGGGAGCATTTGAGCGTACAAAGAAGCAGCAGCACAGGAGTGGGCAGGGGCAAGAATTATTTATCTTACCTATAATTTATCAAACTGCTTAACAACCAGGTTTTTTGAGCAGCAGAATTCACTTCTGAAAATTTTTGTGGGCACTTCTTGAGCTTACAGTTGTACTCAAACCTGTTTGCAGCCATCTTGCTTTAAAGTATTCCTCCATCTGTCTTTAGCATATAACACATGTCTCTGATTTTGTGTGAACTTATGTATCAATGGTTTGACTCTACGAGACACTTTCACATGAGGTTTGTACATGATGGTGGCGTTTGTCCTAAAGTGTAGAACCATGAGTGAGGCAAATATGTCCCTTCAGTTACAAGAAAGTTTACTCATAAAAATCCAAAGTCACATTGAACTAACCGGATTAACTGATGATGAGAATGACCCCGCCGCTTTTATTGGTGCAATTGATAACATATAAACGACAGTTTGGAAGAAAATCACGCATTGCTATTGAAATGTAACTCACCCAATATGATACCGCAGCACACGATGGCTCGGAGAGAGGTGGTTTGTTTTAGGATGATATACGTGAATAACACATTGAACACTGTGGTGAGGGACCGGCCGACCGTGTAAAAAGCCACTCCGACATGTTTCAGGCACAGGTTGTTAAAGGTGATCATGCAGGTGAAGACTATGGACAGAGGAAGTACATCCCGGGACGTCTTTAAGTCGAACCTGACCGCCGGGAAGTCGACGAGCCACGGACACAGTGTGGATAGCAGCTGCATGAGGCAGCACAGGCCAACTGATACCAGACATTGGTAAAACGTGATAAACAAGGGCGCCTCCAACTCTTTGTTGTCCAGCAGATAGTTGTTAAGGAACACCATTGTTATAGAAATGAACCAGTACAGAGCAACCACTGCTGCTATCCTGACTGCTCGGTACAGGAACGTCTCTTCGTGTTCTTCCCGGTCCGTCGACCCCGAGCCAGACAGGGCCATTTTCAAGATGTTGAACCGCTTCATGTGTGTCCTGTTCATGATGAGAGAGAAACAAAGAAAGCTGGGTGTAAATATGTGCAGCATTTACATGAGCTACATGGATAGTAAAGCAACAGCGGTGTTTGGCTTCCATGGATGTCCACTTCCGACTTCCTCCAGAAGCAACAACAAACTATTTCTGGTTTGACTACTTCAGAATAAAAGCACCAACTGAAACGTGTCAGCCATCTAAGTGCCAATTCTCACTGTCTCCTACACGGAAGCAGGAACGAAACGTAAGCGATCTTTGCATTGTCATTTTGAAAAAAAAAAAAACACGGCATCGATTCAGGACAGAGTTATGCGGGAATGTGGGAAATTATATTGTACTAGCGCCTGCCCCATCAGTGCGCAAATGTCTGTGCACGCCACTGAATATTTTATATTTGCCACTTGCATACATGTTGTAATAACCAACTTTCCCCTATGTAGGATCAATAAAATCTAACCTATTACAAAACATACCATATACACTCTTGTTTTTGAGGCAAACGTTCAATCTTTCTACTTCCTTGAATTAACCGACGTTCTTAAAGCTACTCGATCCTTGAATGATTGTATCCGCATTTATTACCGAGCTTGAATTAGGATCATTAAAAGTTATCCACTAATCCACGTCAATGTAAATTGCGAGCTGAAGATAATTTTTGCATTCACGTTTTCACCAAGTAACCGGATTTTTTTTTTTAAATTTGTTTTATTTTATTTCATTATTTTTATACTTTTTATTGTCGTTCATTTGTCAAAATTTTAACTACGTTTGTATTTTTTCTTACTTCATTTGAGGTTGATGCGCGTTACTTACCTTAACTTGTTCTGTCTTTGATGTCCAGCGCGGACTCGGAGAGAGACAACGTCGATAAGGAAGTGATTTTCCTTGCGTCTATACCTCCCATAAAGCACCAGGACTTGATTTTCCTGCTATAGGTTAGTTGACACTTGCCACGTCAGAGCAGTAATTAATTGACATTCAATAATAACGTCACATCCAACAGAATATTTTTGAAAAAGATGGAAAAAAATGTTTTTATAACTCCTTGAAGGACTGTCGTTTGTTCATTGTGCCAGTTCACAACACTCTTGGAAGTTTTACATATTCACAATGATAGCACAGATAAGACAATGTAAATAAATTGTTGATTTGGGCCACATTTACAGTTCAGTTTTATTTTACTTTGCTTTATGTTTTATTACTTGTATAATGTGAAATTACCTGGAGGTAGGCAGTGTTGATGCCATTCCACCTGCAGTACAGCCTTGACACACCAGGTGGCAGAAAAGGACAATGCGTGTTGATTGTGTAGCTGACTGCAGGGATAAATCAGTAACATACTTCATTTACACTTGCATAATTTTAAGTATGTTTTATATTAAATTCAAGGAAAACTCGTGAAAAATAGGAACTAGGACTACAGTGTAACACTACAACACTACTTACATGTGGTGGTGTTTTATTAATGAGTATATTGCCTATTATGTGTTTGAGATTTAAAAAAGAGGACAAGAGATGTATAGCACCCTTAAACCAGGAAGATGAATTACGTCACAAGTTTACAACAGCTGCAGTTTCTGCAACTCATTTTGCCTTAATTGTAAATTCACCAGCCACTGTATCAGAGAAAACTGTTGAAACTGCCTCTTAATGCATATATGTTCAGTCAGGTAATTAAATGGCAGCAGCGCAGTGTATTGAGGCATGCAGACATGGTCAGGACAACCCGGGGAAGTTCAAACCGAGCATCAAAATGGGGAAGGATATTTTAATGACTTTGAAGGTGGCATGTTTGATAGTGCCAGGTGAACTGGTCTGACTATTTGAAAAACTGCTGATCTCCTGGGATTTTCATAACTCACATTGGTAAACTAAAATAACCACTCATTTCAACCAGTGTATGCAGAAGACCATCTCTGAATATACAAGTTAAACGTTGAAGCAAATGGGCTGCAGCAGCAGAAGACCATATTGGGTGTTGCTGTTGCCTTTTTATTAGGTGTCATGTGTACATAGTAAAGGGCTGGTGTGTGCATATAACTGGCTGCCAAATTGCTTCATTTAGTTTTTGTATCCCTAAGCCATTCTAGACCAGAGTCTAGAACCAACTCCACACATACAGTATGATATCAGCTGCAGGATTTACTTGCTTATTTGGCTATGCACTTTCGAATTAACTGAGTGAATGTTTTGCATTTCCTGTGTTGCAACATATTTGTTTTCACTTGAAATTTTATAAGCAGTGTCTGGCCTTCACACTTGATAGAGTTCATTCACACTTAATTTCTCTGACCATACTTCAAGTTAAGTCCTGTGACAGTTGCAAGCTTGCTCTTGTGCTGGAAAATTATTATTGTTGTACATTTTCTGTGGATACACAGTCATTGGAGTCATGTTCTCAACAAGAATACAAAACTCCATCCTTCTCTTATAGTATAGGGGCAGTATTAAACCCTTTACCTCCACCAGAAGATGTCTGACCTGTCATTGTAAACCAGAATAAAAGTTGGAGTTGAGTTTATTATTCTTAAGAAGAGCTGCCTCTCTGACCTTTGCCAGAGGGAGAAACACACACACACTGTTTTTCATGACTTCAAAGGACATTGGATTGACTTACATTCATTTACTGGAGACTTACTCTAAACATAACCATAATTACCAGTGCCCTAACCCTGACCCCAACATTAACCTAACCCTAACCTTAGCCTAACTCTAAAACATGTCTTCACCTTAAAATGTAGTAATTTACATTATGGGGACTTGCTTTCTGTCCCCACAAGAAAGATGTGTCCCCATAATGTGTAAGGTTAGGTCCCTACAATATAACATAAGAGCACTGGGTACACACACTTTAAACACTTTCTAAACACAGAAAATAAAATAACATGCCTGGATGAAATGCAACACAGACTTCACAGATGCTTACTGTATGCTGTAGGTATCTGACACCAAAGAAAACTACAATTAGCATTTACTGTACTTTGTTCTATTTCCTTTCCATATAATAAAGACTAGTGGGTACAAATCTGATGCACAGACATATGTCTTTTGCTACAGTTTAAATAGAAAACCTTACATTATTTTACAGGCTATGTGTCTTGCTTTGCTTCAGCTTTGATAAGTCTTAATGGATTGTGTGTGTATGTGTGTGTGATACTATAAAAGACTGTCATAAATATTGTTATATTGTATAATGATACTCATGAAGGTAACACTGTCGAGATGATACTTTACATTCCTTCCAGATGGCACCTTTTACTATAGGAAGTGATAAAACATCAAATTTTTCTTTTAAATTAGTGACTCTGATTGTGATACACTTTTATTTCTATTGATTTAAGGAGGGGTCACATGGTGGAACAGTGACTAGCATTGTTGCCTTGCAGCAAGAAGCAAGTTCCCAGTTCAACCAAGGGCCTTTCTATTCAGAGTTGGCATGTTCTCCAGCTTCCTCCCACAAACCAAAAACATGCAAAGTGGGGATTAGGTTTATTGAGAATGTTGTGAATGTGAGAGTAAATGGTTGTTTATCTCTGTGTGTTGGCTTTTCAATGGACTGGCTTGTCCAAGATGCACTCTGCCTTTCACCCTATGTCAGCTTGGATGGCACCAGCTCCTCCTGTGACCCACATGTCCAGAATAAAATAAAACAGATGGATTAACATGTAGATAGATAAACAAGATAAACACGTATAAACTGGATTGCAGGTTGTAGTCCAGAAACAGCACCTGAATAAAACACCACCCTCTTTGTCAACAAGGTGTGTTGAAGTTGATCTGTTAACCTGTGTTGATGCTACTGTTTCATCAGCTTATTCATTGAACGGCAAGTGAAATAGCACCACACTGACTCTGAATCCAATACGAAATCATCAAGTGTATATTTAACTTATCTGTTAAATGTCAAGGGCCTCCTTTAACAAGTTGCCACTTGATGATCAAACTGACATACAGAATCGCCTCATACCTCTTCATTTGTCACAGCAAAAGTCATGTTTTTTTTTCTTTTTTTCAGTACTCAGATTTAGCAGCAAGAAAGCCTGTACACAATGAGCATTGCAGTAAGTGCAGATATAAGTCACTAGGCTCAGTGACAGAGTGTTAATATTTAAAATTGTAATAAAACAAAAAGGAGGGGGAGAAATACTATTTAAAGTTTAGTAAAACACAAGGAGTAAAATCAAGCACACCATCTGTTCCAGAGTGGGGGTGTGGGTGAAGCTTTAGACAGGTGTAAACATACCAAGATTAAAAAGGCAATATCCTCCTTTTACCTGAAATAAACTCATTAGCACACATAATTATCATATTTTATTATTATATTATTATTGCAATACACAATTTAAATATAATATAATATATCAGCAACATTCCATGTTCCATCCATCCCTCAACACACTTCAATAACACACACCTGTTTCAACTGTCACTAAATTAGATGACATAGCAAGTTGTTTTTATAAAACAGAAATGGCACTGTAGCATTCAGTTATTTGTTAAACAATAACCTGGTAAAGGCCAAGTGAAAAAAATTTCAATAAAGCAGCTTTTCCCCCAGACCCCAACTTTTACTAGGAATGTATGATTTTACTATTAATTATGCCTTTATCATATGTTGCACCATGGCTTACCCAATGCTTCTGTTGAATCTTTAAGCAAGTAGAGTGAGTGGATATTGTGCTAGTGAGGGTGAGGCTATGTAGCACAGTCCAAAGGGTAGGATCATTTCAAAGACATAAATTCTTCATTGTGAAACCAAAGCTGGTTTCCTTGTTATATTGCTTTAACCACATTGTTCTTTGTTATCTGCTTTCTGTCTGAGTACACATGAGAGCACAATAAATGTTCATGTCAGTTATGGTGCAGTAGACTTGACAAATAGGACGAATGAAAGGTGAATTAAACAAAATGAAAAATACAGCTTTGTTAAATTTGGCAAAAGTTTGTTTCTGGACCTAGTGAAGCAGAACTAAAACTTGGCAAAAAGTGAGAAAGATATTTATTATGAACACAGGTCATGGTGGCTTGTGTGAATCCTGAATGGGTGGTGTGATCTTGTGTTGACTGACTTCAGATAACAGTGAGTTTATTGATGTACCTGCTGACACGAGCATATTCCAGAGCAGATGGAAATATGTGTAGGTTGACCATAAAATGAAGAAAAACAAGACTTAAAATGGCATTAAATAAGTTGACCAACCACAGTCCTGCAGAAATAAATGGAGAGGAACTCATGTTCTTATTGAGAGGGTGAGTGATTATCCAGATTGACAAAAGCTGTGCTGGTATACCAGGAACTGAGCTTAAGCCACACCCACTTTGAAAGAGTGAACAGGGACACAAACTAACCAGATGGGGGAGACAAATGACAAGACAGGAACATGAGGGCAACACCAAGGAATGAGGAGGAGCTTAATGGTCTCTGCATGGACCATGACACATTTCTTCAAATCAAATTACAAAAAATAATATTTCTTTAACAGTACAATTTGAAGTAGTATCTAACACATAGTACAACTATTTTATTAAAGAACTGTGCTTTAGTTTAATTATTAATACAACTAGCAAAAACCTCTGTAGTCCTCTTTGATTACTCAAATGAGGCTAATTAGTGTTCAGGCTGTTATAGAGGGTAAGTTTTCTGTTTCCCTTGTATCCCTCATGTTATGACAGATAAAATGTCTCTAATTTTAGTAAGAAGTCACTTACCTCAAATAATAATAATAATAATAATAATAATAATAATATTAATTATAATGGCATCTATTAATACAAAACTTAGACAATGTTTTAACAAGATGGTAAAAAATTGTTTGCATAAATAATGATGCAAAAGCTATAACTTTCCCAGCGAGGCTATTGCACTTTCTTCATGTTACAATGACCAAAAACTGTACAACTGGCCTAGCAAGACTGTTAAGCTTTATTTTTATTATAATGAGTAAACATCAAGCTTTGGACAGTATTCAATATATTCCTTGTTTAGCTACGTGCTAAAATGTCCTAGTGTACACTCTACACACTAATAGTAATAATCCCCAACAAAGGGGGCATTTAATTGGCCATCATGGCACATAAAACATCCCAACCTTGTAAAACTTTTAGAGACAAGAAAGGATGACATCTTCTTGAACAACCAAGATCATAAAATATGAATGAGCTGTACTCTCAGTATGAAATACTGCAATCGAGCTAATAAGAGTCATCTTACGTTTTTGGTGTACGATGGACATTGTGTTCTTAGCTCGGCTACATGAAATATAGCTGCAATATACGTTATAGTGTGGGCATATGCCCTATTTGTCACTGACAGACTGACATGTTTGGTGTTGCTCTGTAGGCTGGCAGACTCCAAACCTCTGTCATCAGAGACCAGGACGTGTCTGATGAGTCATCATCCTTCTGTAAGTAGCAGAACAATGACAGTACCGCTGTTAGTCTACTAAGTAAAATCATACCTTTTCCTCATGCACTCTCTCTCATTCATTGGGTCTTTTCAGAGTACAGATGCACAAGATTGACAGAGACACACACCAGATGAGAGGAACACCCATGATAGGTTAGTAATTACAGAACATATGACACACAAACTGCACTTATTTATCCTCTTTCCATTGCCCGTCTAACACCTAGAGACAGCTACATATCTAGATATTCATACAGTATCCAAACACATTTCATGGAACATGCAAACTCCACACCAGTACTCAAACAGGACCTCCATGCTATAATGTTACTGTGTTACACTGCACTTTAATAAGTGGAGAAATGTACAGTAGAAACCAAGAAGATTAAATTTAAAAGGGGTTATAGTGGGGACCTATTTATCACTTTCTAACAGAGAATTACTGCAGTATCTGATCTCCCTTGAAGATGTAAGAGAGGGCTCAGAGGATAAACAATAACCTCTTGTATATATATATATATACACACACACACAAAGCTGCATAGCAATAATATGGCATCATCCCCAGTACTGGTTAGAAACCATGTTTGGCAGCAGAGAAAGCTTACATAAAGAAATGTCAATGTTATAAATATTTTTCTTGTGTGATGTGCCTCATCATATGGGTGGGGCCAGTTCATTCATATCAGTGATACATGAGCAAAATTACGGTCAAACCATTGAACACAGCACATAAAATGCACAAGAGTGCCCCACAAAGGTCGCAAGCGGACTAACTCACTGAGTGACTCAATGGTAACAACATGGCTAATGAAGCTAAAGTGGTTGTGTACTGCACACTTGTTTCCACTCTCCCGCACTGCTGCCCACAGGCTTCATTAATTATCTCCTTTGTTTAAAATTGGTCTCACACCAGCCTTGAAAGTGTTGTTAGAGGGGTGAATGAACAATTTGTGTTTGGTCAATAACAGGACTCCCCTGTTTCTCTCAATCATCTTTTTTTTAAATCCCTATTGTTTTGTTTTTCTTTTTTTCATTTACATCCTTAATAATCCAGCTTTGTTGTAAGGGACTCCTCTTCTTTAAACTTAATTCCCGAAAAAGGAATTAATCATTTGCTGCCTGCATCCACAGTGGGAAGTCATATGTTACTGGAAAGTGATAATGTTTTTCTTAAACTATGTAGTTTAAATATCTGCAACAGAGGAAACTTGGTTTGTGTTAAATGATTGCAACAAAGGCAGGTGTGAGGTACTTTATTTTGATCACTACATATCATATATATTTTTAATATTTATTGGCAAAGTAAACTTAAATGATATTGGCCACTCAGAGTAAATTAAAAATAAACAATTATAAATTGTGTATTAGACATGGTTGGTATGTGATACCTTACCTACAGTATAATGGCAATACATGATCTCTATCTTGTGTTGCAAGGGAAACTGCCCTTGCTGATTTGTTAAAAACTGGACTTTGGTTTTTGGTCCTGAGAATATTTGTCATGGCAGATTGTCTAACTACTCTTCATAATAGTAAAATGTGTCCCCACCTTTCAAATTGAAATTAAATATGGGTGTGTGCTTCTTCTAACTATACTGTATGCTATAAATGTCCTTTAAAGGGGTTTTGATGCTGCAAACTAATCAGAGAGCTGAAGAATAAAAGTGATCATGATTTGTGATCAACACCTACAAAGGTGTTAATATAGACAAATAGGTATACACAACAAAGAAACAAATAACTGTTCCACTGTAAAACAAGACAAATGTAGAGCCACACAAAGTAACTGCCTAATTAATTTAACTTGAAAGAAGTCTTAAATAAACCTTGGGATCAGCTTTACCTTACACTGCCTTCGTTTTTCTCCTTGAGTAATGAAGCCCTTACTCATTAAGGTTTTATTTGGAGGAATCAGCATCTGAGAAATAACATCTGTTGGAACTTTGTCAAAGAAAGTTAGTTGTTTCTTTAAGTCTCTAGAAAAATAAACGTAAAGATTTATGGATTTGCAGTGGATACTAGGGAGGACATTTTGTCTGGTCCTGTCTGGTCCTTACTTTTTTCAACCCTTAAAAGTGCTTTTTTAGGGTTAAGACCTTGTTTTAGGGTTAGGGTTAGAATTGGGTTTAGGTTAATGTTAGGCATCTAGTTGTGATGGTTAAGATTATGGTAAAGGGCTAGGGCATGTATTATGTCTATGAGGGTCCTCACTTTGATAGAAGTGCAAACGTGTGTGTGTGTGTGCGTGTATAGGTGCATGTACGTATGAGCATGAGTGTAATGGGGTGGTGGAGATGGTCTGAAAAAGAAACAACAGCGGCATTTCTGCTGACACAGTGAAATACTAATGTGGTTAAAATCCTAGTCTAATTAGAGTTAATCAGGACGTCTTTAATTAGCAGAGTTTTCGTTTCAGTCCAGAGCAGGTTTTGAACTCAGCCATATGGTCTTTACCTCTGATGTGCCATACGTAGTTTACATGCTTTTACATGTTAACTTTGGTTTGAAGCATCAATGAAAATGCGCACATTGGGGACAGAGGGTAAATTATGTAATAAACATGGTTGCTATTGGATACTAATAATGGCAGAAGAACAAAGAGACTGTGGTTGTTGGTACTGTGAACATTTAAAATGGTCTCCTTGTGTAATTGGTCATGACAAATATATTGTCTATCTGATTTACATACCAACAATTTATGTAAGCTGCATTAGTTAAACAAGAAATCAAAGAAAACGTTCAGCTCAACCACAAATAACAGATTGTAGTTTGTTACTATAGCTTGGAAAAACTCGTGAATGAAAATGGTGATGGTCACTTGGCACTGCAATGAGCCAGACAGAAGGTCAGTGTTGGACTAAAATACTCTGGATGGTCTCTGTTTGGAGCTATACACTGGAGCCATGGGCTTGAATCCAGTACCAGGGACCAGGAGTGGTGGAGCCAGCTGCCTCTGACTCCAGCTCAGTCTCCTAGGTCTCTAGACCCTCTGGGTGACACAGTGCCAGTGTGTGTTGAGGAAAGTAAGGGGAGCATACATGACTGTAGAATCCCAGACCATCACAAATATCAGGGAGGGGTAGCTGGGATGGAAGAGTGGAATATCATCAGTGGTTTTTCCAGGATTATAGGAATAGAAGTAGCATCACTATTCTGAATGGAGTGGCATTAAGAGCTCTGGTAACTGATGTCACGCAATCCCATTATGCAACAGTCAAAATCAAAACAAATTCATTTCAATCAATATCAAATCAATATACTTATATACCAATACTTACCAAATCAGGGACAAGCATACGGGAGAACAATTTAAGGTGGGAACCCACAGGCAACAGATTCCACTTGTGTAGTGGTCATACAAGCTTTAATATGTTATATATTTTATGTGCTTTGTCTACTCATTCTCTGTAGAATGAGAGAGAGTTTATCAGAAAGTTGAAGGATACTGCAGGTCTGGAATAATGTCTGTTCCGGCTGTTTCCATACTCCACTGGAGAAAGCTGGACTGAGCAAATGGAACCACCATGTAGTGTATAGTGAGCAGAAATTTAAAATGTACAACTTACACTACAAAGCACAACAACAGGAAGCGGTAGGACCCTCAGTTGAGGATAAAGCGGTAGAAAATGAGTGAGAGAGCAACAAGGATCCTTGTGGAGTTTGTATTTTTCTAAGACACTTCAGCTTCCTTTAGCAGTTCAAACTATGCAGATTATGGTTAGGTTAATCAGAAATTACTGTATAAATTGACAAATGTGATTGTGAGTTTGTATGGGTTGTGTCCATATGTTGGCACTGTGATAGACTAGTGACCGGAGTGTACACTGCCTCCTGCCCAATGATAAATGAGATTTGCTCCCCATGACAAGTATTACATAAATAGGGGTGTAAAATTAATTTGTCATATCTCCCCAATAAATCTACATACCTTTCTCGTTAATTAAAACACCAGAATATTCATGTTGGGTTATATTGTTCTTGCTGCACAAGTGTGTCTAATGGTATCCTGAAATTATACTATTAAAACTAGTGACTTGGAGGGAGCAAAAAGGTGAAACATTTTCCCTTCAGGGATAAATAATCTCTTAGCCTACTTTTCATTCTGGCTTCAACCATACACGTTAAATTTAGATTAAACTTGTAATGTATGCATGTGCTGTTGAAACCTGTTTTGATAACAAGGTAAAAGAGAAAATTTATCGCAGCAGCTCAGCTTGCAGGGCAAACATGTCACTGTTTGTTTGCAATTAGAATCTGACTGTTTGCAGTGCCGGGTCATCACCTCAGAAGTTCAAACATGTAAGTGGATGAAGCTTTTTAAAAAGTTCCAGGACTGAATTAAGTTCCTGCCTGTGTTCACTGTTTAACTAGACATTTAGCTATCATCGGCAGTAATGCCAATTCAAGATCAGAAAACAAATTCAATAAAGACTAGAAGCAAATCTTTAGACTAACATTATATGAGGAGCTTCAGTAGAAATGAGGATGCTGGGAGCATCTTTGATAAGTGACATTAAAACAGTTTGAAGAATAGCATTTGGAATCCACACAGTGCAGTACGGTCTTTCAGCATCAACACAAAATGCAACAATGTAAACTGGGTAAATCAAAGATGGCCCTCAGCCACCTGTCCTGGACAAAATGGCCAGTTCACTCTGCTGTTTGTTATCATCAGTGAGCTCAGATAGCCGAGGTGCTGGGTCAGGTGAGCTGCCAGCATTCTCTTTTGTTGCCTCGTGAAATGTGACACTGACGACTGAGCAGGGAAACCAATATCACCATCTTGTCTTTTATTTATTTATTTTATTTTTTTTATCACTGTCACTTCACCATTCAGGTGGTGTCACAGAAAAGAGACACGAGTGGACACATCTTGTCTCAATGAAGTCACTGGATTTTCTTTCTAAATGTGCTTAATCTTAATTCTTAAAATGCAGATTCGTATCTTCATATGTGGCATCTTATCAATGCTCTTATGAGGTTAAGATATTTATGGACATCTGCTGTATATACAATTTATGTATAGATTCACTTAATACAAATACATCTACTTTTTTAAGTCAATTTGCTATGCTATGTTATTGTTAAAGCTCTATTTTGTAACATTTGTTGGCAAAACACTGCTTGTCTGTCCCCGCATAGACATAGTGTACGCCACGCCTCAGCTGAGCCTGCAGAGCTTCCTGAAAGTATGTCTCTATGTCCATATCCAAAATGTTCTCTTTCAATATTTGTTCCTGTTTTTCACTACCTCACTCATGTCTCAGAGAACCATGGATAATTCCTAAACTTAAAGTTTTCTGCCGTCTTGATTTTCTACTGTAGCATTGTGTAGTGTAGTATCATGTAAAATGCACCACTCTGTGTCACCACAAACATGAAAACAAATACAGTGTGACACTGAGGAAGTTGAGAAGCTTTGTATGATCTCATCTGAAATTGGTTTGAATATGACCAAACATTTGTTTATACTTAGAAGTTACACAGCTTTAATGTAAAACTGTTCTTTCAACATGGTTCACCAGATAAACGTGTCACTCAAACCCACTCACTTACTTGGGCGAGGAATGATGGTGCTAGAGGGATAAATATTGATCAGTATCAGTATCAGCTCCTTGCAGCTGTGCTGTGGTCATCCTTTGCTATGAGGCTGTAAAAGTCTAATTTATTGTCCCATGAAAATGTAAATGGAAAAATTGGGCTTCTCTCAGAGAATCCTCTCAGACACTTAATGCTAATGATGGCAAAAGCAACCCAGAAATCAATTCAGGAACTAATACTTGGACAAGTAACTTGACTAAGGAGGATCTGTTCTGGACACACAAAGGAGAAATGGCAAGCAGCGATGTAATCAAACAAGGTCAGTGAAGGGCCATATATTTCTGGAATAGAATGGAGTCTTGTCTCAGGTTTACTAATGTGCTCTTGACTGGGAATGGAGGGGGTGGGGATTCTGCACAGGAAGACTTATTTCCTTTTTATTGGAGTCAGCAGCTTAGTGGACTCTACAATCATCTCACAAATATTGTATAGAATTTTGTATGTCAGAATTCATTTTTGATAACTGTGTTGCGTCTAGAAATTGATTAATAATTGATTATTCTTATAGTCGTTGCAGCCCTATGCTAAAAATCATCATTCACTTATCAATTTAGGATTTCAATTTTCAGGATTATTTTGTTGCTACATCAACTTACAACAGCTAAATGGCATCCCTGTCACAGCCTGAGCAAATCTGCATTGCTGGTACTGGCACCATGGAACTTGGTTGGTTTTGGCTCCTTGCCACAGAAACTGCAAAATTCTATTTAACGGCATACGCCACAGTCTTGATTGTGACATGATAATCTGCACAGTAGAAGTCCTGCTTCAGACCATCTTTACTGCCACCACTGCCTGTTGCAAATACATTGTGTATATTTAATTTATTGAACACTGACATGTTTGTTGTTTGCTTTTTACCTAACTTTTTACCTAGCCAGATATTGTCACTCTACTGGCTATCTATTGTCCAAATGTAACCATAGTGAATTCACCTCAGATATATGACACATAAAAGGAAACAATATTACACAGATGTGAGCACACATTAGTTGGTGTCACAATAACAAGGCAAATAAAATAAATGAATGTACAAAGTGATATAAACACTAAAAACATTTCGAAGAGACACATTGTGCTCTTTAAATAAAGTAAAGCTTTCGATAGTTGCAAGTTTTTTATAATCAGCTGCATGTGAAATGGAGCCATTATACTCTAGTAGGTTGTGGATAAGCTACTGCAGGAAGAACTGCTATTTGAATAGCTTGTGAAGTCCCACCTGTTTTCGCACTGCTTGTAAGCTGTGCATAATATGCATATTTATGGAAGCCAGAAGAACAGAGAAGATCAAAATAGGACACTGGCCTAATGCAGCATTCTTGGAGAAATTCTAGAAGGGCCACAATCAATGATTTCACTGTCACTGATTCATGGCTCATGAAATACAATGTTCATGAATAAACTAGGGGATGTGACTTCTTTCTCCCTGCATGGTATGCACAGCATCTTAATTTAGTATTCAGGGAATGTAAACAAAAGTAATATTATTTAATAACTTCATGGAAATGGCAGATGTATGTAAGAAAATAGGTTACATGCCATTTTCTCATAGCATGTACTATACCAATAGGATTATAGTTCAAAATAATCAACTGTTTATGAGAGAAAAAAAAAAGGTTATAGTACTTATTTTTCTTTCTGTCTTTTAGACTGACATTTTTATCAAATCAGTATCAACGTCAGGTTGTAGATGACATTATAGCATTGGCCTGCCTCACTTAACAACCCATGTGTAATTATTACCCTTTTATGATAAATGAATAATCAGGAGGTAGAAGCTATGTAAGAGTATGTATTTGAGGAAAACCATACATCTGAAGTTCAGCTGTGACAAACTTGGTCACAGAATGAAGTCCTGGCCACTGAAGCCAAAAATTAAAGCACATGGTGGAACAGTGTGGGAGCAGCTCATTTCATGGGCTAGCAGCAGAGAATTTCAGGACTTCATACCAACTGTAGAGTATACTATTTGTGTGTCTTTGAGAGCGAGAGAGAGTGTCGCCCAAGTGTAACTGATAATATGGTGACCCAAATCTGTTTAATCAGTTACACTAGGACTTGACTTCTTCATGGTAACATGAAAATGCTCATAATGCAAATCCGTATCTTCAAGGTCGACATGGTTTAGGGTAAGGTCAGTGAAGGGTTAGACTATGGTTGTTATGGTTAATGAATGTATATTCATGAATTCAGTCATTATCAAGATGACACTGGTCTTGTTCTTGGTGTTTTGATGACAGTCAGCACCTGTAATGTTGCATTACTATGTGTTTCTACTCTTTCAAATCAATCGTTCAAATATCCACAATATCCTTTGAATGAAAGATGATCATGGTTGTGTAACAGTGATAAGACCAGTAAATCGATCTACCACAAGTTGTACAACCACCTTAAATGTAATCCATATTGTCTGGAAACATTCCTGTAGGTAGAATAACCCAAGAGAAAGCTGAGACTGCAACATTTCCAATCAAATGCCTTGTTCACTGAAAGATCTCTTCACTCAGATTTACTGACCTTGCAATGTATGTTTAACAGTCATTTTCTAGCATTCACATTCACTTTACAGATTCACTTCCAATTTTTAACAATTACCTCCCACAGCATGCCTTTACCAGAAACATAAAAATGGAAATGGCACGAGGTGATTTGGCCTTTTGCTTGAGTTACTTACTTGAGTCCTGGTGAATGTCATAGAACTGCTGGGAAATAAATCAAAGACCTTGCTGATGATTTGCATTTATTAACAGCAGTATAACACAGTTACAATACAGAAAGAAAGAAAGAAAGAAAGAAAGAAAGAAAGAAAGAAAGAAAGAAAACATCAGTGTATGCAATATGGAACATGCTAATGTGCTGTTATATCAAATTCCTTCTACATATGTTCATCAGCATTTCCAAGCCTTGATAACTGTGTGTCACTGATTACTGAACCATGAATGAGGAATTAATTCTTCATAACACAAAAAAATACAAAGTGAAGTCTATCCATATTCTCCACAGATTCAATGCTGTAGGTGACTGTTGTTGATTTATTACTGTGAGATGAAATGTAATAAGTTTGTTCTGTCTTCAAATGTGACACCTCTCCAATTCACAATAACTTTATAATGACTGAGAGAAGACATTAGAGTATTCAGACTTCCTAAGGATATAAAGTCTGTTGATTGATTGATTGATTGATTGATACTTTATTAATCCCAAGCTGGGAAATTGAAATATCACATCCATATACCACATAACATAAAATCAATATGTCCACAATTATTACAAGTTGAACGTAATAATGGCACACGTCAGAATTATACATGCAGCACATAAACATTTGATTGTGTATGTGCCCTAAAATTTTGAACAGTCCGTCATCCAAATAGAGGCATAATGGATATGTGGCATCGCAGCGTAGGCCGCGCCGCCGGGCCTGCTTGGACCAGTAGGGAGGGAGGAAGGGAGGGAGGGAGGCGACCGCCCTCGCCAAGGTCCCAAGGCCCTGTTTGATCACTGCTACCACAAGGCTTCTTATTTTATGTTTATGGTAATGCTCAAAAACACTGACCTACTGTAAGAGTCAAGTAGGGATTAATTGCAGTTTCTTTCAAATCTGGTTTTTATTACATCTTTTGAAGATGCAGCATGGCCTCTGCTGAAGGTCAGATTTGTTTCAAGTGTATCCTGCAGTGATTCAGGCAGTGTGGTTTGACTCAAAATAGATTCCATGTTTGAGAGTAATTACAATACAGTTGAGGAAGTTGGATGCTTAAGTATATATTCTCCTATATTCTCCTGTAATGTGTATACAAGCTGCTTAATGCCTGACTGTAAAGTGAAACTGCATTTTGGAAATCAGGCTAAATTACTGACCAGTGGAAATCTCCCTTTGCCTGCCAGCAGCTTGGCCTTTTCCAGTTTCGGCTAACAGATTCCTCCCCTCCATTATGCCCTTATCTCTCCCAACCGAGGTGGCAGAGAAATTAAATTACTTATCTCTAACTTCATTAACTCTTTTATCTTTGCAAAGGCATGTATCAAATTGAATTTCTCTTAGACATCTTCCCCTGTTTTCATCCCCTTTTTATGCATAAAATATTTCAGCAAGGCACAAGAGAGCAGGATGTATTAGATGTACCTTAATACTTGCTTGACACATTGAACATGCCCTGGTTTCTAATATTCTGAGCTGGGATCAGCTCAGTCCATATTCTGCATTCAACTATTTATCGTTTGATGGAGCTGGTATTTATTTTAGGAGATCATAATGGTAATTAGTATGCCTTTATAACTAAATTACACCATCACTAAGAACACCATCTCATTCTTGATGTATAGAGAGTTAATTTAGTTCATTTGTGTATTATAGTTGAAGACTGAAACATTTGTGCTCTTTACAAAAAGGTAATGTATCCATGAGGCATGAGAAAATCTAAGTCAATGTTGTTTATACTTTGAGGGTGATGGGACAGACTGGGTATATCCTGGTTATCATCTCATCACACGGAGGACATACACATATTACCTACTATATACTTGAATGAACAGTATGTAATTTCTGCTGCTAGGGTTCCCTCAGTTTAAACAAGAACAAAAGACCTAGATGGATGACATTGGGAAGCAGTGTGGGATTATGGGAATTGTTGTCTTGCGTCTCTGTTGGTTCTCCTGTGCATTTACACACTGGCAGCAGAACACAAAATGAAAAAAAATGCACTGGCTAACTACTAGTACAGAATATTTCCTTCCTCACTCTGATGTTTCATAGGGATTTACTCTGGCGTACCTCTGCGTATGAAGGGAAACTCTCACTACATAACTACACCACTCCACAATATTCTTCTTGTCATTTCAGATATTTTAATGTAGAAATGTTACTCTTTTG
This sequence comes from Brachirus orientalis, assembly GCA_016785285.1. Taxonomy (NCBI): domain Eukaryota; kingdom Metazoa; phylum Chordata; class Actinopteri; order Pleuronectiformes; family Soleidae; genus Brachirus; species Brachirus orientalis. The sequence goes on from JAFBJR010000172.1 coordinate 1,660,946, forward strand.
TCAAGAGTTTGACAAAGGGAGGCTCAGAATTTTTTTTTTATGGAAACCATCCAATATGCAATATGGTCATGCTGTTGCTGTCCAGAGGAAAAGGAAAACTTCATTATCGATTTCCTCTGAAATTAACACATAAAGCAGATCTATTTCTTTTAAATTTGATTCAACAAAAACATTCACATTAAAGTTACATCCAATGCCCCTCTGCTTTTTTTCTCTTCCATTATATTCTAAGTTGATTTTTGATTAAATTCTTACTGTGCATATCAATAAAAACATTTTTAAAGTGAATAATCTTTAAGCTACCTGCCCAGGATCACTTATTTTTTGGAACACAAGAGATGTAAACGTAAAACGGACAGCAACCGACTGCATTTATAAAGTGCATTTTTAGGTGACCACTCAAAGTTCTTTTTAAAATGTGTTTCATTTTCCAGCTCTCACACTAATGGCTCAGCATCAGGAACAGTTAGGCATTTGGTGTCTTTGATGTCTCAGTACTTTAATACACTCTCTGAAGGAGCCATGATTCAAACCACAAAACTATTCTCTATAGACATTTAATATCATGAGCCAGGCCACCCAACAAATATAATGCTGCATTAAACCAGTAAACAACCAGCCAGCTTTCGAATGTTCATCACACTTTACCATTATTGGTCTTTTGTTCTTCTATATAAATCCCCTTGCTTTGTATGCTTTGCACTAGTTTACTATAAACTGATTTTGGGGCCCATGATACAAATATTTACTCTTCTTAGACAATTAATATTCATACAGTATTTATGATTTCAGTATGTAATCAAATCTGTTTCCCTAATGATCTTGCACATTACATTCTTTTGACTGTCTGTCCATATTTTCCAGAGAGTGCAGGTATCGAGTGCTTCCATTCTGATTAGTTGACTTGACAGATGATATAAATCACCTTGTCTCACTTTTGCCTACCCCATTTTCTCTGGGATTTATTTTAATTAATTCAGATTCATATAAATCGATTTCCTGTTTATTTCTCTTGTGACTTTCTTCTTTTGTTTGTCTAATAAAGCCACTCCTACATCATATTGTGTGCACTGACCAAATAGGATTATCATTTGAAACTAGGATTTCCAAGTTAATGAAAAATATTACAGTCATGAGAGGAATTCATTAAAAAAAAAAAAGTCTGTTTGTGTTTAAAAAAAAAGATGACATTAAGTCAAAGAAGAATGATATACTAGAATCCCACCAAGGTTGTAAAAATAAATCATCCTTTGATAAAAAAAGAATTGATACATTTCAATAGTTCAACAGTAAATTAACAGCACATCTAAGTGAAATGTATTTTAGCCTGGTTAGCACTCTTGAAACAGTGTCATGAAGGCATTTGGACAATAGAGGAAAATATAACCCAAATGTAATGCGCACATATGAAATACAGCTGGAGGCACTTTTTAGTCAGGTGCCATTTAACTAACAAACAAGAAGAAGGTAGAGGAGGCAGATAATGCAGAGCCCCAGTCGACCCTCACATGCTGATGAATATGTGAAAACTCTGCTAGAAATGTTGTAATTATAAGGTGTCTTTTGCATAATTTGTGATGTGTGAATGATATTTTCATTATTAATTATGGGTGACTGCAAATCTAAAATGCATTTTTTTTGAGCATCTCACAATGCTGTGCTTGAGACTGACAGTGAATAAATGCCCCTCTCACAAAACCTGGTCATGAGGTCATACAGAGGAAGGAGGGATGGGGAATGGTTACCATACAGGAAGGACAGGAAGTTATCACAAATGATATCACAAAAACAGGTAAATTGATGAAATTGTTATATGTCTACAGGCTAGTTACATCCTGGACAGGTCACCAGTTGAACCTCAATACCAAAATGTGTAGACTTCCAGAGCCAACAAAAAATGTGTGCCTCAAAATACAAACAGTAACTTGTATGTAAACCAAAGGCTAAGCAAGAGGCCAGTTATGTGTATGAGATGTCATCCCTCCACTGACTTTTTCTGATATGATGTGGACACAGTAACGGCACAAAGAAGACGCAATTACCAGTCATAGTTTATTACTCCACTGCCACTGAGTAATAAACTGCTTCATTATGCAGATGATAACAGGAATTTGCGCATATCTGAATGCAGTCCTGAGCAGTCTTACTTCACATCCCCCAATAAGCCTCATTCAACTAACTTAAGAAGCTTTAATGTACAGTATGTCTGTAAACATGATCAGCTGACATCACATCAGACTGTGGGATTCAAGCTTTTATGTATGTGGCCACAGCATCAATTATTTGCCCAAATAAAACAATCAAATCAATCTTTACAAGGTTACATATACCATTAATCATAATCTTACCGACTACATATATGTATATATATATTTTATTTATTTATTTTTTTTTTTTTTTTTATTTTATTTTTTTTTTTTTTCAAAGGAAAAAAATATATTGGTATTTCCAATTGGAGCAACTCATCTGGTACAAGGTACAGTACAGGGATGTTAATGATTAACCATTAATTGATTGCCATCAAGAATTTAACAGATGAAAAATGGAATATTTATTTTATTTCTGTTTTTTTTCATCTGAGTGCCATCTCCCTGGACCTCACACATCACATTGTTATGACCTTTACCAGAAGAAAGCACACATCAACCAAAGCGCTAAAGTAATTCGAAGGAGATGGTGTCAAAGTGCATTGAATAAATGTGAAACTAGACATTTAGCTGTATTTTATACTGAACATACAGTAGCACCACAGCTCGGGAAGAGGACAGTGCAGCTACAGTGATGATACTATGGCTTATGGATCACTACCATTCAAATGCATCTGACAGCACTAAAAGCGAAGTCAAAAAAAAAAACCAAAAAAACAAAAGAACAAAAAGCACTCAGAGAGAGCAGACCTCCACCAAGCAGCTCATTCCCCCTATGTTGTGATTTGCACCCAAAATGATTAGTCCTAGAATTTTTTTTTCTACATTATTGGATTACTTGACCACGAAAACATGCTCTTAACATTTGTAATCACCTTAATATCAATATTAGTTTGATGATAATTCACAAAAATCAATTTTTCTGTAATGGCGAGATGGGTGTGGCAGCAAAATGGAGTTAACAATTTATAACAATTTCAATAAAACAATTTTATTGATTTATTGAACTTGAACTAGTTTCCTTCCTCTTCGCTCTGCGTTCTCAGTTGGACCTGGGAGAAGGTCAAACAAACATATTCACATCTTTGATTTTGTGTAATCCAGAGTTACATGCCAAAATGATCATAATTCAATTGGGTAAGAAAAGTTCATTTCACTTGCAAACACTAGTGACAAGGGCCAGACCACGAGCTTGGCAATGCATCCTTTACGCACAGGTGCTTCTGATTTCACCCCCCATTACACATGGTATTTGTTTATGATGTAATCTGTGCACACTAATCATCTTTATTAAACAGGGTTTAAATATAGGTTACTAAATATGAGTATCTTTATTAGTGGAAAAATATGTTTACCCTACCCGTAATGCCAACCTCAATCCCACCCAAGTCCTCGATGCTTATGGCGGAGAGGGTGGAGGATGCAATGTCCTCTGCCGAGCTCATGGCCACACTGATGGAGGGGCCGTCCCCGGTTCTTTTGTTTGGCCACTGGACCGTTTTTTTACACTGGGCAAAAGTTCTCAGTATGTTAGGGCAAACCTGATTAACAATATTGGTAACTTCCTCCCAGGCTCCTTTTGCATCATCAGCCCATGGAGGTCTGTTCATGTGACCATATATTCGGCCACTGTGAGCTTGGACCCCCCGGACCAGAACATCAGTTTCAAAATTAAACTTGCACTATGCCTTGCTTTGACCAGGCTGTGTTAAACCCAGTCACACCCTCTCTCCTCCTCTTTGCCACTTGTGGAAGTAGGGATGGAGGCGGGACAGAGGAGTTTTGTCTGTGTTGTATTGAATACAGTGCCCAATGGTTCTATTACACAACCCACGGTCACTTAAGCACCTTGCCAATCTATAACTAAAGGCAAAACAAAAACAGCTTTACCCTATTGGAACTGGACTGTGTAGGGAGGTTACATAGGCCAGGAAGAGACTGAAAAGTTTCCCCATTTAGTTAATCTGTATTTTGGAAACAAATCCACATCTACCTCAATTTAAAGGAAAGAAAGTTCCCTCCATCCGGAGTAAACAAACCTATGTTTTGAAACCTAAGAGAAGATTAGAGCAAGGATTTGGTTTATCACAATTTAAAAAAAAAAATAATAAATAAAAATAAATAAATTTGATATAATGAGCCTTGTCTGCATTTAGATACCATATGTTGTATTTTCACTGGGGTCATGTTTTTAGTGTAATAATACCAGCTCTTACGTAAGCAATATAGTTTTGAGATTAAAATCTTTTTTTTAAAAAAAATTAAAAAAGAAGAACAAATAAAAAAAATAAATATTTTCTCATGACCAACAAAACATGACCATGGGCAAAAGTAACAGGATGAACACTCACCAACTCTTAAGGGTAAATTGTATATATTTGAACATCAAAGTAATGCTGTCAGTGAAGGCCTAAGACTAGTGCAGTGGTAATGATTGTCACCACAAAAGTTTACAAAATTGTCACGATGAGTGACAGTGAAGCAGATTGACCACATTTGCCGCAGCAATCTTTAAGTGAGAATCGGAATTTCAAAATGTATTCTATATGTAAAATGCAGCCACAAGCAGCGTGAGACCATCTATTTGGCCAAGTGACTAGTCTGCAGCTTGAGAGAAACAGCAGCTGCAGTTCAACGTGTTTTCAAAAGAAATGCCAAGCCAATTAACATTTTCTATTCTGGTTTGTTCTAGTGATGCTTTTTCAAAATCAGGCAGGGCACTGTGAGCACTTTTTTGTATTGACATACTGTATAATGAACAAGGACAAGACAAAATATGAAACTGGTCAAGACGACCTTTATGTAAAATAAATGCTAAAAGTTATGCAGGTATTCCCAGTAAAGAGTCAGCTAAGGGTAACATACAGTATTATACACTAATTTATTTTCTTGTCTAAACACTTCTCAGCTTGTTTTCTAAAATAAACCTGTACTATTTTTTTTTATCCAAAGAACACATGCACAAACACATTCACACACATATATAAAACATAAATTACACAATAATAAGAACAATAATTCTAACTAATTTCAATGATATACTGAGGACTGTATATAACGGTGGGTATAGAGTACATTTCACTTACATTGGCTTTTCCCTATTCTGTTCCAATCCCTAATTTAAGAATGTATCACAGTGTGACAGCTGAGTAAATTGAGATTTTCTATCAGGAGCTCTTGTTTTCCATTCTTGCAGGTTGAACTTCGACCCAACCACCCCCCAGTAGATGAAACTGAATTGCAGCTAGATGCTTTTACTCAGCACACAGTTCTGTGCCTGCATGTTATAATTTGCAAAAACCTTCCTTAGAGGTAAAAAGGTCATTTTCCTCACCAAGTAATCTTTTCCCTTAACACTGTTTTAACAAAGAATTCCTTTTCCAAAAAATACCACTGCACACATAAAGAGAGGGTTTTACTCAACACTACACATAATTCTGCTGCAGATCCTCTAATTGTGTCGGTAGAGCAGTGATATAACACCATTATGTACTTTTCAAAGCAATACCAGAATTTAAAGACTTATTATTTTAAGTATTTAAGTCATCCTCCGATTCTTACCCCCAGCTCCTCAGCTCTTCTGTAACATTATGAAGAATTTATTATGACATAGTCATAGTAACTATGACGTAGTTACAAAACATGAAAGATATTATTTTTCAGAAAGTCTTAAATTCTTTTTTGCAATCAGGTGTTTTAAACCTTTCAATCTCCAAACTATTTCCAACTGAACTGATAGATTTACAGTATGTTAAATGTTATGATAATAAGGATGACATGACACACAATTATGTTTTGTGGACTCTGTATTATTGATAATGATTTGAATAACCACCAAAAAAAAGTAATGATAAGCTGCCACCATCATAATTACTGTACTCCATGAGGATCTGAATGTCTGAGCAGATTAAAAACTCTTTTCCAATTTGGAGTCACATTACATTTTTGTTCTGTATAGTTTTTTCAAATGTCACAACGCATTACGAAAAAAAAAAAAAATCTCTTTCAATTTTACTACTGAAAACCCTTTGAATCTCTTTAGTTTCACCAAGCCCCAAAATGAATTATGTTACAGTGGTGCACTTGAAGAAAGAGATCAAATACAGAAGAAAAATAAACTTTAGAATGATTGCTCAATTTAATACAATCTTATTGATTTTCCTTTTTTTCTATAAGTGGTGCTTTATATTAGAATTATTTACCTGAATAATGAATCATGATGGTAAAGAACAAATGAGACTAATTACATCTTTCCAGGCAAATTATAAGTGAGAAATGTCATGAAAGACAGTTTGGCAGTATCCAGTTTAGTGTTTCCCCAGTGTATTCCCAACAGATTAACATAGTTTATATTCATTTTCAGTTAAAAGGTTGTCAGAAAAGAAAAGGGGTTGAAGAAAATAACTTTCTGTCTTTTCAGGACATATAAAACCACAATGTGTGTAACGTTTGACTCAACTGGTTTTCAGTTGTAGTTTGAGACATGGTATCATGACTGACACTATGTTATTATTAACTAATTAATTAATATTGCTGTTATTATGCTAGTGTTGAATTTACTATATTGTCAGAGATATAAAATGATTAAATTCTCTGGAAAATACAACTATTGCGATCAGGTGAGCTGGTGGCATCAGCTTACTCAGCAGAAAAAAGAGGACACTTGGATCAGAAAGCCTTCAGACCTGCTTACATGCAGGACAAAGTCATTATGGCAGCCAAAGGGGTAATCACATTCATCTTAGTAAAGGTGACGTCGGGAGTTAACTGACAGCACTGCTCCTTATGATGGACTTACAAGTACATGATGGAGTCGTCAACTGAAACACTTGTCATTCAGCATTCATTCAGCGTCAAGCATAGCTGAACTGCATTGTGGGTCTGTTGCTTCACTTTGAGTGTGCTGTGTGCAGCACAAGTTGAGGAACTTTCCAAGAATCAGTGTGAGTGCAAGCCAATCAAAGCATGTTATGCAAATTGCCAACACAGGCACTAGCCAATCAAATCACATTTAATTATTTAGCGCAATCATCACATGCCTCAGATTGAGCTCTCAAACTTGATTGTCCCCATTATTAATGTTATTTATCAGGCAAAGTGCACCCAACAATGGCGGACATGGTGGCTGTCTACTACTCTGATGGCTACCAATCCAATCCACTTCATAGCACATTGCCAAAGTGTTGTACAGATAGACAAATAGACTAAATAGAAGACTAAAATACAGTAAAACATGAAAATACACTAAAATGACAGAGAGAGGCCACACAAATTCTCATGCTGGGTTAAAAGCCAAGCAGTAAAAGTGAGTTTTAAGATGGGATTTAAAAGTTTCCATTGTGGGACACAGGTGGGCAGTTCATTCCACAGTTTAGGTGCCAGCACTGAGATGGCTCGGTCACCACTGTTGTTTGCCTAGTTTTAGGAATGACAGGGAGAAGCTAATCTGCAGACCTTAGTTCCCTAGAGGGAGTATAGCACACTAAGCGGTCTGAGATATACAGTATGTACTGTGGTGCCAACTCATTCAAAGGCTTAAAAATAAAGAGTAAAATTTTAAAATTAATGCTACAAACAACAGGAAGCCAGTAGAGACCCCCCAGCCCCAACCATTAGGCCTATTGATGCAACACGTGTTATACAAGCATAAGTGTAACAGAAATATTTTTGTATGTGTTTTATTAGGCCTGAGCTTGACTGTAAATATATAATAAATATATAATAATAATATATATAGTGTAGAGAGTTTAGCCTGAATCTTCCAAGTGAATGGGTGCACATGTGAGTGTGCAAGCATTCATCCCAGTGTCTTGAAAGTATCTTCTCTGCGAATTACTATATCTATACTTTAACTTCTGGAGTGTGTTTCCAATTTGGCCATGAGTCTATTAGCACTCAGTTTCAATTACCAGCACCCTAATGGATGTTGACAGTGAATCTAGTTCACTTGCAAATCCAGGAAGCTCTGTTCTTCAGATGAGTAGGAATGTCTCCTTTGCAGCTGCAGCAGAGTCTTTTGAGATTCAATGTGACAGCACCAGACCGGATGGCCTGCAAGGTTTGACACACATCTCAGAAGTTGGACTAGATCGATAAAGTCATGACAGAACTTGTAAGGAGCAATTTAGTTTCAAATGAAATGGCACAGTATGTTCAAACACATACCTTTCTTTGGATTTGGATTGCTTCCACTTGAACAAAGCTGGAGGTCAAATGCCAATTTATCATTTGAAAAAGCCAGCCTTGCAGGTTTCATGAACAGGGCATGATGTCCAATTGCCTACTTTTCTCTATCTGCTTGGTTTCACATCCAAATGGCAGATGTGGAACAAATGTGGAGTCGAATACAAATGCCTCACTTCCCTTTCCCTTCTCCATCTTCTGCCATGAGGCAAAAGTTGCAAGTCAATGAGGTGAGACAAAGGCAGGTACAGGTGAAGTGAAGCTGGGAAAGTAAAATTTGCACAAATAAAAGCACAATGAGAACTCAACAAATGGGAAAACACAAGGGGAAAAAAAAGAAATCTATTTAGAGAGTGACCAGTACACCAGTGCACATTCCTCTTACCATGATATCTGTTTTCACAAAGAGATTGTAGCCTTGAACTATGTGTCACTATTTCATGCATCATCCACCTAAGAATACATTAATGTCATAATTCTCATTTGTGCTAGGTGATTGCCATACAGTTAACTACCCCAAGGCACAATATTATCAACAATATTATCTATTAAACATTAGCCATACATGTCCGTAGCAACAACTCACAGCTTGACACCACAAGAAGGGATGGAGATACCTCTTTAATATAAATTAGTGCCTAATGATACACAGACCTTTGTTTTTCTTGGATGTATATTAACATTATTATGGCTGCAACTGTTAAATAAAATAACTCCAGATAAACTAAAATGAGGTGATCTCCCTCCTCTCAAATCTCAAATTATTTTTCAATTGAGACACCACACTTTGCTGTTGAACTCAACTTGCCCTTCATTTGGATAAATTATTCTATTCGCTTTCTCTTTTATTTACACAATTTTATGATGCTGCTGATGAAGAATCAAGCTCTCAATTTCTGTAAAGGCAAAAATAATTGCTTCACAATTGTATTGCAAGAGAAAACTACAATAATTGATGGTCTTGCTATGTCAAACAGGTCTGACTATTGACCATTTATTCAAACTCATTTCTGCAATCCTTAGGGTGCACTGCTGCTGACTGTTAAGACTTGTGTCTTATTGCACGTCGGGGGCTGTGAGATACTGCCACTCTCACTGTGAATCAAGAAGATGACAATTCCTGTGTGACATCAACACCTGTGAATCTCCATTTCACAAGGCCCGGTTTAACACACCAGTCCTGTGTCTCTCACCCACACACTCACGTTTGTATATTAATATGTGTGTGTGAGGTTTCTCACTGACAAGCGTGACATCAGCCTTACTGTATTACCTAAGAAGGGCACTGCACCACTTTTAAACATTAAGATCTTGGCAAGGGAAGAGAAAGGGGAAAGGAGATGTTGCATGACAGAAAGTTGAATAGAATAGAAACCACTTATAATCAGAGAGGGTCCGGTGAAATGCTGTAATTTGCATAATGGGAAGTTTTGGATGTAGGACTTTTTTAACTGCATTAGAGAAGAAAAAATATCTCAGACTCAAGTATTATGCTGTCAGTTGCTCATTCATACCTTATCCAGCTTTTATCCATTGCACATTTAGTCTAAATCCACATCTGAAAAAATAGTTTTTGTCTTGCTTTTTTCTTTCTCACTCTCTGCTCTTTAGACTATTCCTTGCATTTTTCAGATGCAGATGATATTACACACTGTAGATGGTGGGATCTTCAAGTCTTTGCAATTTTACATTGAGGAACATTTTTCTGAAATTGCACCACAATTTCAAAATCCAGTCTGTTGCAGATTGGTGAATCTTTGGCCAACTTTACAGAAATGCTCCTTTTATACTCATGTTACAGACCTGTTGCTTATTAACCTAATAATTGTCAAATGCTCCTCCAGTTGATTTTGATTTGTGCCACTGACTTTTCCAGCCTTTTGTTGCCTCTGCTTTGACTTTTTTGAGATGTGTTGCTGCCATCAAATTCAAAATGAGGTAATATTTTTCATGAAATGGTGAAATGTCTGTTTCAACATATCACGGTTAAGATAATCGCTTAAACTAAGGGAAAAAGGACCGGAAACGGAGACTGAATTAAAAGGAAAAAACAGAGTCTTTTAATAATAAATATAACAAAAATAGAACCAGTCCAGGAATAAAAAAAAGCGCTGAGTCGGGCCGGCTGGTGAGGCGGAGCTCGGGAATCAGGTATACTAGGAAAAAGGGAACAAAAAATGAATAAGTTTTAAACACAAGAATAAAACAGGAAGTAAAAGCAAACAACACAGGAGCAACCCAGACCAGACATGACACAACATCTGATATGTTGTTTATGTTCTACTGAAAATAAAATATAAATTTATAAGATGTGCAAATCATTGCGTTCTGTTTTTATTTACATTCCATAACGGCCCAACTTTTTTGGAATTGGGATTTTACAAACAACCATTCTCACAACACTTAATTGGCAGTCAGCACAGATCCCTTCCACTCTGAAAGTTGTGTGATGTGAACTTGGTTTTAGATTATTTAACTAAAATTTGCATGTTTTTGGACTGTGGGAGAAAGATAGTAACAGTAATGCCTGGAGAAAAGCCACACAGACATGGAAAACTATAAAACTCCGCACAGAAACAAGCTGGCGGTGAAAGTGAGAGGCTTATTCCTGTGAGGCACTCATGCTAAACACTACACCACTGCACTACCCTTGCTGGATATCATTCAGTATAAAGTGATGCTGGGAAATGACTTGGAAGCAGAAAAAGTTGTTCCACCACAAGATCTCTCCCCACCTTCAGTTGAGCAACACAGTGGTACAACATGGCTTTCTTCCTTTCATGATCAAACTGAGTTGAGTGTCTTTCATCCAATAGACATCATTGACAGCGTAGAGTATGCAGTCACATGAAAGTAAAGTTACAATCAGTCGAAGATGAACAAAATAAAATACAAAAAGCAAAACAATGTCTATGCATCACAATTATATAGTGATGCAAAATCAACCTGAGGACTATTCTTTTTTCAGTTGACAGTAGAATATATGTATTGTTTTCTCATGAACCCAAATGTATAGTTTTCACATGAATAAATGCTACTACTGACTTTTGTCACATGGACTGTTGAACATGGACCCATTTGTTATTTTGAAACACACTCAGCTACTACAATCACCCCTTAATCTCAATTCAACTCAATCACCATGACTGACAGTGTCAACGGCTACAAAACAATCAATAACCCTGCTAAATGTGGGAACTGGTGTAGAATACTGAGGCTTTCATATATGGTTATCTGATTACATTTCACAAAATGCTAGTATAAGTCATCCATTTCTGTCTCAAATGATATTGCTCTGTGTATTTGAGCCACAGGGTGCTGATATTTTCCTGGAACCCTGTGTGTGCACATGTATATTTTTATCTATCTGGCAATGATGCACTAAGATGTGAAAGTGTACACTCACACTTTTCACTTCTCTCCTCAGTAATTCAGTGCAATGCAAATACTGCACTCAAGGCAACTGATATTCATATTGTGAGTTGTCTCTCTTCATTGACAATCTTCATTGCTCATTTGCATTTTTTTCTTGGCTGCATTTCTCTCAAATATAGTAAAATCCCAGAGGTTGGGCAACATGACATAATTTCCTATCACTGTGTCACCCACTAGATCAGACATGGCCAAGAAAACACTATGTTCACGCACTATCACATTAGTGATCACTGATGCCCTTCAGCTAGCTGTTCAGATGTAGTGCAGTCTTCAATCATAGTCTCACTCTTATACACCCTGTTTTTGTCTCTTATTAAGTGTATGCGCTCTCAGCTCCAAGCTGTCATTTCCTGTGGTTGCAATCAACTATATAAAATCAGACCAACTGTCAACAGGTCTTTTCTGTCTCACAAGCACTGCAATGTGGCCGCCTCATTAGTCAGTCATCTCATTGGCATTTTTTGTATTTATTTATTTCTTTTTAGCTCTGCTGACATGTGCACCCTCCTCCTGATGGCCACTGAGTCTTCACACCAAATCTTCACAGCCTCATATGATCCAGCATTTATAATTCTCCATCAGACTCAACAGGACACCATCACCACCAGTATCTGAACTTTGGTGTATTTTCCTAATTGCTGCTCAGAAGCACTCCATGTTGATAGTACCCATAATGTCTGATGGGTATCTAAAGCCTATCAGCCGATTTTTCCATTTAGTCTGTAATAAATTCAGTTTTCATTCACTATTGTCTGTGTTCATAAAATTTCAGGTAGCTTAATAACCATCTCAGGTAAATTCTTAATGGTACAATAGTTGTTATAATGATGACTGAAGATGTTTAGTTAAGCGATGGTCTGGAGCTGATAGTAAAACTCAAACTTCTTAAAAGGTCTCACCTACAAAAGAAAAAAGTAACTGTAAAGTAAAAGTTACTGTCAGGTAATGTGAAATTAGACAAAAAAAATGTATGTCAAGCTCCATTAGAACGAACAGTTTATTTTTGCTTTTTCGCTCACTTTCTCAAGTTCAGTTAAAAAAAAAAAGATGTACTGAGTACATCTACTGTAAATACATTTTACGGAGAAAACCTTAAACATAGGCTGTGTTGTAAATTTTTCATGTACTCATACATGAGTTATGAGCTGTGGACAGTGCATTATCAACCTGTGCTATATCACAACACTGACCTGAAAGTTTGCCTCAATTGAAAGATTTATGAAAAAGCACAGAACATGTCAGTCATGCCCCTGCAGACAATATAACCAGGCCAGAATTTTTATTTTTTTTTATCCTTAGTTATCCTAAGATATAGAGGATGTTTTTACTCCAAATGTACAATGGCATGCACAGACATTTGGAAGGGCAGAGGCAAAAATTAAAAGGTCACCCACTGCAAAAAATTAAAAAGACACCTACTGCAGGCACCACTAGTATATAATTTCTTACATTCTCACACACCTGTGTATAATACAGGGGCATCCTTTGCAGCACAGCATCACTATCTATCAGTGAGATAGACATTTTCTATATAGCACTGAATATAATTTCCTCTTTGGGACACTGTCATATGGGGCAGTAGGGAACTTCATAACGGAACCCTTAGGAAACAAAGTTGCAAGGGCATCCTATAGGGCATGGTATTACTTTCCTCCTCTAGACAGGCACTCCTTTAGAAACAATTAATTGAGGCCACATATGAATGGCAGCCAGTAAGACACCTCCTCATGTTTTTACCACTCTAGAGGGTACTGTAGTGTGTGTCTTCTCTTGTGGAGAACACACTATCTGTAATCAGACCAAATTCAAACCAGGAATGAATCTTCTTTGCCCATTTTCATCACTGTAATATTGGTCAAATTTGATTTTTAACTTCATTTTAGGGCAATGAAAGTGCTCAAATCTGCATGTAGTTTGAATGGTCTGTTAGCTACAGTCTTGATTTCTGCCTGTGACTTTTCTTGAGTGCCTTTCAATTTATAATGAACCACACACTTCATTCTGTATCATTATCAGCTGGCAAATGACCAGCTCTATTTAATCAGCTCATTTCCCTGTTTGCTCACATCTGCGGTGGCCCCACTTACAAACTTTACTACAGGTTAAAAACTTGGCCCCAACATCATATCAGGTGTCTTAGTTCATTGAAGTACACCTCTAATAAAATCGAACTGATTAGACAGGTCATTTCTTTTCTAACCTGGATACAATATTTATTTGCTCATTTGGCTTCTTCACAAGACGGAGGTAAACGGTCCTTTACATCAATCAAGCAATCACTAAATAGCCTCACAAAAAGAAAAGTAGTCAGCAGGTTTTTTTTTTACCTGCAGTGATCAGTCAACAATGTTTCTCACTAATGAAATATAATGAGCAGAAAAGCCATACAATTATTAACTGGATTTCAGGGGAGGTGAAATTCATAAACACATCCCCATCAAAGCTAGATGGAAATCTGAGATGTGTATAGAATTTATGTGTCTTTCTGTGGTTGTGAGGACATAATCATGTCTGTGGTGACATTTTGGTATATTGGGGACATGTTGGCAAGTCCCCTTTAAAAGGCTTTCTGTCACTCTTAAGACTTCGATTTAATCAGAGGGTTCAAATTGGGTTGGGAATGGGGTTAAGTGTGATAATTGAGGTGAGGTTAAAGGCCTAGTGAATGCATTACTGTTCTCACAAAACAAGAATGAGTGGGTGTCTGAACACAGATTGTGCATGATGAATAATTTTATAATGCTCATTTTACTGTCTTGGTAGGGTATAGTATCTTAAATGGTGAGGGGAAATTGTAATTTCATGTGGTGATAGTAATATCATCATGAGCCAATTTGATTTGGAAGTCTCTTTGGGTCTGTTCGTGACTGGTGAATTATGTTTTTGGGTGGGATGTGGAGAGCATGAAGAGCAATTTTGCAGTATCACACAAATCAATCATATCTGCATTATTCAAGTACCAACCCTCATCCCTCACCATGTAGCACCGATGGAGGTCAGGAATTTAATACTGCCTCAAAGTGATCTGACAAAGGATGAATGTGTGGATTTCCGAAAATCAGCCATCAAGAATACTGTTTCTTAACAACAAGACTTGCTAGATTTGAGCAGTGATAAGGCAATTTGTAAAAAAAAAATCACATTCAAAGCAGGGCTGAAGAAAGTGTAAAAGTTTTCCATATAATAAGGCCTTAAATCTTTTCGCAAATTTCAATTCCTTTTGTTTATTCTGAAGTTGTATTTGCCACCTGTAATAATGCAATATGTTACAAACATTACACAGCCAAAAAAAAAATATGACATTTTTCAAACCATGCACACCAAGCTGTTATAGCAGTCTCAGTTTATCTAAGTAGGCTGCAGGGATTTTCTCACATTCAGCAACAAGAGCATTAACAACGTTGGTCTCTGAATGATAAATCTAGGTTCAAAGTAAGTGTTCAAGTCCATCTCACAAATGTTGGATTGGTTTGAGACTCTGTGCTGTCAAGTTATTTCACATCAAACAAGGAAAAAAACGTACCTTACTTTGTGCACAGAGGTACTGATCAAGACTGGACTGACCATGAAAAACAGCTTCAGCTTGAATGTACAAATTGTAGATCCTGTGTAATTAGCTAGTTAATTGATCACTGAGTTAAATGGTTAGAAAAACCTAATTAAGTGTAGTTGACTGATATACTTATAATAACCAAACAAGTGAAGGAATAACCATATGTCCAAATGGGTGATTGGCCTTAATCAAAAACCTAGCTGAATTAAAGCCAGGTGCCTGGATCAAGACGGAGGTAAAATTCAGGATTTTCAAGTGATTTGGTATGAACGTCGGGAATGATGAACGGACGTGTAGTGTAACACAGTTGAAGAATAGCGATTTGGCATCAGTCTAGGATGTTAGAATAGATGTCTGTCATGACTATGCAGACAGATCTGTGTCTGTTTTGAGTGGAGTGACCCTTTAAGAAAGAAGCCACCCTGATTATCTGGAACACCCGCTCCAGAAGCTCAGTAACCAAACTATAAGCATTCACTTGGCTGTGGACACTGCTACTGGAAGGTGATATATGGCTATCTACTAATACTACCATAGCTATTCCCTCATGGCACATTAACTCATTTTTATGATTCCTTATCCAACGCCACTGCTTTTATTTTTATTCTTCAAATGTTACCTGTGTGGCCCGTGGCGTAATTTATTAACCTAAATCTTAGAGGACACGCAGGTGGCCACAAATCTGTTCCAAGAGCTACATGGATGTATCCTCACTGGCATTGCTATAACTATGCCTATTTATGCTACTTCCGATAATGCAGTACAGAGTATATTTTGCTTTTCAAATCTAAAATCTTCCCCTTGGTATTATTTTTTTGGCTTCTTCCTTTAGGGGTTACCACAGAGGAGTCGCTTAAACTAATTCTGTTCATCTTCACATATTGCCTTTTTGACATATTACTTTGTTTCTCCTAGAAGTTAAATTTATTTGGTTGTTTGTTTACCCTCATGTGTTGATACCAGGGGCTCTAAGATTTGGCATAACTTCAGGGGCAACTTTATCAACTGACACTGACAGATAAAGACTGACTTATGTTGCCCTGTCCTCCGGGAAATGTGGCTTCTCAACAAGCAATGTCCTCTTTTTTTATGCTTCCATTTTGTTCACTACAGATTTAACCCTGCAACCTATAAAACATACATTTATATATAAACATACATTTCTTTAGCAAGCCGTGCCCACTTTCCTCCTTTCTCTTTACATTTGCCTCTTTGTAAGCAGGAATCACATCAAAGAATGTTCTAAAACATTTGACAGGTTTCTCGAGCACTGTCTCCGCCTCATCTTTGTGAGGCGAAGACAGTGTGTGACAGTGTATTTTAATTTTAATGTTGTAATACTCGTGAAATCCCCACAGAAGGATTCTTTTTTCTACATTAGAAAGCCACCAGGATTCAGTGGTTCTTTTCAAGGATACCTGAGTTGGGTGAATAATTGCCATCACAAGGACTATTGGGTTAGACCTTGAAGGACAATCATGCTGCTCATTGCTACATTGTTCTGTACTACTTTCATTATAATGCAATTTTGTTTGTTTTTCATCTCAGCCTGTTTGGGCAGTGTGTTGATAATCTTGTATGCCTATTTGTTGGAAAGACTTGAGACAATTTTTATTGTTTAATTATAGTTTTATAGCATCAAAGTCATTTCTGTGTGAGCTTTACAGTTGTTGAGAAATCTTAAAATGTAAATGATTTAAAATTCTTTACACAAATCATAAAAAAACATAAAAGTCATCTCCATGATAAGTTTTTAATGTAAATATGATTTGTCTCAGTGTAGACAATGGGCTTCCATCTGTTTTCATATTGAAGGAAATTACAGAAATTTAACAGTTTAGGGGCTCAGGTGATGAGAACCAGTCTAGGTATATAAGTCAGCATCTTAAAATGACACTGATCAAATTATTAGTTACACCAACAAACTATTCATATTATTAGTTACACCATAACGGCACTGTATTAGGCCCACATCCAAACTGGTCACTATTTGCCATCACCACACTAGTTACTTAAGTCGTGTTTACATCATGGCACAGTGTGGTATGATTTAGAATGCTAAAGTCCTTATTTTGTTACTATCAGGTACTATTCCTAAATCCTAACCCTAACTTAAAAATATACATACTGTACCAAAGCGAACCTTTCGACTCCACACATTGTCAGGCTTACTACATTGTTATTTTAATAGTTCACCACCGCTCGTTCCCTTTAATAGGTATACCACCACACTGGTCACTTTTTTAGGTACACCACTTCACTGTAAATGAAGGCATTTTTGTTAAACTGGAAAAAGACTAAGGTTGGTTTTAATTTTCAGCTTTTACTTTTTAAATGAAAAAAAAAAAAAAAAAAAGCAATGCTGAGTTTGACTCATAAAAAGTATTTATCTTGCCTTACTTGTTGACATTAATATGTCAGAAATATTTTTGGCTTGGCTTGCAGGAAACAGCTTGAGACTCGAGTGCTTACTCTCACGGAGAACACGAGTGGAAAAACATATGATTAGTAAAGCCACAGTGTCTCAAGCTGGATCCCAGCACTGGGTGATGATCCAGGGTCTCGCATAGTACTGACTACATTATGTCAGTGCATTATATACACACACCTAAGAAACCCTGAACTATCACTCACTCACTCACTCACTCATTTTCTACCGCTTTATCCACTAAGGGTCGTGGGGGGCGCTGGTGCCTATCTCCAGCTAACATACGGCGAGAGGCAGGGTACACCCTGGACAGGTCGCCAGTCCATCTCAGGGCCACATAGAGACAGACAACCATTCACTTTCACATTCATACCTACGGGCAATTTTGAGTGTCCAATTAACCTTATCCCCACACTGAACTATCACTAAGAGGGAAAATCTCTACCAACTGGGTATTAACTGTGGTTAGTGTTGCTTTTGGCGATCTTAGCTGCATGTTTAGTAAAGTCAGAGTTGGCATTTTGTCTTTGAAAGATAAAAAAAATTACAACTATTTTGTTTCAATAAGTCTCTGAGTGATGTGTCATACTATGCTGAACGTGTCAAGTCAATTGTGATCTATGCTGTGCTTTGTGGTAATCCAATTTGTTGCTCTTCGGAGCATCTGAGTGTTGGTCTGTAAGGGAACATTATTGATGAGGCACACCAGAGGCAGATCCCAGAGGACACAAGGCTGTATGATGTATACTGCTGTTTGAACCTGCAAAGACGCATTTTATGACAGTCCCAACCACTGTTTCAGGCAAACACTATGTTTTACCATTGTTGTATAGTTCCAATAATACAATAACTTCAATATAAAGAGTAGGCATGGTCAGCTATGATCTAGTAGTGTTTTCAAAAGGTAACAAATGCGGCATTGGTGGGCAATTGATTGTTGTTTCCATTGTAGGACTTATCTTCCCACATTTTTTGCCGTCATGCATATTGTCTGTTTTCGGGATTTGTCACACTGGTTTTTCATGCCTGCAGTTTGCCAGAAGCACTGCTCTCAAATACCCACCACCCACACAAAGCAAGCTCCCCACAGAGAAACCTAAAACGGCAAGGCAGTGTTAAATGCTGATTTATTTAGCACAATTTCAGACACAATGCAGTTGATGTACTGAGAAGGAGAAACATTTAACATAAAACACTGGTGAAAATATTAGTCACTCAACAGTCTTCTCACATCTCAAACACAACGACAAAACAATTAGCATGCCATGTGTTTATTAGCATCTTATGAAGCAAAATCTCAAGTTAACATTAAACATGTGGATTTACCTACACTGGATATTTATAAATGAACACTGGGTACATTTCTTTTTTTAGAAAACAGTATGTTCTGCTGCTTATTGCAGAGCTGAGTTAAAATCATGTGTTTGCTGTACAACAGCTCAGCCAGGAACCTATTTAGAAAGATGCTAAAAACAATCACTCTCATGCATCTGCCCACTTCAGGAGTGGGTGCTGTGAGTTGCTCCATAAAACCCATGGGCCTAAAATAATCCCCAAAACAATCCTGTGAGGAGATGAATCTCTTCTGTTACCATGTGTCAATGTCACCCTCTGTACACTGTGAAGGAGGTTGCCCTACATAGTCCATTCCCATAAAGAACTGCTCACTAAGAGTGTGCATGTGCATGTGCATGTTATTTGCATGAGTGCGTGTTTACTTACATGTTCATGTTCAGCGTGGTGATGAAGGGGGACGTCAGTGAAGATGCTGGTACTGATGCGCTGTCATTGTGGATCTTCTCATGGTCTAATCAGCCTCCTCAGTCTCATATCTCTTAAGGCCAACTACCCAGACCGTCAAGGACAGTAGCACAACTGCATGTTACACCAACAAAATTTTTTACTAGTTTGTGTTTGCGTTTTTAAAGGAGAGGACCCTCACTGGTTGATCCTTCTAGAGTGACCCATACAAGTGAGCAACATCCAGGACAGCAGCAGAGATAAAAATGAACAATATGGGCCAATGTGCAAAAGACAAAACCACATGCGAGGGAAAAAGGGAAGTAAATATGTCCTATGATTCAGTTTCTGCTCACTCTTTTTGCCTTTGTGTTTGTATTTTACTTAATTTGCACACAAGGTAGAGGAAATACACCCTTTTCATAATTTGTGGTGACCTTTTTATGAAATTTCAATGAAAATACTGAAATGTATAAGTAATATGAGACTATGAGCATGACCCATAACTTAGAAACACAGTTTTATATACCCAAACATATTTGTTTATGATAATTGTGAATGATGGAACCTAGTTTATGTTCTCTGTGTGGCTTTTATGGGTTGTCTGATCCCTTTAGTGGCACTCACTTATGCACATCCACATTATGCTTATGTCTAAAATGGTGGCAATCAAATTTCCTGGCACCACACTCAAGAGAACAAAATTATACATGTTTGCCACAGATTGGAACCACAGTAAATATAGTCAAGGTTTAACAGCAAAGCTAAGGAGGAAGGGAGGTCAGTCAGTGTTTGTGACTAAATAGCTCAGAAAACAAAAGTAATGGTCCAGTTTTGTTTATTGTAATTATTAGAAACGTCACAAAAATTTCTTTTTCTTTTGAAATAATTATATGAAGTGATAATTCTGACTATGAATGAAGGAGCTAAATTCTGATGTGACTTGAAGGTTTCTCAGACTTTTACTGAAGTCTGAGTCATGCTCTGGAAACACACTCATGACGACAGTCACTGATATTTTAGACAATTTCCTCTTTCAATTTGACCTCTAAGCTCTGCTTTATTCTCTACAACTGTAAGTTTGTGCCACCCTGGCACTTCATCATGTCATGTCATGGAGGATTGTGATGGAACATTGAGCAACTCCTCCAGCTCAGCTGCATCACCTCATAATGACATTAGACAAAATTTGTTCAGATATATTTAGCAGTAAATCAAAACAAAACAAAGTCAAATGAGTCAACCAATCAAAGCTCCCAAGGGAGCAATCAGACACAGACGTAACCAGCCAGCTTCTGTGGCACAGATCCAACCAACCTCTTACTCATCTGAAGGTCATCTCACAGCAGTTTCATAAAATATCTCATTATTCATTGACCCCAAAACTTATCTCAGCAAATGATCCTACTTCTTGTTTCCCATATGTAAACAAACTCATGTTTGAACAACCAGCATATGCTGCATGCCCTGGTCATATTAGCATGTCTGTTTAAAAGACCAGCACCTTTGTTGTTTACAATATTGCCTTAAATAATTCTTTCTTTGCTATTTTCAATTTTAAAAGCTATAACACTCACAAGAGAATATATGGAATTTGGTATACTGTAGCGTTTCATGTCTAATTTGCGTGTTTGACAAGCAATCAATCAGATTTTTTTGTGTCCAGAAACAAAACAAGGTGAAAAGTCTCCCAAACACAGACACATTACACTAAATTACGCTGTATTTTAACACATAGTGGGTTCATGCTTTTTTCCGAGTATACGGTACAAACACTGATAGGGAATATTTTTATTGAATTATACGTGTCTCCCTCCACTTCACTAGGTCGTGATATGACCCCTTTCTGCACGTTTGTATTAGTTGCTTTCCAGTTTATCATGGTCATGGCTGGTTGTTGGCAAGTCAAGCACCTTTTAAAGACATCCTTCCTACCATGAACTTCAAAATATACACAATTAACATAGAAAATAATCGGTCTATTCCTCTGTCTGAGAAAAGTACTAGCCCGAATTTTGCCATGTTTCTGTCACATTCTTGACTGTCTTATTCTACTTCTACTATTGTTTCTGGGTTTAAGCTGAAAACAGATGTCAATAAAGGTACTTAAACACTGGTGTGTTTAAAATATAGCACTAAAATATCTAAGTTACTTAAAATAATTATCCAAATTGATTTTGATGCATGTGTGTGTGTAACTTTTGAAACGTCTATTGCGGTAGTCGTTAGTAAATTGCCTGCTTTTTCAGATATAGGACTGAGAACTGGATTAAAAGCTAAACTGTGACAAAAACAAATCACTACTTCAAATGTCATGCATCATTACTACAATGGTCCATTACTGTCACTGGAAATGTTGCTCGCACTGTGTGGTTCAGCTTCATTTAGCCTGTTGCTTCAGTCAGGACAAAAGAAAATCAGTGTTTTTTACCAACTCGGAAAAAAAGAATATGCCCCACACACCTCATCTTCTTCTACATATAAACCCTTCACTTTACATCTGTCTGTGTTTGAACAATAAGGATGAAATTGATCAGGAGGAAAGATATATTTTATAACAACCTATGCAAAGGAAGAGTTCCCAGAGACAAAATGTACTAGATTACTCACTCACTCATTTTCTACCACTTTATCCTCCACTGAGGGTCATGGGAGGCACTGATGCCTAACTCTAGCTGACATAGGGCCAGAGGTGGGGTACACCCTGGACAGGTCACCAGTCCATCACAGGGCATGTACTATATTAGATACAAAAAAAAATTGTTCAAATCTATTATGAATTGGAATTTAATTTGTCTCTTATTCAGCTGAATTTTATGGAAGCTGAGAGTTTCCATGGTCGGTACTATATTTTTATATCTTGAGATCACAGAATACTGAATTCATTATCACAGGATAACCGTCCGTATTTAGTGTGTTATCATGAGATAACAGCGCTGGTTTTCTCGCAATAACATCATAAATTTATGTGTTATCTCAGCCCCCCAACTTGTTGAGTTGGAATCGAACACCTTGTTAGCAGGCCCGAATTGTATAATGGGGGTGGCCGGGGTGGTGTTCTCCCATTACTATCTATTACTAATAACTACACAGTTATCTGGGTGCAAACATCCATTACGCACAGGAGACAGGGCGCACAGTTTTGTCTCCCATCATGTGGATTGACCACACTTGTAATCTTGTGTGACATTGTTGTGGCTGTGTGTGGCAGCAGTGGGTGCAGGAGAACAGTGGCATCATGTCAGTGAGACGCCTCGTAAGGGGAGACAATTTTGCTGCAACCTCATTTATAATTTTTTTTGGATCACAGAAATATATCGTAACAACCATGCACAATGGTCAACCCACATGATGGGAGATGAAACTGTGCACCTTATCTGCCCTTACGAGGTACATGACGCACGGTCTGGTACTGTGGAGATGTTGGCCTATCTTCTCACTCTGTGATTATAACCTGACACTATTCAACCTCTGGACAATTATCTCAAAATCATGAGAAAACCAGCCTTATTCTTCTAAGATAATGCAAAATTTATCTTGTTAATACGAGATAACAGACCGCTATCCCATGAAAATGAAGTCATTTGGTTGAGATAACGGAGTGAAAAAATATAGAGGCAACCATGGCCGCTCCCGGCTTCCGTCAAATCTTTACTTTGATAAAATGAGAGTATTTTGTTGGTTTTGGTGTAAGGATGTCAATGCATAAAAGTACATGAGGAAAATCTCCATTAGGAGAGAGAGGACATACATTCCACTTTGGTGTCTTTTAGGCCTGGCAAAGAAAATTAATTCTGTTTGTGAGGCAGGTAACAGGAAAAGTCCTTTATAGTTATCCTCTTCTGGGCTGAAGGTGGCCTCCTTAATCAAACTGAACACAGCATTCAGAGGTTCACTGATTTGAAGGGTCTGGAAATTTAGCAATGGCGTTCTCTCTTGAAGAGGTTCAACTATATGTAATAAACCAATCTTCTGATAGCAAATGAACTCTGGCATTAACACTCATGTATGCAAATAAACAAATAGTATTTGGAAATACATAACTTTGAGGTTTGTTTTCAAAAAGAAACTAGTAGCAGTGCTATTTCAGAGGCATAGCTGCCTATTGTTCAAATGGTAGAGTCTAACCCATTAGAAACTGTAATGTAGAAATCATTTATGGTATGGCCAGGTTGTTTGCTTATGCTTGAAGAAGAGAACCAAGTGTTTCAAATTCAAAGGCTATTGCTCCATTTTGCCAAATGTCCTCTCTATTCCCTCAGACTTTAACACCAAATACTGACTGTGTAGTATTTGTGCAGCCATTCTGCCTTGGAAGATGGCAGATGGCAGATATATTCCAGTTACATGCCTAAAAGCTTTCAGCTTAATATTTAACAAATTGAGTTTAAAGTGTGAGATGTAGAGAAGCACAGAATGTCTGGGACAGAAACAACATTTGGGTGCAAATCCCAAGTACACACTCAATAAAATGTACCCTCTGGATGTTTGTGGCAATAAAAACTGACACATACAGTACATTTTGGATAAATGTAGCTTATTGATTACTGACACTAAACTACTGACTGTGGGCTTGTACCTAATATGAAAAATGGTTCTGCACTCAATTCATTTATTTAAATTGTACACTTTGTTGCCTGCATAGAAAGGGGAATTGCATTGTCATTTCTATTTTGTGTTTATTGATTTGTCCGAAGCACTTGATGCAGTAGTATTCTCTCTTCTTTGAGACTGCTGCAGATAAGCTAATTTTAAAGATATAATATGTAGCACTTCTGCATTAAAATCAAGGCTTCAAACCGGTCCATGGAACAAAAACAAAACCAGAAAATTTTTTAATGTTCCAGAACAGAATTGTTTATTTAGAATAATGGTAACCAGATAATACTGACTTTTTTTCTGTTTACAATGACCTGACCTTCCTGTCATTCACTCAGTGTGTAAGAGAAGCTTCACCCACAGGCAACCATAAGGTCTATGCGGCAGTCTCCCAGTCTTGATTAACCATAAGAGGTAAACATTGTAGTCTACCAATCTTGAAGTTTGTTTTCAATTATTTTGTCTGTTTGTGACAAACAAATGTATACAGCTTGCATTTGTCATGTCCTGTCTCCTGGCTGGTGGAGGTTTGGTATTGTTTTAGTTCCTGTTTTGTTTTGTTAACTTCGTTTTACTCCCTAGCTCTAGTATTACTCTGTCTGGGAGGCTGGCTGCACGGCTGGCCGTGGAGCGTAATCACCACAGCTGTCTCCAATCGTCTCATCAGCTCCAAGACTACTTACACCCAGATTTCCTGCCTCTCCTTTTCAGTGTGTCTAATCTCGCATGTCTCGTGACTCCACGTTGCTACGCCTAAGCAACTCTGATCTAAATGTTTTTACCTTATTCAGTTACTCATGTGTTTTTGCAAGCTCTGTGACTTTTTGTTCTCCCTCTTTCTTAGATGCCTGTTCCTGAGCTCTGGCTTTGCCAGCTGGCCAGCCTCAGCGCTTTTCGTTTCTAGTTACATGGACTGGTTATATTTAGTTTTGCCTTTTTGTAAATAAATTATTTAACTTTTTTTACTTTTTGCCTCTGCTTTTGGGATCCCTCTTAGTTTATGATCGATTCAGATGTGAATTTAGTTGCACGCATACCCTCCTGTGTACCTCAAGCGTGATGTGAAGAAAAAATAATGAAGACAGGGGGGGGGGAAACGCATCACAGCCATTCAGAGAGAGGGAGAGAGAGTTCGCTGTCAGCCTGATTAAAATAGACTAATAGTTTTAATAGCCTATGTAAAGTGCCCTAAATCAACCTACCTATTTATGTCCCAAAGCTAACATGGAACGTTATTAACCTGTGCAGGAACATTTTTTTTTTTTTTTAACCGGTTCGGAACGTCAATTTTAGGGTGGAACCTAAAACCAGAAACTGTAATATACTGTCTGTTCGGAACAATTGGAAAGAAATTCTGGTTCAAAGCCCTGATTAAAATATCTTGAAATAACAAGACAAATGTTATATGCTTTCTGAGTATTAGCTTATATTATTATTACATTTTCCAAGATCTTTAAATCCATAAATCTGTGTTTATATTCATTCTTGTTGCCTTTTAATGTCATCCATTCTGCGGAGCTGGAGCAGTGTCACATATAATTAACCTTTTAATTTTTTTTTGATAAATAATAAACTTTTAAATGCACAAAATGAATCTTACAATATGCCATTTCAAATATGTATACCAAAATCATATCCAGCAGATTATATAACTGTTTCTAACCACAAGTTATCCAAACTTATAACAAAATAATCAAAAAATATTTGAACTAAATGATTCCAAATATAATCTGCCATCTTGTGCTGGTGGGAATGGGGTTGTGGAGTCGGAGCATCGAGATCCTATTGTCACTCGCTCTTGAGTGGTTACTGAAAATGATGGGGACGTATAAAAACAATTCAATGTGTTTTTCTCTCATGTACGACTTCATCACTAAAACAAAATAAAAACAGCCCTACTGTATGTTAACAGGAAATGAAATTTGACTTTGGTGTATTCACTGCACTAATTTGTTAGTGTAAAAGTGGTGTTGTACACCAAGTAAGACTGGGATTGACCATAATTGCAAATACAAATCAACAGTGACTGACAATATACAAGCAACATTTAACAAGTGATTTAAAAGAATCCTACACATTGCATTTAATATTAGATAAACAATTATATCCGGCACATCCACGCAACACCTATTTTTAATACCATGAAATGTTTGTCAGTAATTTATGGCAGCCAGCAATCACATTTACCCCTCTCATCCTAGCAAAATCTATGTATTTTGGTCAGAATTGCCTAGATATTAAAAAAACAAAAAACAAAAAAAGCAGTTGAGTACATTCGGGTCAGCAATGTCACAGGAACTGATTCATTTATTAAAATAATAATCCCTGTAGACTTACCATGAAGCATATATGACCCATTTCTCACAATATAAATCTTTCACTTGAGACTCTGGAAAGAGGGTAATATATGCCCTGAATGCAGCAGATGATGTAGGACTTCCATCTGTTTAACCTGGTTGGCTTAATTGGTTTGACTCAAGATGTGAAAATAACACTTAAAACCCTCAGCTAGTCCCTTGTTGCAATGCTATTCAGGGTCAGCATGTTTTTCAAGTACAGGAATGAGCAGTATTTATCATTCAAAATGATGAACCTGACACAAATTATGTGTATAAGAAGCAAAATGACATGACAGAGAGCAGTTACCAAAATGGATTATAAATGACCTTTTAAAAAAGTGTGTCGATCTCTTAAGAGATGCACACATACTGTATGTATCTACTTGAACTGCAGCCAGAATTTACAACTACTGTTGTAAATTCTCTGTCCAACATGCTACCTTGCTATCTCAGGCTGAATAGCAAGGGAATCGTGTAATTGTGCTCAGTAGAATGTGAGTGTAAGGGTGCTTTATATTTAAATACTGCTGTACAAAGATGACAGAACACACTGAAGTGATGATGAGCAGGGAAAATAACTCGTGGATTTGTTTTGTCTTTTCTGAGGCTTGATGACACATTTTATATGTGAGATTTAATAAAAAGCAAATGCATCACATACTCGGATAATTCCACTCTGACTCAGTGGGAAAAACAAATCTGAAACATGGACTTAGTGTAAGTAAATGGATCTCAATTTAGACATGGAAGTAGTGCACTTAGAGAACGGCAGAGTTTGCTGAGTATTCTGGGTTCAACGTGTACCTTACAGCAGACATGGATGATTTAAAGGAGACAGGTTATTTGTAGGGAGACCTTTGTGAAGCAAGCAACTGCACATGGAAATGAAAAGACAATATGTTATTACTATCCTATGCATATTATCTTAATAATGTGCAACTAATGACGTTGAGAATAATTGAAATCCTACTAGGATTTGGATCACACTGCATCATCAACAGCCTCTCTATGTTTCAGGTCAGGACCAATGGCTGTGCAGGTGGGTGCAGAGGCATTTAATATTTAAAATGCAATTTTTGAAAATGTTTCAGACTTTGGTTGCAGCATAATGAAAATTATGTCTCTTCAGAAAATAATTCATCATCATCATTCAGTAGCTAAAGAGCCAAGGGGAGCCATCAGTCATTTCATTATAGTGTCACTTTTTCAGTTAACCTCACATAATGGTTTGCTATATTGACTCTTACATTCACTTCAGCCCTATAGACCGGAGGGGAATTTTAAGTTTCAGTGTCAAATACCAGAAGCAACAAGGAAATTTGACAAAAGAGCTTTTGGTTGGATTTGGCCTGTGGGGATCATCTGTCAAAATATATACAAAGTACAAAGTACATACTTTCCCCCATCTCTTTTTTTTTTTTTAAACAATGAATAAATGATGATGGCTGGACATGACATTCTTATCTTTATTGTAGATCTAAGAAAGAGAAAGTGTCTCCAGCAACACATATGATGCACCACAAAATAGTCACTTTATTTCTCTCAAGACCTCAACATGTAGAAATGGTAAATTACATGACAATAATAATGAGTATAATTATTAGTATGATTTATATATATTTAATATATATGATTATATAATAATAATATAATATATAATTAATATAATTAAAAAAAAATCAATAATGAGTTTGCGCTACAAAGATCATACCCAAGGACACAGGAAAAACTGTAATTATTTTTCTTTTTAATTCAATTTAATTAATTTAATTTAACATTTACATGGCCAACAATATGCATTATACCTAAATGGGAAGTATCACCTGTGAGATTCTATGATGTAATTTTTACATGCTGGCATAAAAAAAAGACTTCTATTGAATGAGCAATGTAGATAAAAAAAAATGTCATCTTAATGAGACTACAGCACATTTGTCCTGGATAAAGAAAATGCTTCATTGTTGCTTGGTTGCATGTGATTTAGCCCATAAAGTTGCGGCATACAATATGTTTGAGTGTATTGAATAAATTCAGTCATTTAAATGTTGCATATTGCCATCTGCCAATGACATTTTGAACATAACAACTTGAGTGATTTAAAATTATCACAGTGCAAAACTCATGGTTAAATTATATGTGATCACTTGCCTGGTGCAAGATTTACTGTGTATGTACAAGTATATGGAGCAAAAATTTATTTCATTACATCTGAACCACCATAAATGCAATTACCACCTGGCTTTTTCTATCTGTCTTTTCCCTCTCCCTCCATCCCTCTCTCCCGGCCTGTGAGATTTTAAGCACAACATGGCTGTAAACCCTTAGTCCCACAACAGGGTTTTGCTCTGCTGTCATCTGCTCTAAATGTCTTAACATGTATAGCATGGGGTCTCTCTGATGTGAGTACTGCCTGAATCATTAAGGGACTCTGTGGCTGAAGCTTCTGTCAGCAATCATCTCCAATTAGGTCCCCATTTGCACCACACATACCTCAGCATACAAGGGGGACAAAGCTAAGTCACTGAGGTGGGGAGAGAAATTAGGATGAGCCTTCACAGGGTAACATTGTTGCCCAGAGAGAAATGAGACACATTTCTGAGGTTATGGTCTCAGAATGAGGACTTAAAATGAGCCTTTGGGATTGGGACTCTTGTTGATTTTGTGAGAGTCAAAGATGAAACATTGCTGTGTGGGTCTAAATGACACATCTATTTGTAATCACCTCTCAAAGTAAAACCACTTTCAAAATCTATTCAAATAATCTGAGATTAAAGTGGTTGTGCACCTATGCACACTTAAACACTCTTTTACGTGGCTACACATTGCATTTTATAATTGTCTCTCCGTCCTCTAGACAACTGGTGATTAATCTTGAGAGAGTAATACAGGCCTGAAACCTAAATTAAAATTAATAACCATGGTATAGGTCCTGAACAGAGAAAATGTACCCAAGTTTGGGTACACTTTCTCATTGAATTCAATGAGAAAGTGTACCCAAACTTTTGACCGGTAGTGTAAATAACAACATTAGACTGGTTAAGTACACATTGACATGAGCACAAACAAAATAACCTAAAAGTAGCAAAGGCTAAATATGCCTTATACACAGTATTATTATTTGCAAATGGTTTTTTGCAATGCACAGGGTGTACTAATAATACAACATGACTGTAATTGTGCACGTAATGTAATTTGATACATATTATTTTATGTATGTTTTGCTAATATTAATTTCATGAGTCACATACCCATTTAATGTTCAAAGTGCCTGATAAATATAGCTCATGGTAAAGACACTATATGAAATTCTTGATTTGATGGAAAAAGAGCAAGAACAATACACGATTGTGAATATAGAGACAGGGATAAAATTTTCTATATAAGATGTACTGTATGGTGAAAAAAGAATACTTGAAACCATTTAATATAATACAGTTTTTTTTGCATAAATAATTTACAGAGGGGGCAAAAACTAAAGATAGCAGCAGCAGATGCATAGGTTGGTACACTCTGTCCCTTTGCAGATGGTCTTTAATTAGAGATGGACACAACCCCCTAAACTCATACTGTGCTGTCTGGATGGTGAATTTCAGTTCAGTGTCTGAAATGCCAAGTTCATACATCATAAAACACAATTTTTTCCATCTCACAGGTACATAATGTGGTATGGATGTATTTATTAGTTTTGTTTATCATCTCCCCTAGAATATTTTATTATTTTTGACTGAATATAAAATTACTGAGTTACACTTTACATTACAGAACTATAGTAGTCATTTTGAAATAGGTAAAGTGATATTATGGTTACACCACCCTTTACAGAAATGGCCAAATAATAGCTTTGAAGATGCTAATTATTTGTTTAGATTTGAACAATTTCAAGTGAAGGTGAAGAACATTTATGTAGCCTAAAGTGATTCCAGTTACAACACCCCACTATCTAAGGTGTTCCTGTTTTCCCCATCAGGTCACTGGTTTTGCAGCTGATGGAGGATTCTCTATGTATTGACTGCAGTGGTGTCCTCTGGTCTGAAATCACTTTTTTGTTGTATGTTCGGGATGATGAGTGGATATTTTCAGTCAGAGATTATTACTGGAATCATTCAACTGGTTCTTCAATAAAACCTTGTTGTGGTTCTTAATGGTTAGAATATTGTTATCATTCATTTTTAAAGGGAGACCTTTGTGAAATTATTGAAATCAATTGTTCTACACCGCTGACCCATTTTTCTTGTTTTATAAGTCACACATACAGCCAAAGCACGATTTTGACATAGCAATTACAATGAATCACTTAGTTAATCTCCTGGCATGGCTACACTATGAGATTAAAGTGGATTATATTGGATTATGTCCATTGACCTGATTTACTGACCGCCAGCCGCTTGTTATCCAAATCTGATTCACAAATCAGACCATCAGCAACTGGATTTAGAGCTTCAGAGAAGCTATGACCAGCAATGAGATGCAATACCTATTAGTTTCTAACAGGCATGAGGGATTATCTACTCCAGTATTTAAGAAACTCCATTTTTGATTAGACAAATAAACAGCAAAAAGCAAAATGTCTAAATCACACATAATCAGTAAAGGCTAGGCCTGTTTCTTCTACACAGTAAGAGTAATCAGCCTATATCTTCTAATATTTGGGTCACAGTGCGTAGTGTAAAAAAAGGGAAATAAAATGACCTTATTTAAAATAAATAAATAAATAATACATAGCACAACAATTTATTTTTTGGTTCCTTTCCATACCTGATTATTTACAATAAAATGTCAAAATATAAATTATTTGACAAAGCTATGGTTAAGAATTTGTTACGGTGAGAAACACAGTTTTAGGAATAAGCATGGGGCTAGAAATCAGTTAAGGCAACCTACTTTAACTACTGATCAGTGATCAGTACAGATTACTCTTTACCATCTTTTTCTTGTAGATTGGAAGCCTTTGACTCACCACTTTTTAATTGCTCATAGCAGCCTTATCATATATGTAGAGGTTACAGTGAACAGGATGGCAAATTAATTCAGAATACTAATTAGGCAGCACACAGCAATAACTGTGGGCTAATCCACAAACAATGACAGGACAGTAAAACTGACATAGTCCCGAATTAGCTGCATGATTTAAACAGGTTTGAGGCTACACTGCAGGAAATGATACAGCGTATATTGTCAAGGACATGGCCCTCAGTCAACATCCAGTTCAGCTCTTCAGATTTCTTCTGCAGTTAATGAAGTGTATTTCCTCTGGGATTTGAGTTTAAAGATGGACATTGGTAATTAAATGTCAAAATATATTTCACTTACAAGTGTTACACAAAATAACAGAAACATTTTCTCAGCTATCTCAATCCTATTCTTACACATAATTAAAGGTGATCATATCATATTTTGGAAATAAAAGCAAAATCAATGTTGAATTTAAATTCATGTCTTGTTTTAACACAATTGCCAATCAATCTTGATTGAAGCTGGCTGAAGCCAAACCATGTAAAAAGCAATTATCTATAAGCATCATTATAGGGGCACATTAATCAACTAGAGAGAGATCAGTGGGATTGCTGCCTTCTGCCCCAAGCTGAAGCCAATCAGGCATGCTGCATTGAGTTGGTATGAATGAGAAGTTTAAATGATGAGTTCAACTGTCTATCCACAATCTTAATACATCAGTTAGAATTTGTGCGGTAATGAAATACCACCATCATCATCATTAGCGATCACTCAAAACAAGTATGATTGTCCTTCTGTCGGTTGATCTGTTCATTTGTGGGTCTTCAGATGGCTCTGCAGGCCAATCCATGATCCACAAGACATACTGTAATGGGGGTATGCATGAATGGTTGTCCTGGAGGTGAAAGTTTGAGGAGCCATTTTGGTGGTGGATCTGAAGTGGCACTTTCTCAGGGGTGGTTTGATGTTGTCTTTGTACTGCCCTCCTTGGGTGCATTGCCCTTCCTTCATCTGGCCATAGAACATTGGTTTCAGGAGATGGTTGTTTTGGAATGCGTACTGTCTAGTCCTGTCTGACACACTGTATTCAGTGTTGAATCTCGGCGTCTATGACAGCTCTTGTGGAAAGAAGACTGCCAAGGTAGGCAAAGTAAACCCACACTTTCCAGAGTGATGTTGTCCTGTTGCAAAAATTAAGTACCATGGTATGAACAAGGCTCGGTGAGGAAGATGTAGAGGAATAACCTAGTGGGAGTAGACAAATTGCAACAGTTTTTTACCTCTTCTGTTTGAATAGCAATTGCACCAAGCTCTACGCCTTCACCGTCACCTACAGTGTTAATGAATAAATTTAAAATGATGCATAATACTTGCATTTATG
The DNA here is from genome assembly GCA_016785285.1 of Brachirus orientalis. Classification (NCBI taxonomy): domain Eukaryota; kingdom Metazoa; phylum Chordata; class Actinopteri; order Pleuronectiformes; family Soleidae; genus Brachirus; species Brachirus orientalis. The sequence goes on from JAFBJR010000172.1 coordinate 1,693,704, forward strand.
CAGTGTGTGTGCGTGTGTATATATATAACTTACTTACAAATTGTAAGTATAGTATAACATTATTCTAAGGTACAATAAAGCTACATTATATAAAACAACCATGATTTTAAAAGTGTATTTTCTTGAGCTGACATATAGACCAGTGGTGGGAAAGAAGTTGATGGAGGTTTTTCATTTAAATGCATTCAAAATAGGCATAAATGTGAATCATTTGGGTTGCTATAGCTCTGTGCTGGGCACTGTGAGCACCAAGCACCCGCACAACAAATAAACAACTAAATAATTAATAATTAAATAACTAAATATATTAAATATGTCAGATCTTGACCCACAAACTATGGCTTTAAATTCTAAATGCCTAATTTCTCACTTTAAATAGTCTTAAAACCAAGTTCCACGACACACACACAAAAATAAAAGTTTTAATTCAAGCTTTTATTTACAGTTGTGTGTTTTCTCTACCGACCCGTTCAACTGAAATGCAATATGGGATACTGGGCTTTCCTAAGTATGCTCAAGTCACCACCCAATGTATACTTGTTAAAATGGACAGAGTGAGAAAACTTCCTGGTATGAAAACCGTAGTTGTTGCTCGCGTACTTGTGAATTGGAACAGTACTTGGACTGTGGCTGATGATGTTTCACAAGTACAGGAGTACGCAAGTACAGAGAAGTATGCATATACTATACGGCCCTTCACATGGTTGTTATCCTAGCGTAGCAGCAGTCGAACACAGCTGTGAAAGTGAAAGAACATACACCTTGTAGCCTAAGGAGATGATAAGAGAGAGAGAGGATGGAAGGAGTAAAAAAAGGAATTGTGATAAGCAATCAAAAATGAGCTGAATATTTTTTGTTATTGTGTGTGTGTGTGTTTACCTGTATAGTCTAATCTGCTGATCTGATTCAGTCGTGTAGCACCTGCAGTTAGTGGTTATTATGGCACCTTGGGAGATAAAGAGAAGCTCCATTAAAAATACAGAGGAGCGCACCACTGAAAGAACCTTCCAAACTGTTCATTGTAAGACAAACAACATATTCTTATTGCTGAAATGTCTTCACCTTGAAGGTCACAAAGAGTCGGACATACTGTAGGTTTTGTGAAGATTCCAACATGGCTCAGTTGGGGATGTTTGTGTTGTTTTTTTTTTCCTCAAGAATGGGAGAGGTCAGTATACTGCACATTTTGGAGATGCTGGATGGTTTCCTCTTGCTTAGAGTGTTGCAGTCTCAATTCTGTAAATCACAGAATCACAGAGTTTTTTTTTGTTTGTTTTTTTTTAAAAGCCCTAAACATTCCATGCAATACACACCAATGTAAAACTCTGAATACACCATATAATTGAATATTACTAAATTGTGACTGGGCTAATTAGAGCTGAACATTTTGAAGTTTAAACCTTTAAGTATATGGACACAGAAGCTGACAATTTGTGTTTGAAGACATTTTCAATTCATTTAAATAGGGAAATAAATGTGCCAAAAGTGTTGAAAACTATTCCAATTAAAAAAATACAAACAAGGATGTTTTAATTTAGCTGATTAGTTTTGACGTTTGAATGAAGACTGTATGTTAAAGTAAGTGGGGAAAAAAAGTAAATGGATAAATATGAGCAGATTAAGTGTTTTGTGTGCAGGTGTTTTGTTTTTTGCAGCAGTCTCACAAAATCATTGATAATCATATTTAATTAAAATTTTAATTGAACAACAAACAAAACCAACTATCATCAGTGAAAGCTTAAACATAATACAATATAATAAATGAGCTTTTTTAAGCAAAGCTTAGCTCTCTCTCTCTCTCTCTCTCTCTCTCTCTCTCTAATGTCACTTGGCAGCTCAGAGATGCTCTCTGCTCTATTCACTTCACATTTTTGACACTGCAGTAATAAAAAGAAACATTTAAATCAAGCATGCAAAATAATACTGTCTTGAATAATCAATGTATGTTTTTATTATTATTATTATTTCCCTCCACTTTTATTCCCTTCTGATTTTACATGTCCAATTCTCCATGTCCTATCAGTTGTCATTATTTACTGTCTTGGCTTAGGGAGAGCTGCAGACAGACATCCTGTGCATCTCTCTGATACACATGGTGCTGCAAGCTGCTTTGTTTCATTTGCCAACAAGAAGCTTTACTAGTAGAGTGTAACATTGCCCTGCCAGTTTACCAAACATAAATATTTGTCTTTACTTAAAATGCATGACTATCCAGTTCAACAGCCTTGTCCGCTGTAGGTAAAAACCAAATGTGTGCCACCAGTTCACAGCTAAATATAATATAATATATTATGCTGTAATTGTGTTGTAATATTATAAGCAATTAATATTACAGTCACTTTTTGTTTGTGCAATAAAGTGTCACCTTCCCACATTATGAAATAATTCAGAAAGTAATCACACTCCTTTGCAGGTTTATGAATATTAAATAGAATATTGGACCTACTGAAATGCAACATGAAATGCAGCTTGCTTTTTAAAAAGAGCAAATAGAGATTACTGATCAATTCCCAAGTGCAGAGCCCGTCTAAGGTTAATCTGTTACTGAAGTTGGACACCTTTCCATCTCTGTCAGTAATTTAGATTAGTTTAGTTTTTTTTCAGTTTGCTCACAGGTGTTATGCAGGTTCAGATTTGCTCTTTATGGATGATGATACTGTATATAATCATATCCACCATTATGAATGCAAGATTTACATTTTCTGTGCCAAAATTGGACATTCTGTTTAAGCATAATTGCTTATAGCCATGTGGCTGTGCAGCTCTTTTCAAAGAGACATTTTATTCATATTTAAATGGCACATACATATTTGTACATACTATTTACTTGACTTAATTTTCATGATGCCATGAGATGAGAGAAAGCACATTTTTATGGAACAGGATATTTTGTACTTAGTTGGCAGGGTCGCAATATATGTATTTTGTAATGTTGATTTTAATTATGCAGCACAGATGGTGTATCATATTTTTGATTTAACCTCCTAAGCCAGGACATTTTGTAAACTATAGCTATGAGTTCAGTAGTTTCTGGTCAGTTTGGTGCATGTATTTTGTTCTTGCTCATCAATCTTTCTTTTTAAACAGATGATTCAAATTGAGCCTCAATACGGGATTGCCTTTGTCAGTGGATACACCTTAGAAATAATTATGATCCAGTTGTAACTGTCAAGGAGGGAGAACATATGTATTAACACAAAACATTTCAAAATTAATTTTAATTTGCCAATTAAAAGGAAAAAAAAAATATCAGAATCTCTGAGAAGATCTGTTATTAAAGCAAATCCATGATCCTCTCATGCTTAATACCACCAAATATCAAAGTTAATGTGACATTTAAAGAAGAGAGGGTTTCTTTTTGAATAATGGGAGCAAAGTTTTGTCAAGCTTATAACTGGTGTGGGAATATTGTACTGAAATCCAAAAAGAGTAGAATCCCAAAAGGTTGTGATTCCTTCCTGTGAGACCAAGGACAGATTGTAATATTGCAAAGTGTTCATTCCTGCCTCTACATTTTATTCTGGCCCCAAATTCAATATGTGTCACACAATGGATCGCATTCATCTCTACAAGTAATTAAAGTCATTATTTTTAATGGCAAACAGTCTGTACCTCATCCGTTCTGTACTACGGTGCACGGTGCACGCTGTTGTTGCAGCATGTTTTCGTTTTCTGAGCTGGATTTGTCACAATATAAGGAGGTGGAAGGAAAAAGAAGAGATGCATCATTCAAACAAATTGGAGAGTCCCTCAGTGTGAATCATCATCGTGCTATAGGAAATAGAGAAAGACAGGAGATGGGAAGGGCCATATCTACTCTTCCCACCACCACAGCATCTGTCTCTGAACAGCCCACTGCCAGTTCACATGGAGCATGTGTGAAGCTTTATCTGTTTGCCTCTGATAGGCTGCCAAAGCTCTAAGGGGACAGCAAGGCAGCCATGCATCACATCTCTGCCTCACACAGCTATCCTTCTTGACTAAAACCACTAGCCGACCACTCAAATCAGCAACAATTTTCAGTCTGGATGCCGCCTCTAACACACACAGATAGACAACACACACACACACACAGGTTTCCATGACTTCAGAGGACATTGCATTGGCTTACATTATTTTCCTGGAGACTTAACCATAATTACTAATGTTCTAACCCTAACCCTAGCCTGCATAACCATAACCCTCAGCCTAACTTTAAAACATGTCTTCACCTTAAAATGTAGCATTTTACGGGGGGAATTGGTCTTTGTCCCCATATATGTATGTATATTTATATATGCATACCTTTTTATCTCCAAACCCTGACTGAAGCCTGCCTGCCCCTTCAGCAATCTTTTACAAAGGAGACAGGGGAATTTCCAGGCTGAGCCTGCTCACCCATCTCTACCATCATATTACAGCACAAACACAACAACCTCACTCTGATATTTTCTGCATGCTCGACATGCACCTGACTCCCATCTTCTCTATCAGTGAAATCTTACCTGTTATTCCTAGCCACCCTCTTTTTATGCTCCTCTTCCATCCCAGCCTTATCACTATTATCCCTTGCTCAATTTACAACACGGGGCCATGATAAAATGGCTGTGGGTGGTGTTGTCCACTGTGGGGGGAAGGTGTAGTTTGGCTACTGTGCCAAGCAAAGTGCAAAGTCAAAGACACATCAGAGCCCGCCATAGGTTGCTGATAGGCAGTACTTATCATATAAAGTGTCTCTGTGTTCATTGTCTCCCTGCCTGCTGTCTCAGAAGTCATGGGCTGTACAAATCCTTCGGCTGGTGTCTCAAACCAGCTCACTGGGTCGTGAACTGCCTTAGGAGTCAGACATACATTGGGCTGCTCCACTACCTAGATTTTTCCAGTTCACTGAATGTTCATCTGCACAGTAAAAACCAGGGGACAGCTCTCCTCACATAAACACTTTCCATGCAGTAAAAAACTTTTTTTATTGTTTTTATAAGGAGGAGAAATACACACAAGATAAAATACAATAGAAAATGCTCATAATATTCAAGTTTATGCCACAACAAACAATGTGTCAATCAGATATACGATTGTTGCATTATAAAACCGCTTGACATCATGACATGATCATGTACAATGTAGCTCTTTTAAATTGATGAAGACTCACTGCCGCACGGAAATAAAAAAAAAAATTGGAAATACTCTCTTGTAACTTTAAGAACATTTTTGTTATCATTTTCAGCTCCACTTGAATTGTGCTTTTGCATCCACAGTTCAGTTAACATTTTGTCTGCTCATCCCAGATGCTGACCTAATACCATGAACATCCTCCTACTCTTGTTACCGTTCATTGAATCTTAGGGTTTCAGCAAACACACACGCTCTCTGCTTGAGAAGCATTCTGTGTGAAGGAATGCTCAGTGTCAGTGGTGTAGAACTAACAATCCTGGTGGACACAGTGCTGAACACACATAAGTGCAGTGACACAAAACACCCAGTAGACAAGGTGACAAACAGATGGCCTGTTTTTGTTTGGACAGACAAGGTGTTGGTATAAGAAGCATGTAGGTATTTGGGACAGGAAGTATAATCGCTCATCCCCAGATGTCAGTGGCCTACAATAGGAATAAAAATCATTTTTATGTAGGTCATAAAGGAACGTGAACACAACAGCATGGTGACTGTACTTAATGCACTCACCTTAAAATATCACTGTAAACCACAGTCTCGTGTACACTGTCATTTGTGTTTTCAAATTATTCTGCCCATTAACATTTTAGAGATGGAGTAAAATATTTTTCATAACAGTTTAAATGTAAACAAAAAAAAAATCATTTGGAACTGAATGCATATTTTAGAGTTTCTGAGGGGAAAAAACACAATCTTTCTGTATATGTCTATATTAATAGTATGTTTAATGTTGGGAGGAATGTTTTTCCAATTGTCATGACCAATAATTAAGTGTAAGTTAGAACAGAAATAGAAAATTATATGTACAGATAGCATGGTTGCTAAGAAACTAATGGAGATGCCAGGTGTGATTTCAAGCTAATGGAATTATATTGAAACTACAGTGTCAGAGGTCTTTGTCATTGATATTAAAGTGACAATCTCAACCAGTCAGATTCGAGGAGAAGACTGGTTATATAAATGTGGATTCTGTGCAGCTTTCCAGCCTAAACAGGAGATGCAGTGCAAATGCTATATAAAAGGGAAACATGACCTACAGTATATCTGCCTAAACAGTGACATTATGGGGACTTGTCTTCGTTATGCGGACAAAAATCAATTACCCAAATTGTAAATTACTACTAATATAGGGTGAAGACATGTTTTAAAGTTCGGTTGAGGTTAGGGTTACGGGACTAGTAATTATGGTTAATAGAGAGTCTCCAGGAAATGAATGCAAATTAATGCAATGTCCTCGAAAGTCATGTAAACCAGTGTGTGCGTGTGTGTGTGTGAAAGACAGAGACGGGGGTGGGTGTCAGAGGCTTAGCTGAAACATTGTACATGAATGGTGACATTATGTGTGTGACTGTCAGAGGTGACAGTAACACCTTTAACTGTATTACTCTCCTCACTCTCCCAGGGGGAACTGACCCAGACCATCTATAATAAAATTCTGCAGCAGCAGTTAAAGCTCACGTAGAAATGTCAGTGCACTGAGAGCAGTACAGTGCAACATGATTGCCAAACAAACTGTGTCACAGCTCACATCTCTTAAAACATACATTAAGTGGAGTTGATCAATTATTAAGGGAAAATAAAAGGATGTGAATTGTTTTAAATAATGCTAACACAAAGAAGAAATGACACATGATACTAATTCATACTCTTCCAAGGAAGCAATTCAGATTTTTCTTTCTTTAGATGGGAAGCTCAATAACGTGCTCATGTCTGGGCATTCATAAGGCCACGGCTGATCACCACTCAGCTCGGTGAGGGAAAATGGGGAAACAGCAAGCCTGTCTTTGTCTAATGGCAATGAAATCTGCTTACCAGTAAGTAAGCTCAACAATTTACATGGGGCATTTCATTTGTTTCATCCATTTAACATTTTTGCTGGATTAGGTCAAAGACATTTTTTTGTTATAATGCAATTTTAAACTGATGGCTGAGCATGAAGACAAACTAACTCTCACCTAGACAGAAAAAAACAATTGTTTCCCTTTTAAATTAATGTCTTGAATAAATACTGTACCTACTTCTTCTTTTTACACTATAGTAAATGCATCTATAGCATTCTGCTGTGTCATGCGTTCACTTCAGAAAGCTGCTTTTTAAAGAAAAGAAAAGAAAAGAAAAGAAAAGAAAAGAAAAGAAAAGAAAAGAAAAGAAAAGAAGAATGAGCCCTGGTCACAGGTCTATAGAGAGTGGGCTGAACAGTATTTAACAGTAATAGTGGGAATGTCAAGGTTTCCTGTATGTTTTTATGGCATGTTGCATGTACTGTATGTTATTCTTTTTCCACACAAGCAGAAATGTGCACTGAGGAAAATGTGAATAAAATGTGCATCATATTTGGATATAAATGTGGTATTACCTTTGATGTATTGACAGTTTTTTCTTTTTTAATCTTAAAACATTTGCATAATATTAAAGCACCCTGGATTACAGCAACTAACCATCAGTAAAACATCCCAAAAAATTTAGGAGCTTTCAGAAATATAGCTTGACATGGGCTCATCACGCAGGGTATCAAGGTCTGACCCTCATTTTTACAGTGTCTCACTGAATTCTATTATCATGCTAACCAGAGAGAGAATACAGTGGTTGTTTGAAAAAAAGTGGAATTTGCTTAAAAGCCGTTCTTGTGTTAGGAAGTGTGAGCTACCTTTCCAAGGCTGCTGTCTCTATTGCTCAAGGATAATTCCTGTTTTAATGAGATCAACTGCTTACCTCAGCAGTCACCACGACGATCCAATAAAAAGAAAAATAATAAAAGGTTACGAGAGCTGTTATGTGAGTTCAGTAAAACCAGTGAACCAAGTCTTGCATTCAAAAGGGACTCAGCTTAGTCCCCTCCTCTCTTTAAATGCTAATCAAGAGAAATAAATCACACCAAGTCTGCTGTAACTTCCACAACACTTTCAAATAGCAGTGGCTGCAAAAGTATGATAATCTGAATGACAAGAGAATTTTTTTTTTTTTTCAAAACATGTCATTTTTCCCCTCTAGAGGATGTCTGGAGGTCAAGGATCAGCAGAGCCATTCTGCAAAGTGCTGATGTTTGGTGTAATATTAAAGAAATGGGGGAGGCACTGTTTTCATTCATTAGTGTGGGAGAAGTGGGAGTGTCTTACAACGTAGCACTCAAGAAGAGAGAGGTTTTTGTAGCAGTCCCAACCCGCCTTCTCTCTGCAGTTAGACCAGAGGAGTCAAAAGCTTCACAAAGCTTAGTATGGAGACTTCCACTGCTTCATGCCCTGCAAAGCTATCCCTCACAATAAATCAGCCATTTACAATATACTGTTTGTCAGAACTGCACAGTAATTTTAAATATCGTATATGAAAACAAAGAAAAAATAAAAAGGGATGATTTGACTGAGGGACACACAGCAGTGTTGTGGCTAACACCGTTGTCTTTCAACAAAAAGACAGGTTCAGCCTTTCTGCATGGAGTTTACATGTTTCTCCCCTTGTGTGTCTGGCTTTTCTCTGTGCACTCCGGTTATCTCCTACAAAAACATCTAGAGGTTAACTGGACACTCTAAACTGGCCGTAGGTGTGAATGGGAGAGTGAAGGGTGTTCATCTCTGTGTGTTTATAATACATGATCTCTCAGCTAGAGGAACACCCACAGGATGGTGGAATTTCGACCTGGGTCTTACTTGTACTTTGTCCCTTTTAAGAGAAGAGAATATTTATGAGAGAAATATTGAGTTTGTACACAGACTACATTTTGCTAACTGTTTCAAACGGGTCCCAGATTGGGAAAATCAGCACCCTTATACAACAATACGCTTCTTTGGGAAAACAGTGTTCCACCTCTCGTTTGTACTTGCATTTCCTGTCGCCATCTTAGTCATTGTCTTCTTCTTGTGTTCTGACATTCTTTGGTCTTGAGAGGAGAGTTGTGCGAATGAAATATCTTGAAATGATTACGTGTTTATGAAAAACTTTTTATCAACAATTAAAAAAAAAATTGAAAATATGATAAGGCCTTATGCCACAGAGTTAGAGATAGTGAAGAGGACTGTGTGCTTATGAGGAATTAAAGAAAGGAGCCCATACATGCCCCACATGTCAACTAACTGAGGCTGTTTCAACATGTCTTTGAAGTGTTTTCCATTTACTATCCTCTTTTTTTCTGGCTATTGGAGTTCAAAGAGGTCAGCATTTAAAGAGTGTGAAATTACAAAATGAAAATGGGAATTTGGTGTCATGGGCAGAGGGTGCCTTCTCATCTGAGGATGAAGTGTTTTTGTTGAAGATAAAGTGGGATCATGTTATCCAAGAACCAATTACACAACCCCCCATAAGTCTGTTTGGACACAGCAGAGTTAAGTGTTTTTAAGTAGAATTATTTACTCAAGTTGGTATTACTTGGGACACAATGCTATTTCTATACTGACATGTCCTATAATCGTTACTGATGCAGTCTCAGAAACTTAGTTTTCTTTGTAACAAAACAATCTGCACAATCTTCCTCTAAAAACTCTAAATTATGCACCTTTTTTCTGTCAAACGCCAATATTAAACAGCAATTTTGTACAAGTGCATTATCCTCTTATTGTCTCTGTGTGTTGATCATAGGATTAATGAAACAAACATGACTTTGGTTGTTATTCATATTTGATAATGATGACAGTATGGTGTTTCAACCTCCAAAACTGAACCAATTAGAATTTAATCAATATTTATGTATATGTAAAGCTACACTCACTCATATATCTTCTACCACTTTATCCTCCACATGAGGGCTAGTGATGGGAGAAACTGTTCTTTCCAGTGTACTGAATCATTAGAATCCATTCATAAATAAAGATCAAAAAAGTTTATAAATAAAAAGTTTATTCACCAAGTTGTTCAGTACTTCCTGTATGATCAGAGCACAGGCTCTGACTGACAGAGTCACTGAACTGAAGCAAACCTGAACCGGTTGTGATTCCACTGACTACCGCCAGCTTTTGGCAGTGCTGTCACTAAATACACCAGACTCCCTGTTATATATTAAAATTTTAGAAATTTCCTTGATAAATGTTGAAGATGAACACGTTTTCAGAAGTCTTTTAGACTCATCTACATTTCGGCACTGTTCTTGGATTTGCTGAGGGGAATTCTGACAGTTTAAGCCGCTGAATCAGTCAGGGCACACGTTCAGTGCACTGGTTGGCTGATTCATGCCCAGTATGTTCAGTGAACAAACCATTGTACTACTATCATTCCGTCGCAGTGAGAAGCTTTGAAGACAACCATCCACTCTCACATTCACAGGTCAATTTAGAGTGTCCAGTTAACAGCTGCATGTTTTTGGACTGAGGGAGGTAACCAGAGATCCCAGAGAAAACCGACATAGATATGGAGAGAACATGCCAAATGCATGCAGAAAGTCCCCTGTTCCAAACGGTTTGTAAATCCGGGTCTTACATATGTTAGAAAATAGTGGCTGAGAACATGTGATAAAATTATATAAAAATTATGACTGTAGAGTAAAGAATGATTGTGCGATTACTAAAAATTGTTTCTCTCCAGTTTTCGGCTCAGGTTTTCTTTTTTTTATTTTTGAGGGCATGTCTAAAATATGGCTTGATGATGCACCAGAGCCACTGTTATCATAACTCCTCCTTAAATATTATAATAAGATATAAACAATCATGCTTTACTACAAGTTCTCCTGTTCTATCAAACTGCACCTGCTTCTACAATACTGTGTTTGATTTGCTAGCAATCTGAGATGATTTTGTCCCGCATATACTCTCCTCTATGCAAGAACATGCAGAAAAGCTCTGCCACTTAATTTAAATTTTGTTAATGTGAGGAAATGCAGTAGAGAAGAACAGAATGAGTAGATTTCTTCTGTGAGGCTGCAGGTGCTGCTGATACAGAAAGAGGGAAAGAGAGAGAGGGGGGGACTGTCACTTAACCAGCTCTGTGTTTGTGCGTATGTTGCTAAACTGTGACCTAACTGGTGAAAATGTTACTTCTCTCTATGTGTTTTAAAGTGGTTTGATACTGGTGCATTTACATTTATATTCTGTAGAAACACTGACAAGCAGTTATTGTATGTTTACCGGCTGTCCCCACAAAAGCCTGAATGTGTGTAATTATTTTTGTTTTGATTGGTTTTCTCAGCAGGGGTTTTATTAAGATCTAAAATGTATCAAAATGAAAATACAAATCATTATGGCTGCTTAAAATGATGACATGAATTGTGAAAATGACAGTTTTTACACATAATTTCTTACTTCCATATTCTATCAAATAAAAAAATGTTTCATCTAATACAAATACTGACATTTTGAGATTGTTCACAAACCCATCTTTAATTAAAAAAAACATTAAGAACAAAGAAAGTTCTTTTTTTTTATTATCAAAAAGATTTACCTGCTAAGTGCAGTCCTATTTTATTCTTGACCATAAAATTTCTTCCAATTAAAACAAGAAGTTTAATGAAATGAATCTGTAACCCTAAGAAAGGGGCTTATGTTGTGCACAAGAGATTCAGGATGCAACTTTGGTCTGTTCTGATTCAGGATGCAACTTTGTATAATCTATCTATCTATCTATCTATCTATCTATCTATCTATCTATCTATCTATCTATCTATCTATCTATCTATCTATCTATCTATCTATCTATCAAATCCTTCTACAATAATGGAAGTTGTGTGTGGTTAAATATAATTGCTCAAACTCTCCCAAAACATAAACATCAAATTTAATTTTAAACCAGACATTCAAATTAAACATTTAAAAATGTTTTAAACCTATATGTGAAACATCTACACACATTAAATCAGTAATATATTTAAATCAGTATTCGAACTATTAGGAAATCTCTGAAATGACAGTGGTACTCTGATTTTGGATAAGAAAAATTTGTCCCCTAATTTTTTTCAGTACCCTGAATGCAGTGTGAATCTCCTCCATCTGGTTGCTTGAATATGGCATTTAAATTAACAGTTTTTAATCATGATTAGTTTGGAGACAATCATTTCACGGCTCACTCACAATCTCCTCATCCCACCGCCTCTCACTGGCTGCTATCTCTTTCTCTCTTTCTCTGTATACTGCCACATTAACACTGACCAGCATTGTGTGACTCTTTATATCGGATATCATTGCAAGGCAATGTGTGCAGATTGAACAAGAGTAAGGTTTCGCTCTCAGAAGAGGAGGGTTTTTGTCCTCTTTCTTAATCTTTCTCTGCAAGTCGTGCCCCAGCCTTCTCTGCTTACTTCATTAGTCATGCAGACGCATGGTGGAGGGGATTGGTGGAGCCTTTCATTGATTTCCACCCCCAGTCCAACATACAGAGGTCGAACGAGTGTGGGGAAACCATTAAAAACCTTCATGCTGTGATGACTTCCTGTCTATCAGTGAAGTTTCAAGACACCCATGGCAACAAACTCTACAACATACTCCATGGGGGAATATCCTTTGCTGAAAATGTGAATGTTTCTATCAGCTCTTTTAAAGATAAAATCAACTTCTCGACAAAAAAGATATTCTGTCTTTACTTCCTGTGCCAAGAAAGTTGAAGCCACCTGAGGGGATGAAAAAAAACTCCTACAATCACCTTTCTCTGACACTAAACTGTGTTTTATTTCTCTTGAACTATGCCGTCTTCCATTGAACATAAACTCAAATTTTACCCGAGTGTGCCCAGAAACACTTTTGGGACTGGTGATGCTGTAACACAAATCCAGACCCTTCAGTCACAGATACCAAGCTTATCTTTTTGCCTTGGTGTTGATTGACTTAACTGTACTTGAGTTAAAAGTCTGAAAGTTTTAAATATCATTTGGTGTGACTAAAAAAGCACAGCCGGGGTCACTCTGGGCCTTTCAGTGTTGCTGTTATCTTTTAAAGATTTGGGTGTTAAATTTTAATGAACGATTTTGTTACATCCTCTTAAATACTGCTTGTGTTACCATTGACTACATAGTGTACACTACTTTGTACCCTGTTTTGTGTAGGGCCCAGCCTCAATGGCCAGGAGTGACCTGAGTGACATTTTCATTCCTTTTCAAACTTTTGACTCTCTTGTGAATAAAGAGGGCACAGAAGTTCAAACTGCTATAACAATTACATTCAAAGTGTTTGAAGGAAGCATTACCTGCTACATTCAAAGTGATAGTGGACAGAGGTGATATATGGTATGTTACTGCTGTACATTAGATACTGTATAAGGATCCTGTTCTCATTAGCACTCAGGAAACATTTAGATGGTCAGTCTCTATTCCATGGAAGGCTAAGCCTTAATTGTACACTGTAAAATATTTGACGGTACATTCACAGTATATTACTGGCTGTTAGCTGCATTACTTTGATGTGTATATAATATAATACTTTGATGTGTATATAATATAATACATTATCCTGTCACTGATACCTTACTTTCACAGTAGGTTATATTTTACTACAAAATGACCGCTGTTAGCTGAAACTTTCATCATTATCATACGGTAAATTAATGTATATAACTGTGATTTAAAAATATTTCACTGAATAAAATGTTTTACTCTGACTTTACAGTATGTTCTTAAAATAAATTCTGTATTATAAAAATTACCTTAGAAAAACTTCCTGTAATACTACAAGGCCTGAAACATTATAATGTAATTCATGGTTAAATCCACACTCTGAAATGCTGGAAATATTAGATCTTGAACCAGGCAGACAACAAAACAAACAAGTCAGTGCAGGATATACACAGGACTTTCTTGACAAAATGTTTTCTCTTGATGATGTGATGCACAAAAAACATATTGAAATCCTTAGAAGCAATGGGACCCTTCATGAGAACATGAAGTACGGGGAGATATGGTTCCTCCCTGTTAGACAAGGTATCCTATTTGTTGGTTACTTTCTTTAGTTTTGGATCTGTCAGTCGCCCCTCAGTTGTTACACTATTTAGGAAAAGAAACAATGATATCCCTTTTGGCAGTATTATAGCATTGTTGATTGAGAAGCAGAAAGTTCTGGGTTTCATCTTGGCCCCTGCTGAACATTACACTGCTGTGAGATGTGTCTTAGGATGTGAAGAAAGTGTAGAAGTGTGTGAATCCAGAAAAAGTACATTGGAAAATGCCACTGCCCATGTATGGGACACACTGCTACTATTAAGTAAACATAATGGGTAACTTGGTAGGATTTGGCACCATGCACTCATCACATGACTGCTTAAGGATCAAGATAGCAAATGTTTCTTGTTCAGTGCCATTTGACATACAAACACTGTAAATTAAATGTATTTAAAATCAATTGTTCAAAGGCGAATATTTACATCCTACTGTAATTCCAAAAAAAGATGGGATGCTTTGTAAAATGAAAATAAAACACAGAATGCAATGATTGCCAATCTCATAAACACATATTGTACTCCCAAAAGAACAAGAACAACATATCAGATGTTAAAATTGACTTATTTTACCATTTCATGAAAAATGTTAGCTCATTTTGAATGAAGACCTATTGCAAAAAGAAGGAGCTCTGAGCTAATCTCTGATGTTATACCACCTCCACCTTGAACCCATTCATCACTCCAACTGCACACCACACCACTCTCTCACTGTCCTCATTCATGTCCTGCATCACCTTCACATACCGCCTTCTGCCACTCCTGACTTCCTCATACAATTCCACAGTTCCTCTCTTACCCAATCATAAGCTTTCTCTAGATCCAAAAAGACACAGTGCAACTCCTTCTGACCTTCTATTTACTTCTCCATCAGCGATCTCAAAGCAAAAATCACATCTGTGGTACTCTTTCTTGGCATGAGCCCAAACTGCTGCTTTCTGAGCTTCATGTTTTTCCTTAACTGAGCTTTAACAATTCACATCTTCATGGTGTGGCTGATCAACTTTATGCCTCTGTAATTACTACAGTCCTTTACATCACCCTCGGTACCACTACACTTCTCAGTTCCTCAGGCATTTTCTCTCTCTCCAGTATTGTTTTTAACAATCTGATCAAAAAGTCCACTGCTTTATCACCTAGATATCACCATACCTCCACACGTATGTCCTCTTGACCAACTGCCTTCCCACTCTTAATCCTCTGTATAGCTACCATTACTCCCTCCTCACTAATCCTCTGCACTTCCTGGGGCACTATCTCCCCTCCATCTGCCCTCCTCTTTCTCCCATGTCCTCATTCATCAGCTCCTAAAAAAGTACTCCTTCCATCTTCTTAACACACTTGTTAGAACGTTCCCACGTCTGTCCTTAATCACTCTAACCTGCTGCACATCTTTTCAGCTCTGTTTCTGTCTCTGTTTCTGAGAGTCCAGTCTCTCATAGAGATCATTATAAGCCTTTCCTTTTCTATTTACCACCTCTCTGTAGCACACCTAGATTCCCAGTACCCCTGCCTACTTTCTGAATCTCCCTTGCTGTCCCACTTTTTCTTTGCCATCATTTTCGTTACTTTCTTGTACTTCCTTGTTCCACCACCAAGTTTTCTTGTCTTCTTTCCACTGTCCTGAGGATACACCTTTTTTGGCCATATCCCCCACCACTTTCATTGTACTTTTCTAGTCATCTCTTCTCTACTTGTCAGAGCCTGCCACAACTCTTTTAACTCTTTCTTTCCTGAACTCTGGATAACATTCTTCCTTTTTCATCTTTCACCATTTAATCCTTGGCTCTGCCTTCACTTGCTTCCTCTTCTTGGTTTCCAAAGTCATCCTACAGACTACCTTCCATTTCTGCCTTGCCACATTCTACCCTGGCATCACCTTGCAGTCTCCTATCCCCTTTAGATTGCATCTTCTGCAAAGGTATTATCTACCTGTACATCTTCCTCCACACTTATAGGTCGCCCAATGTTCCTCCCTCTTCCTGAAATACATATTTACCACAGCCATTCTTCCACCCATGACCATCTATCCTTCCACTTTCCTCTCCTTAGCCCCATACCTACCCAACACCCTCTCTTCACCTCTGTTTCACTCACAAACATGCCTATTGAAGCCTGCTCCAATCACCACTCTCTCTCCCCTTGGAACAGGCGACACAATACATCAAAAGTGTATTGTGTCGCTTGTGAATTGTAATAAATACAAATGTTACATTCAAACATCTTTGAATGATTTTACACAATAATGATTGAACCTAGTAGTTCCACACAACTCTTCCTATTTCTCAGTGCAGCAATATTCAGATTTTGTTTTGCCTGGCGACATTCAAGTGATTCATTGTATGTCAAGCCAGACATGCTAGTAAACCAAGATGATCACAAACAGGTTGGAGTGCAACTGAAAACTCAAGGAGGCACCTACAAAAAGTTTCAGATGTGAATTCTACCAGGATTGATGCATCTTGCCCCGGCTGCTCCTGCACTTCTTCTGTAAGCACACAAATGCTCCCTAAGTCAGGTCTGACAGTATTGCTTGATGAAGCCCATCTACAGATGATGGCTGCAGCTTACAAAAATTTTTACAACTTTTCTCTTCTCAAGTACCTAATAAAGGTAGAATAATGACCTCAACAACAATGAAATCACCAAAAGTTACACTGCAGCTTTATTTTTATTTTTATATTATGTTATGTTAATTTGAAGTTGTTATTACTTTCTTAAGCAAGATGTCCCCAGCTGAACATCTGTATATATATACAACTATATATACACTCTAGGTATATATTTAGGTAGGTTTTTTATGCAGTGCCTTAAACAATGTTATTAATTTTAAAACATAACAAAATAAGAAACCTCCCCAGTTTAGGTATTTCTATATGTTCTTTTATCTTTTCTTTTTCATATGATATTATCATTGAACTGGTTCTTCAGTCAGTTTGCCTTTGAATGTTGAACAGCATTCAAGTGTAAGGTTAGTAAGGTTAAAGTGATTCCAACCAGAATCAAGGATTTATTCATTCATTCATCATTCCTTTTAATTACTAAAAAGGAGAATAGAGTGCTAGAGGGGAATAGCTGAGAGAAAGTGAGAGGATGGATGATCTAGACAAGACTCATGATTCTTCTTATACAGATCTGCTGAAAATGAAAAGAAGAAAAAGAAGTAAATATGAAGAGAAAGTGACACTGAAAGCAAAAGAAAGGTAAGACCTTTTAGAGAGTGACTAAAAACCAAGGGGATAAATGCCTTTGAGAATGAATAAAGAGCATGCATGGAAGGATAGCCTAAAGGGTTTCTCTGACATAGAACTAAGAAAAATGTGTACAACAAAAAAAGAGGCAGGAAACCTTTGAACTATTCATGTTAACTGTTACACTAGGGAAAAACAAAGACTTTGATCCATAATAACAACATTGATGTAAAGCAATGTTCTATTCTACTTTTACATTTTTATGCAATTTGTTTCCTTACAGAGATCGAGATCTGTTGATGAGAGCATATTTCACATAATTAAGATAAATATTAGGACACCAAAGAAAGGAGCCATTTAAAAATACACCCGCATTAGTCCATTGAGGTCTGTGTATTAGTCATGGAGATGAGTGTGAAAGTCTCAGACGATTGAGATAATTGCCTCATTTTGACTTTCGCAGACCTAATTTGCCAGCGAATTTGAAGAGGGCAGAATGAATTGCATTTACTTTTCTAGGTCAATAGTTCACTGGATTAATGCTGGTGATGATTGGGACCTTGTGAGGATAATAGGAAAAAAAAGCAGGCATTTTTCATGCTGAAGACAGCAACAACCTGCAAAATAACAGTTTGTATTGATCTTAATAAAAGTGATACAGATAAACATAGCCATAACTTTGAATATGTGCTGATTTTTAGATATGACACTTAAACACCAAGGCAGACTAATACAGTACAGCAAATTCATGATTATTTCTACTGTATATCTTTATATCAGTATACTGTATGATGTCAGTTGTTACTTTAGAGATGTGTGTACTTTGACATGTCAAATAGATAGGCCTGTTTTAGATCCTGTATGGCTTCAGGCCTTTCAGAAAGCAGTAGGTTGAATTTTTCACATGCTGTAGAACATGTCTCACTTTTAGTTCAAGTTTGTCTGAATTTCCATGAAACTGAATTCATTTAAAAATATGAATTATCTCTTTTGAGCCCAGGTCCAGCTCCTGACACAGCATATGAATAGCATGTACGTGAACAGGGAGAGAGAGCAGGAAGGTGTTAACTATGAGGGGCCATCAGGGACATTATTCAGAATTACCTCTCACACACATGTGAAATGGTCTCACATACACTACTGAAATGCTCTCAAACAAGTGAAAAATTAATCTCTTACAAAGACTACTGAAACAGTCTCACACAAACAGTATATTATATGTGAACATTTTAGTATGACATGTAGGTTTAAATGGATTTCAGTATGATGTATAAGAGGATTTCAGTGAAAATGGAAGGCTATCTGATGCTGAATTTTAAAGCTCTCCTTGTAAAGGCTTTTACTGTACCAAACTGTTTTGTAAGGACATCAACATCCAATTTTCAAAATAAAAACACTAAATGAAAAAGTTGTCTTCAGCTAGTTTACTGGAAATCAGACTTTTAACTTTACAGTTTTGATAAATTTCACTATAAAAGTCCCATAATTGCACTTTGTAATGGAAAAATGATCTAACTTGACATACATTAAAAACGGAAATGTCCATAAGTTCTGAAGAGGACTGTCTAGGTCGTGTTTAGGACATCTATGACTACTAGCATACTGGAAATCAGACCAATTAAATGTATGTGAGAGTGTTTCAGAAGTAAATGTGAGACCATTTCACTAGTGGGGTAATTCTGAATAATGTCCCTGATAATGTCCCTCATACACCAGTGTGAAAAAATCCTTCCAGACAGTTCAACCATTTGTTTGGTGTGCAGTTTCATTTCAGAACTTATCAAGTACCAAATCCATTAGAGTATAATAAACTGCCTGTTGTAACCTTGAGAAACTGCAGTGGAAATTTGTAGACATAACGTAATAAAAAAAGGTAATTTGGTCTCATTTGAGTGAGCCAGCTCAGAGTTCCAGTAAAGGGTGTACATTTAAATTAAAATTTGCTGGTGTGGGAAATTGGGGCACAATGCATATTCAGATGCTAATTGTAGGCATTTTTCTGCAAAGCAGTGGCCCATATAATTTGACTTTGTGCAAGACTGTCCTTAGTTCCAGCACACCTTGAAGAGATGGAACTGGAGTGTTCATATAAATGATGCAGAATTAAATAGAGAGATATATAATACAGTAACAAATACTGTATGTCGATTCACAATAACTAAAACATTTACTTTTTGGTGATCATTAAAATATTATTGAGTTTTTGGTTAATTTGCATGCTACCCAAATGAACCAAAGTACTTGGCTTAACCAGACTTGTGTCTTTGTATATGCTACATCAAACTTTGTTCTTTTGTTCTGTTCTGTTCATGTTCTTTCTGGTAACCTTTTTTTTGGAAATGGAAAACTCTACTTAGTAAAATCCACTCACTCTCCTCTCACAGCATTCGTGCACACGTACACAAGGGCATAGGTTTGCATATGAACAGTGGGTACATGTCACCACCAATATTTGGTGAAAGCCAAATAGTCCCTACAACAGTTAGAGACGGGGAAATGTGTACGTGAGAGGTGAGCGAGAGTGAGCAAGTGGATTTTACAAGCATCAGTGAATGCATCACAGCAGAGCAGAAACACCACTACAGTCACAGAGAAGACTAGAGACATGTGCTGTTCTGACAACACAGCGGCGCAGTGTCCCCATCAGTCTTGTAACCAAACCTAGACCCGAGGTAATGTTGCCAGACTCTTACATTAACAATCCGAGGCATTTATTGGTGAAAACGAGCACTTTTTATAGATACAACTCAGAATGGTGCTGTTGCCCCGTATGATTACACTGCTAGAACTACTAGACCAATTATGAAACCTTTTGTAAGTGCCATTCACATACACACCCACATTTATAAACATAGGACCCAGGTCGAAAAAAAAACAGAGTTCCCTGTAAGTTCTTTCTCCTCATCTTGCCACCCCGGCTTTGTCCTCCTCCCAACTTATTTCACATCTTTTAAAACAACCATTTAGGCAGATGGCCACCCACCCTCAGCTAGTTCTGTTAGAACTTATTTAAAGTGATGTTCTTCCCTGCACAGGTCTTCATTCATTCATTTGAAAAGTGTTTCTCTTAAAAACACGTAAGACATGTAAAGTAATGAATGAGAGTGTGTGTAAAGTTAGTAATGTTATAGATCATCCAATTTGTTTTTGACATCACAAGCAAATGCTAGGGAATGCACTATTATGTATATTACAATTTTATAAACCCATCTTCTTGTAACCATTTATAACCAGCCATTTAAGGGTTCACTGACTGGCCACAGCATCATCATATGAACAGAATTTAAATTGAACTCTTTGGTAAACATTAGTCAGCAGCAGCTGATATTCAAACCTTTCTATGGGTTTGGCTCCAAAATGTATTGTTTTACCATGAGAATAGTATAAAGCACAGAATGAGTGCGTATTAACAATGTGAAATCTCAAACCTTTATCCACCTCTGAGTTTTATATTTATATGGTAATTACACATTAATATGTGGATACTTCACAAAAGTATGTGTTGCACTTGTTTGTGTGCTGCTTATTTTCTGTTTAGGGGCATTTATGTGTGTGTTTCTGCACCAGTGGTGGCTGCCTGATAAATAGACCTCCAGATGTGTGTGAAGCCTGTCTCTAGCAGTGAGGAATATTGGCTCTCCCAGCTACTTTATCATGAAAAGGCAGCTCTGACAGAAACCCTGACACAGAAAGCCTCTCCTAGAAGGGAATTGGGGACAGCTTGGGCATAATTAGAATTAATGCAGAGATGTGGAATAAGGAAATGAGCCATCACAATACAGATCAGTTCTTCATTTCAATTTTATGCTTCACTCGTTGAATTTCATGGGTAATAATGGATAGGCAATGCTGACGATCATTATTGCTTGTGATGACAGATATGTCTAAGTATGAACTGTTTCTTTATGCTCCTGTACACAGAACAATGAAGGTGGATGGCTATGGGACATGTGAGGGAGCTAAACAGAAAGTAATATGGAGTACAGAGGGAATGGTAAATGTTTTATTAATTGCTGACTTTTTTAATCATTGCCTGTATCTGTGAGATAATCTTGTCTTCAAGACAATTTAATGAACACCATAATTTAGATTAAAAATAACTCTATTTTGATCCTGCAAATACAAGATTGCATCTTTGTCATCTGCTCACCATTGTAATTACTTTACCTCTGTCTGTGGATGAGGTATACCTGGGGGGGGGGGTGGTGGCAGCCAGGTTTAAACAAAGATTTTAAAACAATATATGGAACATGGTCCGTAATCATATAAAACCATTGTAACAATTGCATGTCAGGGACCAGGCAAGACAAGTTTAATGCAGTTTATATGCCACCAAACAATTTTCAAACAATTTCATAGTGGCAGACAAAAAAGGTTTCAGACAGATATGAGCTGCTTTCCTTTTTAGGTTGTTCTGTTTGGTTTGTTGATTATATGTGGTTTGAGCTCTGGCTTCTACTGCTAATTTTTCTCTGGGCAAGACACTGAACAGAACAGGTGTCTGCATAAATAAGTTCAACAGTTTTTTTCCATCCCATTCTCACTGTATATGCTGCACTTTGCATTTGCATCTGTGTAGTTGTTACATACACACAGTTGCTGCTCCCCCGTCTAACCTGATATGGGGAACAATTTCAAACTGAATTTAACATTCTTAAAAGCCATCTTTCTTTTTTCTTTGTGCCCATGCAAACCATACACCATTCTCCACAATGTAAACAAAACTATTACAGGGCCTTTTAGCACCCAAAGAAAGAACAACCCACGCAGGACTTCATAGGATCCACCACATACTTCTTTACATTGTATTTTTTAATTATTATAAATTTTGCAGCTTTGCAGCACATATGCGTTTAAAGATAAATAATCAGTTAGTCCCTTCTCTTTCTGCTGATTGTGGGTTTTGAGAACCATCGTTTATTAATGGGTATTAGACCAAATCTCACACTAGAGACCAAACTGTCAAAGGGATACAATATCCTTCTCATTACCCGATGCATCAAATTACAGTATATGACATGATGCTCTCTGGGGTGAAAATGGAAATATAGTGTACCTGCACTGACATTCATTTACCACCAGAAACTATTAACCTTAAAACCTTAAGACAACATGGTAGCATAAATAATAGTCATGTACAGTACAACTTTCCTTCAAGAGGGAAATAAATTGTGAATTTTTACATTTTTCTTTTAACAAGTTTTCTCATTACTGGGTCGTTTTATATAATTGCCTCATTTTGTATAGTTCCCTACTGTGAACAATTTTGAAGACCTCATTTTGACATTTTATTTTATTTCATATTTAAACCTGTGGCATCAAAACAACAAATAAATTAATAATCTCTATTGATTTTGAGGTTTGATGATATCATTGCATTTTAGTTTTCATTCCACTGAATTTACCAAAACACATATTACCATTTTGTAGTGACATTTTTCCCTGTCTTTGGAATCAAGCAGTGCATGAAGGGGTCACTCACAGGTCACTCACTAAAAGCATAAAGCACTGTGTGTTTCTGACTGATAAAATTCAGCTGACACATTTCCCAGTGACAGTTGCCTCCACTGAGGGTGATGATATGATAAGACAGAAACGACTAAATCAGTTGTTATAACATTTTGTGACTCATGGTCAGTAAGTAAATATATACAATATTTTGTAATCTACAGCATTCTTTTCCAAAGAATTGCATACTCTAATTGAAGCTTTTTTCCACATAAACATGCAATAAAGTCAAATTAAGCCCCACACAGTTTAAAAATGAGCTCTCGAGAACCCTTTTTTTATAAGCTGGCAAAATTTTAATCATACCAGCAACCAAGAGTAGATGTAAATTGTTTAAAGTTGTGTTTGATAGTGATTACCATTTTCTGAAATAATTTCTGACAAATTTCCTTCCTCATCTCACAGATGTCACATTTTGCAGTTTTGCTGTATTTCTAATTCAGCAGTGGGACAGCTGGGCGAGGCAGACAAGAGATACAGATTTGAGAGAACTGAGAGCTCCGACAGTCACAGATGACACAATAATTTAATTTTCTGTTCCCAAGTGCAGCACAGTGAATATTATTCATCTAAATGGAGTGACCAGTGTTCACTCTCAGGGAGGAATCAGAAGTGTGGAAGCTTATATCAATTTATAGGCTTTCATATAAATTACATGTTATGTCCATAAATATAAAAGATATTGTTATTTACCCAGTCAATACAACTTACATAAGTGTTATCTGCAGTCTTACAAAATTATGACAATGTGCTCACATGCACATTAGTGACAATATATAAATACCATTACCAATGTAGACTGATAAAATTGCTTAATTGCTTAATCCTTAAATAGCATAAAACCCTTTTCAGAACTGTCACCTGGATGGAGCGGATGACTGTAAATGTTTGTCACTCTTGAGCTTCTTCTGATTTAATGAGTCAAGTTATCTGCCCTAAGAAAGGACTGTGAGGGTGGAGACATTTGCATCTTTAACTTCCTCAGTATCACAGAGCTGGGCAACCTTGTGTTAATTCCCAGGACTCTTAAGTCCTGTCCAGCTTCAACTTGAGCAAAGGTTTGACCCAGCAGAATAACTAAATGCACCTGTGTGGATGCGCAGGGCCTCCAAATAGAAAGACGGGATTGTGACATACACCTGCTTTAAACTCAACACATGGATTCCTAATTTACATTGTACTGTTACAAAGTCTATGGCAGAAATCCTGAACATCCATCTTCCATAGGGCACAGACTAAAGTTTTCCAACTGCTGCATCAGTTAAGGGACTAAGGTTTAAGAGCCATTTTTCACTGACCTGCTTCATCTCTTATAGCCTCTCATGGCACTGTAGCTCCACATAACCCATGCTCTGCTGTGCCTTTGACCACAAGTGTAGCATTGAAAAGATTTTCTTTTATCATTCATTGCAATATGACATTCTACATTATTATTTTTATTTTTATTATTATTATTATTATTATTATTATTATTATCTAGACTGTGTGCTGAGACTGAGAACAGAGTGTGGGGAGGTTGGTTGGAATTGGCAATATAACAATTTAAGAGTGGAAGAGGGGGAAAAATAATAATCAAGAATCAAAGCATTTATTTTTCCAGTCAGTATATTATAGTTTTTGTTGTGAGGTGCTATATTTTCTGATAAAGTAAAACCATAAACAGTCAGCTGTGGGGCATTTATCTGCTTTGCTCTACTGAACAACAGACAAGACAGATGACTGTAAAGCATCAGCATTCATAAGCTGCCTGACTTTCCATGGCAGACAGTACACCCACTCTGGATGTAACCTCTGCACAAGTCATTAATGCAGGCCATCTCATAGATAATCCCAAATGAAACCTCCAGTCAAAACAGAGCATGAAACGTTAAGGTTAGAATAGTGAGGCAATAGGATTAAATACACTGAAAATACACATTTTGTCTGGGGGAGAGGATCCATGTCTTTAGATCAGAAGACTTTTAAAACAATGAACAAAAAGCAACATGTATAGTCACACCTATGTGAATCCTACTTATTAATCTGTTTTGTTGAGAATCAGAAGATGAAGATCAAGAGTGAGTAAAATGATTATATCCTGCTGATAGAACAGGGTAAGGTTACAAGTTATTGTGAATGTTTTCCATTTTCCTCTTTAAATTTTGACGTCAGTTTTCAAATGCTTAAACCTTATTTCGAGTAAATACAAATGTACATGCACTTTGTAAAATAAACATATCTGAATAAAAATCTTGTTTAAAACATTGGCGGATGAGCAGATTTATTTCCTTTCTCTTTACAATTATGTGTAAGGTGATTAGTATAACCAGGCTTTTGTTAAGTGTTAAATGTGTAGGTTGTGAAGGACAGTCTATAGGATTACCGAATGTGGGTAATCCATTTTTTTAAAAAAAAGGAGATTTTTACATTTTAATAGGACACTTGAATTCAAACAATGATAGATACACGAACTTCGGTCATGTAGATTTTTTTTTCCTTATCTGACTATCAAATGTTAGTAGATAATAAAACCACAGCATTCTTCCAATTGTAAAGTAAATAATAATGAACGTGTTACATATGCTCTCTGGCCTATATGTGCTTATTTACTGCTTGCACAAACTCACACACACTGCTTACTGATACACATAATCACCAAGCACCATCTGCAAGCAGTAAAGGCAGCAGATCCTTTAGTATTCCAAACATGGGGGTGGTGACTGGTCTTATTAACAATGAAGCCCACAGTGCTTACGCTAGCAGATTTCTGCAGCACAAGTCCTTTATCACCTGTTGAGAGCCTCTGAGCGTGGACACTATGAAATAAACTGAAGTCTATGCTTACCTGCTGCTAGGCCACAGTAGCCATCCTCTTCCGAACAGAATAAGATATCACCATATCTATGGAGGGTGTGCAGGATCTTTAGAAACCATCAAAAGTTTGGGATTATTTTACATATTTATATAAAACATTGCAGCTCAAACATGGCTCTTCATCCACTCATTGCCAGATCATTGTTCTACTCCCCGTGGTGATGAACATAGCAAATTTGCCCATGAAGTGAATGATCATTGCTGAGTCAGTTTTTTTTTTCCCCAGAGCCTTTTCTCATCCATGGTTGTCCTTATTTCCCCACCTTTGATGTAAAGGACTCCTTATTTCCTTATCATTTGTTTATTTCTTTTTACATTTGTATTGACGGCATTGCACATATTTATATACTTGCCTTCCTGCATTAGCATGTTTATTTTTACTGTTAATATGTATAAATGAAGGACACATTACTTTTGAAATTTAGAACTTTATTTTGAAAGGGTAGAAGAAGAAGATTGTTTATGTGAGTTGTTTGTGGGTTTTCTCTGTGTTCACTTCTCCGGCATAAGGAAGAGAAATATTCTAGCAAATACAGAAGGATAAATTTACTGTGAACATTCTGTTTTATGCACAAGTTTGTTCCTGAAGTTCATTATGCGGCACACAATTCCTCTGTTCATGGTGAGAGCCATTGTTTTGCCTTGTTAAGGTTATTCAGAATGTGCTAATATCCTGTATATCATCAAACACTAACACAAGGTTTGTAACATTGACAGTGTTAATCGTGAAGGAGACATTTTCTGTGTGGATTTAGTGCCCCTGTTGGGAAAGTAAAACTTATATTTTATGGTTTATTTTGTTTTCTGTTAATTTTGTTATGCACCCACTTATATCAGCAAAAAAAAAATAAAAAAATTGCAAATATGCACTGAATACTCTGCCTTATTTCCTTATGATCTAACTGTATGGACATACTGTATGTGCATGTGTATGTGGATGTATGAGGTTTATATTTGTATTACATTGTGAGACTCTTTCATGTATAGTTTGATGTTGTTTGCACCCATATGTTGGACAAAATGAGATATGTTATAAGCAGATATTTCACTGTTTCTCTGCACAGCTCTTACGGTGAGAATGGATTTAATAAATTCCTGAAACATCAGTCAAAGAGTCCAACCATCTTCCCTCTGTGAACCAT
This sequence comes from Brachirus orientalis, assembly GCA_016785285.1. NCBI lineage: Eukaryota > Metazoa > Chordata > Actinopteri > Pleuronectiformes > Soleidae > Brachirus > Brachirus orientalis. The sequence continues at coordinate 1,720,390 of JAFBJR010000172.1, forward strand.
ACAGTCAACGCCAGCTACTGTGGGATTCCTTCTTTTTGTTTTTCCTCCTCTTGTGATCTACCACACTTCCCAGGACATTTTTCTGCTGATCACAGCCCAGATTTTTATTTATGGAGTTTACTTTTGTTAATAAATTGACTGGTCTTTAGCGCTTGTGTCTGGCCTGGTGATTGAGTCTGCATCAAGACTCATTACACACTCAACACTCAATCTCATAAAAGTGTGATGATCTGTGTTCTGGTTTTATTTTGCTAACCCTTTTCATTTCCTGTTGCAGTTTGTTTGTCCTCTTCCCCTTTACAGATAACTGGCTTGTTGCTGGGGTGGAGTTTTTTCTGTAATCTATTTCCTCTTCTCCCATGTATTTCAAATACTCTGGCTTCTGGATCCATGATTGCCAATCCACCTCATTATCTCTGTTTTGGTAACACTCATAGCTCTATGTGTCTCCGTGCTCGCTTCTCTGTTTGTTTTTTTGTCAAGCATACTCGCCTTTTTCTTTTTCCCCATTTTTTTTCCTCTCTTTTTCAGTCATCGACTCAGAGCTCTGACCAGCAAGCCAGCCAGTCTCTGCTCCCTTGGTTATTGTCATTTTCATTGGCTTGGCTATTTGTTATTGTAAAATAAATATTTTTTTTCCATTTTACTTCAGTCCAGGCTGCTTATGTTGGGTTCAGTTTAGTTACAATTACAAATCGTCACAAAAAATTTGGAACAGAGGCAACTAAAGGCTGGAAAAGTAAATGGCACAAATCAAAAACAACTGGAGGAGCATCTGAAAACAAATTAGGTTAATTTTCAATAGATAAGTAACATGACTGGGTGTAAAAGGAGCATTTCAGTGCCTCTCAGTTGTAAAGATGGGCAGAGATTCGAGAACACTTCCAAAAATTACTTTCTGTGAACACAGTTCACTGTGTGAATCCACAAATATAAGTTAAAGATGTATCATACAAAGAAATAGCCATATGTGAACATGATCTAGAAATACCACTGTCTACTCTGGGCCAAAGCTCAATGGTCTGAGGCAAAATAGAAAACTATTCTGTGGTCAGATTAATCAAAATTTGAAATTCTTTTTGGAAACTGTGGATGATGTGTCCTGTGGACTAATGAGGAGAGGGACCATCCAGCTTGTTATCAGTGGCCAGTTCAAAAGCCTGCATCTCTGATGGTATGGAGTTATATTAGAGCCTACGTGTGGACAGCTTGCACATCTGGAAAGACACAAGACACATCAATGCTGAAAAGTACATAGAGGTTTTAGAGCATCATATGCTCCACCTGAACAATGTCTCTTTCAGGGAAGACCTTGGATATTTCAGCAAGACAGTACTAAACCACATACACACTGCATCCATCACATCAGCATAGCTTCACAGAAGAGTCCACGTGCTGAACTGGCCTGCCTCCAGTCCAGACCTTTCATCAATAGAAAACATTTGGCGCATCATGAAACAAAAAATCTGGTAACAAAGGCCCAGGACTGTTGGGCAGCTAGAATCCTGCATCAAATGTGTCAGTTTCAACATCTGAGATGTTTATTTTCTATTGGGAATAAAATATGGGTTTATGAGATTTGCAAATTATTACATTCTGTTTTTATTTACATTTCACACAGCATCCCAACTTTTTTGGAATTTAGGTCATAAATTGAAATTCACACTAATCCCATGATGGACACATTATGGATGTAATGGTATCAAAATGTTATCAAGGTGACAAGTTGACAGTACAACTTTTATTGAAACGTGAAAAAAGTATCCATAGTATGATATTTTATTATGATATTGTCACAGTAATCTGTGACAAGATCACAGAAATCTTTAAGTTGATAGAGAGAGTAATAGTGAGAGTTGGTAATAGTGATAAAAGCATTGGTGGATCAACAAAACCAGTATACTACCCGCAAAAGCTAGAGCTAACCAGCAACCAAACTCCAGCTATCAGCTGTGCAACCAACAGCTTGAATCAAATAACACATACCGACACTGAGTTGGACTACCAAGTAGTCCAACTCAGTGTCGGAGTATATGCAATAATATACAAATACAACAGGTATGCATTAGACAATCCGGATTTCTAACTTCCCTTTGCACTGCTTCAATGTGGCTGAAAAGTAGATAACATAAGTTTAAAATGTGAGAAGCTTAATTGGGCCAGTTTTAGCTGACAGTGGAGGCATGAATACCTGCAGTAATTATAAGCAAAGAACTGCCAGGGGCCAGTCTTCATTTTGCTGATTGTGCAGCACGAAGGGATGAAAACTGCAAAGTGTAGGTCATAGCAAGTGAATGTGTACATCAGACATAAGAACACTGAACACAGATTGAAACACCAAACACAGAAAACAAAAATGATTTCATCATTCAAAATTATTGTATTTTATTTGTTTGAAATACACTTTTTGTTTGCAGGGATTGGAATTTCGCTCACTCCAACTCTTTTGTGTTTGCTCTCCAAACTTGTTCTTTGTGCTGGGCTTTGGTTTGCAATTCTGAACATGGCCGAGCCGAAGGAAGCTGTCTGATGATTGTCTACTGAGTTCTGGAGTGACAGGGCTAGCCAATCAGGTGTGTATTCTAATTCCATAAAAACTCCTGTGTTACCATGTAAGGGATCCACTAATCAACTATTATTAATACACATGCTGAAACATGCTAAAAACAAATGGCAATTTATTTAAAAAAGGAAAAAAAAGTAAGAATCAGTCCACAAGATAATCAAAGAACTGAAGCTGGTTGGCTGGCATGGCGGAGCTCAGGAAAAACAAAGAAAAACAAGTGTAAGTCTACGATTGGAAAACTTGTTATCCTCAGGTTTGAATTTTGGGTCACAGAGACCCAACATAGAAACATTTTTGGTGGATAGATGGGCAAGCTGATTTGTGTTACTGCTTACTCCACTGGGTATGACCGAAAAACAGAAATAAATAATTGTGTGTGATTTCCTGGCATCTGTAAAATTGCATATTGCAGTGGTAAGAATTCCATTGTATCCAATTTTAACCCAAGATTTAAATTCTGAATATGTATTCCCCTAAATCCCATACACATTATTGAGGGGGAAAAAAGCACAAACTGTTATTTGTGCTATTGCATTCAATAAAGGCTTTTATGGCTTCAAAGCAAGCTGGCTAAAATCTGAAAATCTGAAAGAGGGACTTCACTTGAGGTCACACATTTCAAAATGACAAGATCTTATGAGTGTGGCTTTGGCAAATGTGAAGTCTCTGCTCCCTTAAGTCTGAGGCTGACTAGCTCCTACTTGCATTACATACTCAAATATTTAGGCACGTAATGAAAACACCAGGAAAAGGAAAGGTAATGGAATAGTATTAATAAGGCTCTTGTTTTAAATTAAGATTGTAACTGGGTTCCATTGAAGGACTTAAATTAAAGGCCTGGATTGAATTTTGAAAGTTGGGTGTATGTTCACATTTTGATCTCTCTCTTACATACACACAGGCAGCCTTCAGGTTTTAAGATGCTGCATTGCTGTACATCTGGAGTGTGCTATTTCTCAGGTTATCATGACTGAAGCAGAAAACGTATAGCAAAGCCATTTTGTCGCAAGGGGTTTATATTTTATAGCAGTAATAAAACTGTTGCCATTACAAAGCATTATGTCTGTAAGGTCCAGCTCTGGCACAGTTGGAACAAAAAGGAATTGGAATTGTGTGAGATGCCCAGTGCAAACACCATGAAGTTTAGCTTAATGAAAACAGTAGTGATTGCTCAAAGGAGATTTGAACCACCAGTCAGACATTCACAGACTGTGCTAATCATAGGTCTTGGCTGCCTTTAGCTGCATTTGTTTCCCTGCCAATACCAATGAGTCAACCTCAGAGTGCCCTTTATCCAAAATAATGAACTTCATTGTCAGGGAGGTTGCCATTGTTGCCTAGCTTTTCTTGGAGCATGTTGGTTCAGATAGTGGCATGAATGATGACACTTTATTGGATTTGTCCATTGCTAATATTGCAGCTCCTCATTATATCACAATACACCCCCTGATGTGATAAGAGTTTAGTTGCAGCATGAATTATTATTCCGTTCCCTGAACAAATATACTGCTATAATATACAGGTTGTAGTCTCCATCGAGATTGTTACTTCCAAAACTGTGCTGTAAAATAAACACCTCACTAGCTTGTCACAATTAAAAGAAAAAGGTTCTGCCCATTATGGTTTGCCTCATCTACAGTATATTACTACATACTCATTTGACATGAAAACACATTCTGAAGAACACCATTAAGCTAGATTTCATTAATTACCTTTTCAATAGAGTGGGTTCAAGAGTTGAGTTAATTTTTGCTTAAGAGGATGTTGAAGTACACTGTAATTAAAATGCACTGCCTCATTCTTTATGAATGGTTTGAATGGTACACACAAATTGGCAAGATCAGTGGTAGCTCTTCAATAGGGGCCACTACCTGTCTCATATGATGAAGAATCACTTTCACTGTTTTTGAAAACATTTATATGACACAGTTATTGAGTAAAATGGATAATTTGCAGTAGATCCCGTATATTTCACATATCCGTTTAAAACCAACTTCAGTGGTCATTTTGTGATATGTGACCAACAATACAAAACCCAGGTACAAAACCCAATACAAAACCCAGGTTCCTCCCTCCAGTCCTCCTGTGATCATCCAGTGAGGAGGACGCTGACTCTTCTTCTCTTCCCAGTGCTCCTGTGTGGAGGAAGGACACAGACATCATCTCAATACAGAACTATACAAGCTCTCAGCAGCAAGAGAACCCCCTCCGTCGATCTCCAAGCAAGCCTGCTCGAAGCGACTTGTTACCCTCCTATCAGAGGCAGTGACACAAGATCCTCAAACTTATTTTTGAGGAACCTGAGCAACAGACACCAGAAACATGGTCAACCAACTATAATTTCTGGACCAGTGGAAAGCAACCCAAAAGGGACACTGCTTGATCCTTCAAAGGACTTGGTAACGTAACTGGGCGTAACACAGTATACACAAATTGGCTAAGCATAGACTGTTTAACCTTGTGAAATATTTTATTGTGCAGAATGGGGCCATCTTTGAATGCCATCTTGTTGTAGTTTCTTTGTCAAAAGCCATCTTGATTTTAAGTCTATCCCTACCTGATTTGGCCATTTGTTCTATACTCTATCTCTCCCCTCACACACACACAGAGTGTAGTCACATTTAGTAAATATTGTTGTTTCAATCTTTAATGTCTGGTCTGATTCATATTGCACAAGTGCAAATATTGCAAATATATAATTCAAATTAGTAATTAGCTAAATTCATGAGACTGAATCAATAAATTGGCTATCTATATCTGGTGCCCAGAGGAACTTTATTAAGTAAGGTCATTAATATAATATTATTATAACTATTGTATGCACTGCCTGGCCACAAAAAAATAACCACCTGGATTTAATTAAGCAAACAGGTAAGATATATTGGATAACTATCAGCTGGCAATAAATTATGTAACCCAAATTGATGTAATGAGTAGCTTCTCATTTCATAAATGACCAGATTAGTCTGTTTGAGAAGGGTCAAATCATTGGCATGCGTCAAGCAGAAAAAACAACTAAGAAGATTACAGAAACTGCTAAAATTGGGTTAAGAACTGTCCAACGCATTATTAAAAACTGGAAGGATAGTGGGGAACCATCTTCTTTGAGGAAGAAATGTGGTCAGAAAAAAATCCAGAATGATTGTGATCAATGATCACTTAAACATCTTAAACAACATATCCAACATCTGCTATTTGTGGTAAAAAAATAAGCATTTTTTTCAAGTCTTCCTCATTTCTTGATGAGCAATACTTGAGTCAAAGAAATATGTTCAGATATCAAATGCATGCACACTTGGAGGAGGCAACCTTGACTATTGAGACATGGTAAATATTTATGCATTAAAGATCAGGATGGAAAACATTTCCTCATTAGTGCAATATGACTGTAATGTTAAGAGTATCACTTGCCTATAAAAGCTATCAATATGTTACAATCAGTGTAGGAGACCTTCATGAAACACGGGAAAGGCCTTCACTGTCCACTTTGTGTTTCACTTTCATACAGAAAGAGCACCTGACAGTCTACATAAAGACAGTTGACCTGTACATTTGTCATTATTTGTCATTCCCAAAGACTCAATCAGAACCCACAGATGAGTCATCAAATTAATTTTCTGCAGTTGGCTCTTGCTTTTTACTAATAATTTATTAAATAACATGTGCACTGAATGAAAATTTGATACATTTATTAAACAGACATTGTTTGAAAATGCCTGGTTTACCTATACTAAGATTTACAGTCTGCAACAACAAATATCATGTCTCATTGTCTAACAGCATTCCATTTTACAGTCTGGACATGTTAATGTTTAAAATCCATGGGGAGCCTTCTTATATTTTATGGAACAGAGGTTTTGCATGTGTTCACTTTATACTCATTGAAACATATTAATTGACAGCCTAGGACATTTTGTATTGAACAATCATGCAGTACAGCTAATACTAATACTATTTTCCTATTGATATTATTACTAATGCCAGTTGATGTTATAATTATTGTAAGTATCTGCCTCTCCTATATTAGCTTCTGTCACAATTCCCACTATATTCTGTATTTTACGTTTCTGTACTTTATGTTTCCACTCAGTAAATTTGATGTCTTGTTTGTAATCTGCTGAATTTGTTTCTGTACATGTGACACCTACTGCATACCTGTCTTCCCTGGGAGAGGGATCTCTCCTCTCTGGCACATTCTGAGGTTTCTCCCATTTGATTTCCCTGCACAAATGTTTGTGGAGTGATTCCTCACTTGATGTGAGGGTGTCACTTGCTGTACAGACTGTAAAGTATGACATGTGTTTTTTTTTTTGCTAATTCAATATTTATTAATTTTTAATAACAGAAAAAACAACTGGACAGTGCAAATAAGTAAAGCATTATGACCAGGAACTTGACATCTTCTACACGAACAATGGATAGGGGTTTCTACATAGTGCCACTTATTTGTACACTATGTATCATATGGAAATGTAATGGAAATACAAATTATATTTAATACCCTTTGAAATAAAGTTTAAATGAAAAAAGACAAACAAAAAATTACAAGAGTTATTGCTTTTTGGTGCTGCAGTGATTATTTTCAAAGGATGTCTCTCATTTCCTGTTATCTCTTCTGGTAGATCACCAAGATAAAACGTTGTGAATGTCAGGGGAACCTAATGTCGAAGAATATGCTGCATAGTCCTCAAGATATTTTCCCAAAATGGTTGTAACCTTGGACAGCTCCAAAAAACCTTACCTCATCGTCTCCACAATTTCTCCAGCATGAATGAACCATTGATACTAGGTATGTTTTATTTTTTAGTACAAAGAAACAAACATTTTTGGCACAAAAGAAACAAACAAGGTTTTCCCAACAGAATTCACTCAAATACAAAGAACAAGAGTTAGAAATATGTTATCCCATAGCTGACATGTTTTTTGTCATTTAGGTCTTTCTCCCATCTCTCCTTGATATACAAGTATGTGGTGTTTCCTCTACCCTTTGCAATACCCTGGTTAAGTTTTATGATGACCTGTCTCCTCATTCATCTTCTCTACAGACATTTCCACCCAGTACTTTTCCATTCACCCTGCCCCCACCTCACCCAGCAGATCAGCCACACCCACTCTTCAGGTGATTCCACTCACCCAGATCACTCAGCTGCTCTGCATCTCCAATCAAGGCAATATGGAGACTCCTGCTTCACACACACACTCGCTGCCAGATGGTCCTTTGCAGTTATTTTTTTTTTTTCTTGCAAGATCTCCCAGCACTCTTTTCTGACTGTACCTGATTTCAAATTACCTGCCTTGTCTGAATCATATTTAAGATTAGTGTGTCCATTGCAGAAAATCAAAATAATATTAAGCTAGTGACAGTGACATGCAGTATATTCAGTGAATGTATAATATTCACATTTTAATATAGTATGTGTTAAGATGTAAAAGCAAACAGTAACACTGAAACTAACACACTTTTGCAAATCAGGATGCATTTAATCTTCTCAGATCAACAGATCTCAAGAGTATATGCTGAAAGTAGGCTTTACATCACATCATTAATCCTGTCTGACTCTTCTGTAATCAGTTATCTCCTGCATCCTATTTAGTGAGCCAGTGTGTCAGAAAGGATTGCATCAAAAATGCTCCAAAGTAACACAGTGACACACATATACACAAATTTCATTAACATTTACCAAACCTAATACAATACTACTACAATACTGGGCGCATAGAAACTCGTCTGATAAAATTTCTACTTTCTCATTATAGTCAGTCCTTTATATGTTAAGTCATTCCTTTTATTGGCCACAATAAAGACACAGCTGATTTAAAATGTATAGTGAATTTGACTTGAAATGAAAAAACGAAACCCAAATTTGTGTATTGTGTATTGTGCTTTAATTGCTATATTGTTCATTTGAAAAAAAAATTATTTTCAGTTTTCTTCTGTTACATTTCCCATGTGTCTGTCTTCATGTAGGTGTCTTTTTCACTTTTGTTAGCTAAATTGTACCAGCTGAACATTTAATAGCAACTATTCACATGTCTTGAGGTTAGCCTTCCTATGACCTCCTTTGTTCTCTCTATACATAGATCAAAGCAAACACAGGCATAGTGTCCAAAAAACAAAACAAAACATTGAAATGACAAAGGCAAATAAAATCAATAGCCCTGTCATTATTGTGTCATTATTGTCATTATCCGGATGCTGTCAAAATGCGTCACATGCCATGACGTGGGCTGTCCCAACTGTCACACGAATTGTCGGCTCCTTCATATGCGATAAATGTGGCAAAGGTTTTTCCATAGGATACTACATAAGGATGCATCTGCTCTATCCTTCAAGGCTGACCATATCCCAGAAATCTTTTGTGCAGCAGACCATACAAGATGTCGGTAATGAGCCAACAGGGCCACTGGCCTTGTTGGCTGCACACTTGGAGGAGGCAACCTTGACTATTGAGACATGGTAAATATTTATGCATTAAAGATCAGGATGGAAAACATTTCCTCATTAGTGCAATATGACTGTAATGTTAAGAGTATCACTTGCCTATAAAAGCTATCAATATGTTACAATCAGTGTAGGAGACCTTCATGAAACACGGGAAAGGCCTTCACTGTCCACTTTGTGTTTCACTTTCATACAGAAAGAGCACCTGACAGTCTACATAAAGACAGTTGACCTGTACATTTGTGGAAAGTCAATTTTGAGTGGGGTATTTTCATTTCAGTGTCATTGTGTTTGAGAGTGTGTGTGCTGCAAATAATTCATATATTTTTATGATGGAAAATGTGCATTTCAGATGTTGTGTTTCAGAGTCTGCTTTAAACTCCTTGAGTACATTTCTTTGATATCTGAACATATTTCTTTGACTCAAGTATTGCTCATCAAGAAATGAGGAAGACTTGAAAAAAATGCTTATTTTTTTACCACAGCTTTTATACCTTAGCAGGTTAAGAGTGATGTTTATGTTTGGGCAGCTTTTAATCTGCATTACCTGCACAATATATATTCCCTTATACCTGATGCTGGTTGCACACATGTTTGTAAAACACAGGAAAGAAAGTTTTAATTAGGCCATCTTACTGATTCAGCTGACTGCATCCACAGCAGATATTCAGCTTGCAGGCATTTCCTGTAAATTCACACTGTTGCAACAGTGAGGCTGCTTGGTGAATGGGCACTCTGGAGAAGCTTCATTGAAATCCAACACATCAAACGTGCCTGGAAGGCATTTCTTCACCTTCAAGAGCCTGGTCCTGTATACCCTGGACAGAGGAGCTTACATAAGTATGCAGTCATAGAACAGTGAACATCTTAATTTCTTTGACCAACTCTTAGTCTTCACTCACCTTTAAACACTCCACCTTTAAACTGAATTTAATAAATTACATACTCCACAAGTTTTGACACACAAAGTATCCAACAGGAAAGACGGAATGATACAGAAGTTTAAGTCTAAACAAAAAAAAGCTAAGAAAATCACTATATAATATATACATATAGATATGTCTATAAAGCAGTATCAATGTCTAAAACTTAGGCTCCCTTTCAGTATTTCTGTGTGCTGTGTATTTGAAGTTGAATGCAGACAAAAAACAAAATAAAAAGAGTGTAATGTTCATTTCAGCCAACAACCACATGTTCAAATTCCATTGGTTTCTTCCACAGTGCTCATCACTCAATCCTAAATTATTGATAAGTTCGGGGAAAAGCAAATGCACAGCTATTACATTTGAAGTCTAATGCTTCTTATCCCCCGTTGAGAGCAAAAAAATTGTGAATTCCACTGCTCAGGTTAGTATTAATAAATTATTTTTTATTCAATTAGAAAACGTCTGACTCTGTACTGTCCTAATGCATTGTTACACAATGAAACTTTTTTAGTTCTGTTTTTGCAAATATTACATAATTGTACACAGCAGGTTTATTTTTGGGTTAAGTGATTGCTGTGCACGATCATATCGGTCAACGCCTTGTTTCCAAAAAAAAAAGTAATATTTAATTTCAGCAGGACAGTGAACCCTTCACTCCCTTTTTAAACCAGAATGTTTACTGGGTCGTATATGCTAAGTAGATGAAAACCAATTTGAGGGTTTTCACAAAAGCACAGATGTCTTTCTAAAAATAAATTACACGCTAAAGCTTGAAACCCAAATTGATTAAGCACGGTTGTAATGTGAGAGGTTGTGAGATTTTGTGAGCTAGTTAATCTTATATGCTGTATAAGCAGTTATAGAATGTTCAACATCTGAAGTGGACATAATAATGGTCTTTGACAGCATTCATTCCTGAGCTATTGTCTAACCAGCTTGCTGTGACCCAATTTCAGCACTATTCAGCTGGATTAAAAATAGGCAAACAAAAGATGGTGAAAATGTCTATCAGGACAATAAAATAGAGGTGGAAAGTTTTAACATTTATGCCTTATCTCATGTGAACTGCTGAAGAAGGACATGTTAATATAAAGTGTATAAGAGAAATAGTGAGTTTTAATGTTTTGCTATAGACATACTGTATTTGGAAGAGTTCTAAATATTTAATACAGAAAAATGTTTTGTTAAGATTTAATTTAAATGGTGGACTTTTGCCTTGGAGCCATACAGTTTGTGTGGTTAGCACTCTTGCCTTTGCAGCAACTAAGACCCAGGTTTGCAACACGGTCAGAACAAGGGACTTTCGACATGGAGTTTGCGTGTTCTCCCTGTGCATGTGGGTTTTCTTCGGGGTTCTCCGGTTTCCTCACACAGTCCAAAACATGCAGATTGTAGCTGTACATCAGCACCCCCTGTGACTCTCATGTGGAGGTTAACAAAGGAAAAAAATGAGGCTTTTGCCTTGTTCACACTTGATGCGTTGTGTGTCATTTGTGCATTTCATTTACACTGTATCTCGCTTGTCTCCCCATGCCACCAATGTCATGATGACCTAATTTTCTGACAAAACAAGAGAGAGAAAAAGGGAGAGAGAGAGAGAGAGAGAGAGAGAGAGAAAGAGAATTCACACACCTGCTAAAGTAGATTTAAAAATGATCAGATTTATGTTTTTCGTGTATTCAGATTCAGCCTAGACACTAAAACTATAGTGGGAAGTATCAGTTTTATACAATTATGTGGGTAGAATGGCAAAATCATCTGTAAACAAAGAGCTGAAGACTCAAGACTTCTTTAGGAAATCTGTAATTGCAGTTGCTACTTCATTGCCTTTTGGATAACTAGGACGTATGAGTATGCATGACCCATGGTGTAACTAATGAATAATCCCAAAGTGAGCACAAGACAAAATTCATCAAAACACATAGTTGCTCATGTTAGAATTGTTAATTTGTGTTTTATGTTAAGCTGATGGATTTTCTGCTCTATTTCCTGGTTTACTGCTGCATTTGGTTCCACTCTGGACAAATACATCCATACACCTGTACTTCCTGCTCTTTATAAGGACAGGCTTTGTTGTTATCCACTGGAAACAACTGACTTACTCACCTTACCATTTGTTTGTTTGTTTGTTCTGTGACTCTGGAACTGATTTAATATGCTTAGTTAAACATGTGTCTTCACTCCTGCAGTGTTTTGCCTCTAAGGCCTGGTTCACACCAGACATGTTGAGTGGTGTAGCTGCTTTGTTCTGTCACATTTCTAATTTCATGTTTTATGATTTCTTGAGGAGTGAAGCATCTTGAAAAAATCAGTTGCTACCGATTCACGGACTTTTGGAAAACATGAAAGTGCGAGTTGGCAGCCTCTGAAAAGCAAGACCCTTGACATAAATATATAAAGGGCTAATTCTAAGGCTATGAATACAAATGTTTCTTTTTCTAAATGATTATACACTTGTGTAAACAAATGTATGGGTAGGATATTCAGTGAAAATGGCAAAGTAAATAAATAAAACAAAATGAACTGAATGTTCTCAGGCATGAGTGAAAGTATTCCCAGTGCAATTGATGAAAAACAGGTGGAGTTTGCACTGCTCTGAAGGTTTTTGTAACATTTCAATCCCAGTGTATTTTTTCTTCCTTACCTGTCACTGTATTCCTCCAGAGCACCTGTCAAAAACCACTTTGCAGGCTGAGACTAAGACTAAGCAACTTAATTTATCAATTCATTCCCCATTGAGTCATTTGTAATCCATTGCTATCACCACTTAGCTGACCTTTAAAACTCCAGGGATTAAGTTTTTAGAAGTTTGTATTTGCTGTTGTGAAATGCTTAAATTATAGGAGGCAACAAGGCACGAAAAACAATAAATAATAATAATAAAAAAAATCCAAGACTGAATGACAGATTATACATTTCAAAATGTGTGGAATGTAGATTAAAATATATTTTTTTTTATGATGTGACCTTTGTGCTTGATTTATTGTAACGCAATTAGACACAAGTTTTAAATCCAAGTAGAGTAGGACCATGTAACTGATAATTTTCTGTGGGGGAAGCCCTCTAAAAGCCATTTTGCAGCCTTTAACACAAAATCATACCATGCTTTGATACCCACTGATAAGTTCAGAGTGTTCAGGATGCATCCCAGCTGTTGCTGGTTGAGCTAGAAAGCCACACTGCAAAAACTGGCAGCCTCATACCTTAACACTGAATGCCCCGCAAAGTTAGAAGCACTGCAGGCAATGTCACTCTGCCCACACGAGAGGCAATTTTAGCTTATTAGAGATCCTATAACAGCGTGGGCATTTACAGACCGTGCTTTGTTGACTTTAAATTGAACTCATGAGCTTGTGATTGTGATGTGAGGACTTCTTTATGTGGTATGCTCAGCATTCAAGTGGTTAAGACATGATGACACAGCTGCTGACACATGGACACTAATATTACCATTACTGTCAATGCAGAAGCCATGGAGACTTGGGATTTAGCGAAAGCAGACATGTTACAATGCAGGGAATTTGAAGGCCTATTAAAAAGTCAAGGATGTAAACCACTGAGGATTACTTGCCTAAGGTGTACAAAATCTTTCAGAGAGTTCAGATGCATGAGAGTGGGAGCAAAACAAGGGGCTGGGTGTTCATATGGACTATTCTCGTGAATGACTGACCCCATTTGATGACATCTCTCTCTCACTTCTTTCTTCAGTATTACTAATTCAAGCGTGAAAGTCTCATTTGTCCACTTCTTCTTAATCCCTGTGGTCAGGAGAGCACAGCAACCTATCACATGTCTGCTCCACTTTGTGAATCAGACCTCCAGATCACCTTTATTGGCAAAGTATGTGTGTACATTCATGGATTTACAGTATTTTCCATTAGTGTCTACTTTCTCACAAAAAAGACATAGACACAAGGACGACAAAATTTACAAATAAGTAACAGTGGCACTGGGCGGTTAAATAAGAGTAGTGCAGATGACAACAAAAAGAAGTTAGATGGTTGTGGCTGTACTCTTAAGTACAACAGCATGCTTGTGTGTGTGATGCATTTTCCATGTACCATGATGCAGTGAGGTAAATCATGAATGGATGAATAATAGAGAGAGAAAGAGCGATTGGTATAGTAATACCTTGGTTGTGATTTGTGTCACACAGCAATATCAGTTTTGCATCATGTCAGATTAAACATTATATGTCTGGTAAATTAGGAAACGTTAAATAAAATATGTGCGGCATCTTTCACGCACCTGGAAACCACAACACAATAGTGAGCACAAGCAAGACAATGAGTACCATTTTAAACTTTTGAGCCTCTCAAACTCTGATATAGTAAGTTTGAGGCTATGATAGTGGCAGTGTAGGCAGCAGTGTGAGGCATTATTGATGTAGCAAGGAATTAGTGAGGGATGATTGTTATTTAAAATTTAAATGCATTTTGATTATTAATAACAGAATATGGAATAATCGAACCAACTCAATGTGTCTCTGTAACAACTGTCATACTGACATACAAAGAATCCCAAATATTGGTGAAAAAAATCCTACACTGTCGATACATTTTCTGTACTTGATTGTGATAGTTGAAATCACATTATTTGTGGAGATTTGATGTTTTATTCAAACTCCACCTTAAAATAATGATTTGGGAAAGACAAACATACTTTTGATGAAGTACAGTAATCCAATGTAATAAATATATATATATATATATAAACAGGTACACATATTTAAGACTTAAGATTAAGAAAATGTGAACTTGATTAGAATCCACCTATTGGCACTTCAGTTGACTGGATTATTAAGAACAAAGCATAGAGGAGCAGGCAACATTTAACTGTTTGCCTGTGTGACTTGGTTCATGCCAAAGTGCAATATTATTTTAACAAATAACAGTTTTGCAGATTATGAGACCAACTACATCCTTACAGCCATTTAACAAATTGTATCCATCAGTAAAATGTCATACTGCTTTACATCAGGGCAAAAGGATTAAAGATATGATGTGATGTGGCTAAAGCTCAACCATCACAAATCCAATTTAGGCAGAATCCACTTTTTTGACTAAGATGTCATTCAAGATTTTTTTTTTATTTCCACGGAATCCCTTACATTTATTTTAATATAGTGTGTGCATGAAAGGAGTCCTGCATGGTCGTGAAACTGTGGCAGCTGACAAAAGAGTTATGAATATATAACATGTGCTGTGCTATGTGGTGGGAGTACATCTGTCTCACTAAAACACCTCCATCTGTGTTCCTTACCCACACATGCATCTCACAAAAGGGCAGAAATTTATACTCTTGATGAAATGAGATTTTTTTTTTATTTCCACGGAATCCCTTACATTTATTTTAATATAGTGTGTGCATGAAAGGAGTCCTGCATGGTCGTGAAACTGTGGCAGCTGACAAAAGAGTTATGAATATATAACATGTGCTGTGCTATGTGGTGGGAGTACATCTGTCTCACTAAAACACCTCCATCTGTGTTCCTTACCCACACATGCATCTCACAAAAGGGCAGAAATTTATACTCTTGATGAAATAATAGTGGGAACATACTGGAATCATAATGTCGAATTAGAACTTGTCAGGTTACCTATGGCATTCAAATATATAAGGTACCATACAGAAGCCAGATAAACGTATACATATACTGGATACTTACACCTACTAAAGACTTATCCTTGCTCCTTCTAAACCACTAAATTTTTAAGTACAAATTGACCCTAATTGTCTACCTGGAACATATGACTACGAAACATTTATCCTTGCTTCCCAAAATGCAATACATAAGTAATATAATTTTCTTTTTGAACATTTTTGTTTGAATTTTGATGACAGGTTAATAGTTAAAAGTCAGAATTACTAAGAACAGAATCCACTGATGAGATAACATGCCTTTCTCCTCACTTTGCACAGGAACAGTTTGTAGCTAAAGTGCCCACTGCCCACTGAGCTGAACTTTGTTATACGCCTATGGCTCCAGTGCAGTGTGATCACAAAGATCCTGTTGTTGATGGTATGAGAATGATTTATAAAAGAAACAAAACCAAGTCATCAAACTTTAAGATGGGTCTTTCAAATGGTTTATGTCTAGCATTATAAGCCTGTCATGGACTGGATAAGTTTATGATCATGAAAAATTAAGTCATCATCTCCATCACATGATGTGGGGAAAAACAACAATACCATTTTATATGACCAAGGGACCTATTTTATAATCAGGATTATCAGAAATGCCTTTGAATATGACTGTGACTGTAACACCAGCTGCAGGCTTGAGGTCTCCTGGATCTGAATTAATGCAGGCTCAAACCCAGCTCCCTTTGAATCACCTCAGTAATTGGTTTCACTGTGATCTACAGTAGCTGTTAAGCTATTCATAAAGGAAAGCTGACATCGCCGCAGGGAGACCTGGCTATGCTGCAAACTGTACTGTAAAGCCCAGCAATATGACGCACTCATTTAGAAATAATAAAGAGAGGAAGTCTTGGTGCTTTAATTGCTAGTCTCGATTAAACCTAAAAATGTTTAATTCAGTGTGCCCCAAACTGTGCCCCAGTCATTATTAGAGAGTTATTTCCAGAAAAACTGGAATCTCAGCATAAAACAGCCAGTTGGACACCAGACCATTAGCAGCTCTGTTGGGGAGAAAATGCATCAAACATATCAATACCTACCACAGAACACAGAATTATCATTTCACACGATAAAGAAATTTAATAATTTAATAATTGTCATAAAAAATACCATTTTTTTTTTCTTTACCAAGAATGCACAGATTATGCAGGAAATACTGTATGCATCAGCAGAAATCATTTGCTCACTTGCTTCATTTAGGACATATATTTTTTTATGACAGAAGCTGTTTAAAATGCCATCATGGAAATGTTGTACAGCTGACTGACATTTTTATTAGTGGTTCTTCATTTAACACTGTAAACCTAATAACACATCTTGAGCAATAGACCGTAGACCACACATGGGCAACATCCATCTCGCAAACCAGTTTTATGAGGCCTGCAACATCTTCACAGGTCAAATCAACTTGACCCTTGCTCAACTCAAGTGACCCATAAAAGTTGTGATATTAGCAGTCATGATGACAGAATCACAGAAAAGGTAACACAGTTCCTAGACTTTTATTTTGAAATAGTTACAGGAAAGGAAATGTATAAGAGAGGTTACACATCGCAGCAGTTTTACTTTTAAAATGTAAATGCCCTGCATTTGCATACATTGATGGGTTTGATGAGTATTACCTTTTGAAAAACCATTTTTTTGTTACCTTTTGTTTGCTTCATTTATGTAAGAGAAAAAAAAATGTTGCCCATCCCTGACTAAGTGCTTTTATGAAAGAATGATGAAAGAATGATGTGATCTACAACAGCTCATTGCTCATTTTAAGGACAAATTGTGTCATAATTATCTTGATAAGAATACACTGTTAACTATACCACTAGTGATTTTTTTATGGGCATGGAGTTGTTCATTTCTATATGTATTTTTCAATACAACCTTTTTTATCAGCGATGTGCAATGCCTCATCAACAAAACCTGAAAATTGTTTTAAGTAAATTAATGTGATGTGTTTGTATCCATTGTGAGTAATTTATAGATGTCTCCCTAGACTCACAACCTGAGAGGGACATGTTGTATTTTTAAGATTAAAAAGTAGTGAAATGTTCATCAATAAATGAAGAAAGATAGATAATGCAATAACAATGTAACTGTGTGATCCAAAAAAGAGAGAAATGTTCACCTTTGCACCAATCCGTTTACAATATAGGAAAGTTGATTTGTAGCATGAAAATTTTTTGCTTCAGCTCACACTCATGAATCAAAGTAAGTCATTAATAGCTTGTGTAACTTAATCAATAAAAGCTGGAGCGTTCACCACCCTTGGAATACCAATTTGCACCACAGCATGTAGAACTACTGAGTGCTCTGTATTTCTGTGTGTAACCCAGGTGACAAATGCATAATGGAAAGGTACAATAAATAGTGGATAAATAGTGAATAAAAAGTAAAATGGGACAATAAATAGTGATAATTCTGATGATACAATTCATGAATGATGGATTGTAATGATTAAAAAACATGGTTTACATGTACTGTTATGTGAATTACTTTTACTGTGAAGATTTCGTTTTGTGACTTTTATTTTGACGCAGCGGCTCTGCCTCACGCAGTGCGCAGCCATTTTTGTTAGACAGACACGTACTGAGAAGAACAAAGAGGCAGAGAAGTTCGGTTCTCCTGTCCATTTTGGAATTAGACATTGTTTAAAGAAAGTATTGTTAAGTTTTGATGTGTAAGTTTTCGTTTTGTTTACTGAGCAACACGCTCCGCGACTCTGATGTTTGAAGACCAGAAGTTTTTGTTTTGTTTCCATTGAGTCTCGGTAAGAATGTCTACTATTCCCTTTACTGTTATTTTGCTTAATACTTCGGTTAAAACTTGAGAATTGTATTTTGTTTTGTTTGTATTTGATGTGGTGAAGCTGAAACTGTATATTTTGATCAATAAGAGTAACTTTATGGCTCGGAATGAGCCGAATGATTTCAAATGCTCTGACCACGCTGGAAGCGTGTGAATGGTGAGAGAACATGTCTGAGCATGTTCCCACGAGCAGCCACTGTACTCAGTAGTGCTGTGTTGCTGCAGTTTCAGTATATTTTCAAGTAATCATACTTGGTGATGTAAATTTAACTGAATGGTATACCATGCAATTCAGAATGAAGAAGTGAATGCAATGCGCATAACATTTGTATTTGAGTGAATGAATGAATGATAATGTTGTACAACTACTTTTGAAATGAATATATTTGAATTGTATATTTGATATTTGGCCTGGTGCATAGGTCAAGTTTTTGGCTTTGATCAAGATCCCTCAGAAGATTTGAGATCAACATTGATGGCGAGCCACCCATGAACCTGTGAACCCTGTGATTCCTGCTTGTCATGCTCTATGGCAACAATGTGGTAGGATTGTGGTCAGCACGGGCCACATCAAAAGATCTGACTTGACTTGATTGACTTATTGACTGAACTTAAAGAACTGAACTGAACGGACGCTTTGAACTGAAACCAAATTGAAAGGAACTATTTTTGTTGTTTTGGAAAAAAAACATTGATAACTGAAAGGAACTTTGGAAAAACAAAAAGGACATTACCCAACTTTTTGAAAAGAAAAGACTTAACAATTTTTATTTTATTTTAAAGGTTTTAATTTGGGTTATTGTAAATATTTAAATCTTTTCACTAAAAGAAAGAAAACGTATATTCAGTGTGGTGTTGGTTTGTTACACTCAGCTCTATTATTCTCTCTCCAGAGCCGCAGCCTAGAGTCTTGCATTTTTGTATATTGAGAAACTGGCCTATCACAGACGTGTACATACCCAGTAGTGGGTTACATGTGCATGTGACAATACAAAAATCCTTGAATCCTTGAGGGACAAGTGTAATTTATCAAAATAGAAACGTACAAAAACTTGGCACAGTTAGGTCAGGCATTTCCTTGATTTACGTTAAACCTATTGGCTCACTAGATTATCTATCAACACCATCTGATGCCTGAAAGCTCTCATAAACACAAATTATTATCTTCTGCTAACTGCAGGATTTTAAGACACTAACGCTGATTGCCTTTTTCACTTGCTTCAGTTTCATTTGGGAGGCTTTCACTGTGATTTAAACACGTCCACAGAACATATCAAATGAGACAATTATACACTTTGGCATTTATGAATTTATAATAAAACTGCAGCTCAGTTATCACTGACAACTCAGTCTGTACTTCTTGGACAATTAGCATCACTGAAATCATTGCTACCTTCAGGCAACAATTTCATCACAGAATGAAAGCGATCTTTGTAGCCATTTTTTCTTCCAATCAGAGTCATTAAATATAAACTAGAACAAAGTGAAGAACGCAGTTTTTTTTTTTACTCAGTGTTTCCACTGTTTTGTCCATACACTGAATTTCTCCCTTTGGTAAGTTTGCTGAGCTCATGGGTTGTCACACTATTCTGTTCAAGACAGGGACTTGGAGAAAACAGAATGAATGGAGAGTCACTGAGTTGCAGTGCAGTAATGAGAGGATGATGTCAGAAAAGGGGGAGGCTAGTCCTGATGAGCTGTCACAGAGGATATTCTCAAGGCCTGATCAGCCCCCTTCCTGCAGGCAAGATGCCATAACAGTCACACAAAGGCACTCACACACATTCAAGCTAAATAACATCCACGAGGCACACTGGGCTGTGTGCAAAACAAGGGCATGCATACCATTGCTGACCAAGTAATGGCTTGAGCTCAGAGGATCCTAGGGGCCAGACATGTCACTGTGGCTCATCACACTTCACTCCCTGCTACTGCCGACAAGGTCACAATCTTCAAAGCATCTTAGCTCATGCCGAACTTACTTGAAAGGAACAACACTTTCATCCAATTAAACCTTTGCAATGGTATTCGATTGACAGACACAAATGCTAAACATTGTCAAGCTGCCACTTCATCCAACATCCAACCTCAGGTAGTGAAATGACATCTCTGAACAATTACTTTGGGTTTTTGTGTAAAAAAGCTGAAGTTTCTGACTCTGTGTGCGTGCATGGTTCAACTGCTCTTTGGTGAAAATAAGTGTTATTACCATTTTCATTTTCAGAATGGTATGAAATTTCTTTATCAAGTGCCAAGCTACAGACATAACTGTGAGTGATTTCTCACCATTGTCTTGTGCAGTGCAATTTGGGTGTGTAAAAAGAATTAACTGCAGATCATGACAGATGTGTGAGTATAATTGAATCCTTCTGCTGGATTATAGGAATTTTCAAATAAATAATCAACAGTATAAAGAAATAAACTAATTTCAAGGTAATATGAAGGCAGCACATACTCACTCACTTACTCATTTTCTACTTTATGTGGGTGCTGGTGCCTATCTCCAGCTAGCATGGGGCGAGAGGCAGGGTACACCCTGGACAGGTCCCCAGAGCGAAAGCACATACTATGTCCATTTAATTTGCCCTGATACATGTTTAATCTGTGTTGAGTTTGTACTTCACTGTGTGTACTACAGCAGTTCCTTGTTGCATAATGCCTCTTCAGTGACTTGCTTTCAATCTGCTTCTATCTTTTCATCATTACACATGTTACATGAGGTCCAGTGCCAGGCTACAGACATCATGGTCATGGTCATAATCATTTCTGAAAAAAAAAAAAGATAAATACCAGAACATAAATGTCCTAAGACTTTCATCACTCACATGAAGACAGTCTGAAGGCCAAATCCAGTATCCATTAATGAACAATTTATGACTTAATTTTGTATATTTTCACTTAGATTTGTTTGTGAAAAAAAAAGAACTGGACTGAATTTTTACTATGGTACTATAGTAAACAAACAAAAGTTATAATATTGATATTGATTTAGGAAGACTCTTTCTGTACATACCTTTAGAAAACATAACTCAAATTGTATCTACACTGTAATTGATGCCTGATTTCAGGCATTGCATTTTGATGATCTATGCAAATGCCTTTACTATAACCCCCCCACAAAAAAAGATAACATTTTTGTTATACCACCTTTATCTTTAATTATGACATGCATTTGCCATGGCATCACTTACAACATTCATAGTAACATTATTGTTTTTGCAAAGTAATTCATCATGGAGTTTTTACTGATGTGCAAAGTCTTCAGCACATCCCAAATAGCCTAAATATGGTTAAGGTCTGGGCTCTGTTTCACATTTCTCCCTGAGCTATATTCCACAATTTGAGTCCTGGTCATTCAGTATATTTAGGTGCTCTGCTTAGCACATTATTTGGGTACAGTGTTAGACCCAACCATCTTAAGATTCTAACACAGCTACCTCCCTAACTATCCACCCACCCAGTTGAATTGAGTAACAAACTAAAGTTGGACCTTTAGTAGATCTATTACATCTGACTGCCACACAGTTTTATTACTATCTATCCATTCTGTCTATCATGCATCCATTTCAAAATCATGGGGCGCCATAGAGCCGACCCAATCACACGTATCCATGACATCTCTGCTCAGCCAATGGTCTTTAAAAATATTCTCTAAATTCATGGCATGGCAAGTTGTAGCAGCTGCCTTATTCTACTTTCACAGAAGTTGAACACCAAACTTTTTTTTTCCACATAAAAAGAGGGGAAAGAAATTATATCCTGTTCCTTATCACAGAAAGTCAGAAAGGGACACAATACCTTAAGTGAAGATGACTATCAACAGGTTTCGCACAGGAAGAATTGTGTCTCTATATTCCTCTCGCAGCGATGCCCTCAAGCCTTTAGTGACCCCTGAGTCCATATCTGACAGCACAGCTTTTAGAGATGTGGTGGTCACGATGAAGAGTAGGAAGGAGAGACAGCATCTAGGCAGAGCTGGCACTATATTTAAGTATTTAGTTTTAGAGTGAGTTGAAAATGATATTAGCACAATACTCACTCACTCACTCACTCACTCACTCACACCATTAGACAATAAAAGCAGGTCATTGTGATAAAACTAACAAGTTTGCCTAATGTCACCATAAATTACTTTGTACTAAACATTTGTATTTACTGGGTCTTCTGAATTGAATCTATGTACAGTGTCCATTTGTAACCCAGGTTACCAGTTTGCCATTTAACTTTGCATATTGATGAATGTTGAAAAATGCATCACCTGCAAGGTAGGGCTGCTAGTACTGGGGGAAGTAAGAAGTGAAAAAAGACAGTTTAATACAGAAGCAGTCGGTTTTAACTGTTTTTGTTATGGTAGTTGATGATTTGGAGGATAAAGAATGTTGAATCTGATAATACTGTGAAGACTAGGCAGAGATATGATTTTGGAGGGGTTGTGCTGCAGGAATGGACAAGCAGGAAGAGAACCAATAAATACTATGCATTTTTATCGCACTTTCCTAGTCGAGATGCCCATCTGTCTTTACAGAAGCAGCACTTTAAACTGTTTGCAAAGTACATGGTACATGAATCACTGATGGAGAGAGAGATGATATTCAATACCCTATACCCTGAATATACTAAAAGACATCCTTGTTGAAACATCTTCAAGTCATTCAATTGACCTTTGTTGAGGAGACAAAACCAACCTCAAAAATTGCTTTCAAATGTAGAAACTTGCTGTGAGAGGTACATGCAACATGTTTGAAGGGAACAGTCCTGAGGAGCATGCCACAGAATGAAAATGGTTGGTGGTGGTGTTAACATTGCAGTGTGAAAAAAAGTCTTTACTGTTGAAAGCTGTTTGGTAAATAATGTATTCTCACTTTAAAAAAGAACAAAAATGCTTCATGCAATTTAATCATATATATGATGATAAAATGAAGGTGAAAATAAGCATCAGTTATGATAACATATCCATGCATCTATTGCTTTTGTAAATAATCTATAAAATCCTCCTGTTCATGGCTTCCCCCACATTGTTCGCAGTAACTGTCGAACAATTTCACTGGAAAAAAGTCAGCTCATTATTCCTTAATAATTTTCTACTATATATGAGATTTTCAAATTTACACACATACCAAAAAAGTTAGTATTGGAAACAAAACAAAGTCGGGGTAAAAGCAAAAACAAAAAGGATAACTTTGCACCTACACCTAAAAAGTGGTGAGCCCAATGATGGGTACGGCAATCAATAAATGACAACACTAAATCAATCACATTTAATCACTTGTGGGTCTCTGGGCTCTCTCTACCTGGTGTGACATGTTTGTCCTGTATGGATAGCCAGTTATTGCTTTCCTCTGTCAACATACCAGGGCACCTATATAAACAAACATGGAAAGGTTGTGTAGGGCAGAAATTGTGATCAATACAGACTAGTGATATGTGCTGTTGGTTCAGTGCCACCATCTAGTCAAGGGCCATTTCACTGCAATCAATAGCTGTGACGCACACGCGCTTACAACATGTACACAAGCACTAACAGGGAGACAAGAGAGATGAGTCACTTGACATTTCAGCTTTATCATGGTATGCACTACAACCACTTACCAGCTATAAAAGCAAAACCATTTTTTTAAAAAAATGAATATAGTCATTTAAGCTTGCAGGGAATTGTCCAAAAATAACGGTGGTAAACTATGAAGACTCTTTAAATTACCACTAAATTTTAAAAGACATGCATGGATGTTGCAGCATTGAGTGAACCTGGAGGTGCATGGTGCAGCAATGATAAATGCTTACTATGCTTATTTATAATCAAAGCACAAGCAGCAATTACGTAGACTAATGTAGAAAAGGCAAGGTGATGCAATGGCAGTAACACAGCCAGCCAGCACTGGTTTGTAACCCTGCAGAGCTAAATCTGAGAGTGTTGTCTGCTTTATTTAAAGTAGGCAGTCTAAAGAGACAATTTGATACTAGCACACTATGCAGCAGAATAGCAGACCCCTTATCCAGTGCTTGAAGTGGGCTGCACTGTCCAGTACTCAGTACTGGCACTTTTTACTATTTTGAGTAACAGCACTTTTATATACATATGGCATGCTGGTACTCTATACCATACCAATATAGCCTCATTACCATACCAATATACATCACATCTATTTTATTTAATGTAGATTTTCAGAATTTAGTACCTCATATAGATAAGGGGAGTACTGGCACCTATTTTCTCCCTCTACCCGTATTTGATGAAACTCAGGAAATAGTGTAGAGTTTGTGGGACAACACATTTGAAGTGTCTAAGTAGTAAAACACTGACTTATGCAGAAAGGAGTCCAGTGTTTCATGTTTATTCATGATTTAAAATCCCTTTTTAATACTTGTGCTGATTCTTATCAGCTAAGGTCTTCCCAACAGCTCAGTTCTTTTGAGTTAAAGAACTTCGAAGGGAGTGATGGATCATACATGAGTTTTCTCACTTTTAATTACATTGTGACAAGTGTTTTGGTTTTCACTACAGAGCCCCTTTGTGTTTTTAATTGATGCAGCAGGTCAGTTGATAGAGTGAACATGACCTGACAGAATGAAAGGGGCTTTCATTCTGTCAGGTCAGCAGGAACAACAAAAAAAAAGTTAATGTGGAATTGGAGTGAAGCCCCTCCACAAGTTTTAACAGTGCTATCTTTTTTTTATTCAGCTCATTTTAGCAAGCAAAAGTAGCAAAATATATTTCTTTACCTGTAAATGTATTTGTCACATTTCTTCAGTAACACATTTACCTATAGGAAAAATTGGGGCCTGTGGAGGGTTTATTGACAGAAATTGAACATACTACGCATAATTATGTTTGAATAAATGTTTAACTACTTTAAAATAAGATAATTTGTTTTTCTTAGCCTTAGAATAAGCCTCTTCTGTATATTTTATCCAGGGTCTTGCTTTATGTAGGTTGCCATCTTAAGCTGACTTATTTCTACAGTAATGGGTGTGATTTCCATTTTGATGAATTTAATGAGCACCAAAAAAATATATATAAAATGTAAAATACATGATCCATTTAAGACCAGACATTACATACACAATATTTGTTCATCAATCTGGATGATTATCAAAGTATACAGGATGTGGGGAAAAACCCTACACTTTATAACAAAAGAGATCATCTGTTCTCAGCAAAGTTCTAATCAGTTCAGCTGTTCCCAGCACAGTTCTAATCACAGCCAAATCTAATGATGTTGTACCCAGAAGCACACCATCCACATGAAGCTATAAAATGATCATCTACTGTGCCACAGGAGCTGAGAGAATAATTACTCATAGATCTTCCCTTCACAGAAAGAGGCAGAGGTGGTCTAATGGCAGGTAATAGACTTGAGCGGGGGAGAGGCCCTTAAAGCTCAAGTCTGAAAGTCAAGAAAATACCTTTAATTATAAAAACAACTCCTACACAGATGTTCCATAAAATCCTTATTCACACAACCCTAATATAAACAAGGATTGAATTTATTTGTAACATTAGGGATCATGTCTTTATCTGTGTATCCAGCTTTTTCCTCTCTCTTCTATTAACTAAGGTGTAGTTAATAGTCTAAGGCTTAGACTATTAACTACACCTTAGTTAATAGTCTATTTTATTTCAAAGTGACTTTCAGCAATGCACTGAAAAGTGATAAATCAGAGGACAACATGTTTTTGAGAGGTGTTTTCTGCTTTAACTGCTTGCCATTTTTACCAGTTAAAAACAGTCAAATATAGTAATCTGTAATTTTGGCACAGACAATAAAGCCTGAGTACTGAGTATATAAAAATTCCTATGTGTGACTGGGCTATGATGTATAGATGATTTGAAATCCACCATATCTGTGTAGCCAAACATGGGCAATCATAACTGCAGCTGCTCTGCTGCTACTCCTAACATCTGTGTGCACTGTCTACTTTCATTTATTGACAGCATAATAGCTGAGAAATTAAAGTAAAAAAAAAAAAAAAAAAAAAAGCAAGCAGTGACAATGTGAGCTCATTGTTGTTCAACTGGCAGCATCTCAGTATTAAGAACATCCTTCACTTCCATTCAGTCTGTATGACGATCCAGAAACGTTGCCGTCTTCTCTGGGCCAAAGCTTATTTAAAATGGTAAGAGGCAAAATTTAAAACTGTTCTGTGGTCAGATTAATTAAATTTGAAATTCTCTTTGGAAACCATGGATGTTGTGTCCTGTGGACTAAAGAAGAGAGGGACCATCCAGCATGTTGTCAGCAGACAGTTCAAAAGTCTGCATCTTTGATGGTATGTTGTTACATTAGTGCCTATGGTGTGGGCAGCTTATACATCTGGAAAGGCACCATCAATACTGGAAATTACATAAAGGTTGTAGAGCAACATATGCTCCCATTTCGGCAACATCTCTTTCAGAGAAGGCCTTAGATATCGCTATTAAGACAATGCTAAACCACATACTACATCCATCACAACAGCATGGTTTCACAGGAGAAGAGTCTGGATGGTGAACTGTCCTGCTTGCAGTCCAGACCTTTCCTCAAAAGAAAACATTTGGCACATCATGAAAGGAAAAATCTGGCAACAAAGGCCCAGGACTGTTCAGCAGCTAGAATCCTGCATCAGACAAGAATGGGACAACATTCTCACTCACTCATTTTCTACCACTTCTACCGCTGGTGCCTATCTCCAGCTAATTACACAGCTAGATTACACAGCTTCTCAACTTTTTTTGGAATTGGGGTTGTACGTGGACTTGAACAGCATCTTACTTTGTGCTGGCTTACTTGAGAAAGTCTACTACCTGTAAAGAGTCACTTAACCTATAAGCACAACTCTCTTGTTTTATGAAAAAGAAGTAAATGAAACCACCCCCTTCTTTCCTCTGTCCCTGTCTTCCTTTCCCTTCATTACAAACTGTTGTTTTTGCAGGTGCAACTGCAGTGATCTATTTTTCTCTTCACATCTTTTAATGATTCATGCTTTGGGGTTTCTTAGCCCCTCCTTTTTGAAAGCTTAGTGAACATAGAGACAGTGAGAGAGTATGAGCAGAAAAACTGATGACAAGAATAAGTGAGCACTTATAAGGCTACGAAAAATGTGTTGCACTGGAAAAAGAGCAAGAATGGTGTAATGTGATCAATAGTGAGGTTGGTGCAGAAAATAGATGCACAGCATTGGAATATTTGTGTGACATGGCTGTGATTCATTGACTATCAAAATGTTGGAAAAACTGTGTTTTAAAAATGTATACCCCCTATATATATGGAAGAGGAGCTTGGAGGAGACACAAGGCCATACAGTATATATACAGTAGACTCATGACAGTTCTCCTGTGAGTTATATTCTTACAATACTAATTTGCAACAACAAAGCAGTTGGAGAGGAAATGCTTTCTTATGAAATCTTGAAATATTATATTAGTACTGGACCTCTTAGTCATGGTAACAAAAAAAGCACATGGAATACCAGTACTTAATCGGCCATAACTGGTTGGTTGAACTAGATAGAAATGGATAATTGTGGAGCCCTCATGAGTTACACTACTTTTACAATGGCATCATATGTAATCTTTACACATTTTACCATCTTCATTTCCATAGTGAGCCATTAGTCCACAATGAAATTACTTACACAGTGAACATGTTTCCCTCCTGTGGTATAATGCATAATCTCACTGTTTCACCACGAGAGCTACACTCTGCTTCATATAGTCTCTCATCATAAAAGTTAGATGACAGACACAGAAACAGACAGAGAAACAAAAACATTCCTACCTTCAGTCCCTTGTTCTTCCAGATGTATCAAAACTTAAAACGAATGACTATAGATAGATTTACTAAGTTACAAAACAGTTAAACTGAGGAAAATATAGCAGCAGTGATTGTGTAAGCAGATTGTAATATATATATATTCCACAACCGATGGTCAAGGGTAAGTTGAAGACTTTACAAGAGAAACATTTGAGAATCTCAACTGACACAACTTCTCCTAAAATATATACAAGGTCCTTTACTCCTTGTCAGTGTTCTAACCCTAGAACACTGAGTCTCTTGTGATTGGCTAGCTACCAAGTGCATTCCCACTCGCTTGTGATTGGCCAGCTACCAGTTGACTGACTGCTCCGCGGTGCTTGTTCTTCTTCTTATTCATCGTCTTCTTCTTCAGGTTGAATGTTCACGCCCATGACCGGGAGTAGCTAGGAGTAGGGTCCGTTGCACAGCAAATTTGCTAGTTACGTAGCTAAACTTGACTTAATTGAAAAACCGCTTGCTCGAGCACAGGTAAACAGAGGTAAACAGGCTTTTTAAGGTACATTAGTGATTAAAACTTCCGATATAGATGGAGCACAGCCTCCGCTAAATTCAATAATTCATTACTAAACACTCTTGGTAACTTCCGTAGACACTATCTATAGACCATCTCTCTATTTTTGACTGTGAGCTAACTGGAAATAGTTGGGCTGGATTATTGAAAAAGCAGGAAGGAAGCATACATATAGGCAATTTATCATCGCTGAAAAATTGCAGTAGACTATTGAATTCTCCCCATAAATGAATATAAACAAAATAAACAAGGCTACGAACCCCTTATTGCTTAATAAACTTTTGTCAAAATTATTTAGGATTGTTTTCAAATTATTTAGGATTGTGATGAAAGTAATAGCACATTGGTTACACATGGCAGAGCAGGTTTTTTTTCCACTTTTATATGTGCATCTGGAGCTTGGATGCATTTTGCTGAGGAACCATTTTTGCTTTCTATATTTCATACAGCCTTTTGTTTGACACTGTACACTATGCACAAACTGTACTCAAATAGGCATGTTTTTGTCAGGACTCCCATGGGCAAAATGCATTTTCTAATACTTCACCTGCCTTAACATCACAGCTAAATGTTTAATGTTATCCTTTACCCAGACCAAATAACAATTGTGACCCTAAAACCTTTTCTAAATCCTAAAAAAAGTCTTAACCCTCAAACAGCTAAAATGTCCCTTACAAAGGTGTTTAATAAAGCTATAGTTACAGGACCTTTATCTCTGCCCCCTACTTTATATCCTTTTCCCCTTCATCTTATTATGAATGATGTGTTAGGATGACAAATTATGAACCAGACTTACTGTGCATGTACTGTGTTTAAAAACATTTGGCCCACTTTTTGAAGAAAACTGAAATTAGTGTGTTGTGTTGTAATTTGTTTATGTTACACATTATTACTGTATGTCTCATGTTCAGAGAGCCATCAATAAAACAGTGATGTGGTGAAAGTAAGGAAAAAAATCACTTGTAGTTCGAAAAGTGGTCTGGAAAAGCTTTCAGTTGCTGCTACTGATGCAACCAAATCCCCTGACACCACACTTTTGTAAAAGTGCATTTTGCCCAATAAGCTGAGTGGAGGAGAGCACACTATGAGGACAACTTTGTCAGCGATGCCTGAATCATACAAAGGAAAACAATATAAACACTATTGCAATGACCTAAGTAGGCAGGCAGGACAGTGAGTGACAGGTATTTCAGCCAATCAATCTCTTTTCTCCAAACTAAATTATTGTTTGTGTTTATTATTTTTTTTTCTTTGTGTCCTGACAACTTTGTTTATTGATGTATATCAAAATGTGAAGAGGAGTTCAACAAATAAGATAAAGACATTACGGATTGTACACATTTATGAAATCAGGTGAAGGGCATTGGAAAAACAGGCAGCAAATAGTTTCAGCATTGAGTTATATTGGAAAACCTATGTGCTACTTAAGGCAGTCGGCTTGGGCTGCATCATATTCTGTATCTATGCCAAGCCTGACTTACTGTACCATATCAAACACACTCATCTAATTTGGTGCTCTATTTAAACTGCAACACTTCCCATCCATGTCTCTCTGCCTGTCATTCCATTTGCCTCTTCCAGCACTGCAGCCCCACCATCCCAGCATCAACCTGTAAGCATGGGGGTATAAAATATTTACTCAAAATTCCTCATTTAAGGTATGATGAGGTGAGATCAGTGTCTAGATGCCAAACTCGTATTTTTTCCCTGTTGCAATAACCATTTTAAATGTGACTTGTCTGCCTGAAGTGACATGTGTTTATATAATATCACGCTATGTAATATGGAAATGACAGTATTTGCATGGTATGTCACACTGAGGCTTTGTCTGGAGTGAATTCCAACATGCACTGTATTTCACTGCTTTAAGTCACTGGCCTTTTTTCTGTTCCAACCCAGAGTGCAGAGTAAAAAAACCCTTAGCAAAGATGATGTGAAAGGAAAAGGTTTATCATTGTTTATTGGCAAAGGCATTGTCATTAAATGACTGGAGCATATTGGAATCTTTACATACTCCTTTTTATTGATGGCTCAATTTCTCTTCACTGGGTGCTAATGCCACTGTCTACTGTCATTATAAATTTAGGATTGCTATATGTAATATCAAATGTATTATTATTATTATTTCGTGGTGTTTGCCTTGAGTTGCCCTTGCCTGTCTGTCTCAATGCCACTGATGAGGCAGAGCAATGAGAGTTGCAAGTGCATCTAATAAAGCTGTTCCTGAGGACTGCAGCTTCCAGTTTAATGAATGTACTGTATATACACAGAATGAGTGACACTCTGTGTGTATGTGTGTGAGTGAGAGAGAGACTGAGTAAGAGAATGAAAAAGAGAGCAAAAAAATCTGAAAATAGACAGGCATGACAAAAATGACAAAAAAAATAACAATGAGGTAGTTTGGCCTGGAGAGGATACTGCAGCATCAATGTAACATTAGAAAATGATACAATTAGGCTACAGTCATAAATTACACAGTCATAAATTAATGACTAAATTACATAAATTACATTTAGGTGATTGTGATTAATGATCGGATTTCTGTTTCCACACAGAAATTGACCTGAGTGACACAAATGGAAAAAAAATCCGGTGCAAGTCACTTCAGCCTGGTAATCTGAATGTAGCATAAGATGAATCACATTAACACTGCAGTATTTCCAGTATATAAGTACATCCACAAAAATGAAGAACAGTGTATCAGAGATTGACGACTGGTGCCACAGTGGTGAGTAATCACCAATATTACAGTATGTTATCATTTTCTCTGGTTATGGGACCATGAATGGCAATGTACGTGCATGTGGAAATGAGAAGCGGTTCTCCATGGTATACAGAAAGTATGATCTGTGTCTTACTGTTAATAAGCCATTGACAACAATAGGCAAGTATTCTACTTCATTTTTGTCATGGCCATTGTAGGCTGAATGAAATGACACTGAAGGTGTGTGAGTTTCCTAAGTTTTACTTCAACCTGCCAAATACTAGTCCTTGTCTGTCCCCAGTGCTCGGTCAATGGTGGAACTAATAAAATCTTAAAAGATGACAAATATAGCCTCATTGCTTTTTATATGTAAGACATCAACTGAATTTTTGCTGTGAAGGACATGCTTCTGTCAGTTATTAACCCAGGGCCTTTATATTTCCTGGATCCTAAAAAGAGCAGGTAAGAAATGCAGCCACAAACACCAATTTTAGTCCATAAAGGCCTATATGGTATGCAGCATATAGTAGCGTGTTAACTATAGGTTAATAACAAAATTACTGATCAGCTAACTGATGTGTCCTCTTCACCTATGCAACAAAATCAAATGTTAAGAGAGCTACTTTAAGTTTTTTTTTAATGGTACCAGCAAATGGAAGAGCTGAGCAACGCCCCAAGCACTCATATTTAATGTGTTTTTGAAAACAATGGGAGTCTGTGTACAACATCTTCAGGGAGTAAAAGGTTATAACTGCCTTGTAAACAGAGGATGCTAAGTTGCTCCCCATCATAGGCCATGTTCAGTACATTAACACAGTACTATAGGTATGCACCGTATGCACTGAAAGCAGGCAAGCATACAGTAGGCCCATGGACCAGATCGGGCCCACATATACCTGCAATCTGGCTGCAATCGTAGTGTTGCAATGACACACAGCCGTGGCGATGTGTTGTTGTTGTTGCCAGAAGCACAACACATATAAGGAAAGTTCCACTAAGTGAACAAAAACACACAAGAGTTCACTGACAGTGAGAATGATGACTGTGTTGATTTGGAAGGTTTGTAACAGGTTTTGTACAGCTGAGAGCTGCATACCCAACTCCAGCTCAAAAAGAGTCAGACTGCAAATGTGACTTTTCACAATTAATATTACAGATGAACACAATTTCATGTAGTCATGTTTCATTGTGATTAGTACAATTAGTTAAAACAATACCCTTTATTCTGTTTGGACAGATAAAACATGTCATTTTACCATCTGTAATTACATTATAAAAAAATTATTAATATCAATAATCCAGTTTGTTCAGGACCAGCTTTAATTCCAGTATAGTATAGTATAGTATAGTTTAATTATTTTATTGAAATCCATGATCTAACAGTGGAAGGTATGTCCTAGTGAAGTTACAGATGCAAATGCCTAAAATTAAAATGTCTTGTGCTAAAGTGGTAGCTGTTCTGTTCTTCATAATTATAAAACTAAGAAACTCCCATTAGCTGCAAAGAACA
This sequence comes from Brachirus orientalis, assembly GCA_016785285.1. Lineage (NCBI taxonomy): Eukaryota > Metazoa > Chordata > Actinopteri > Pleuronectiformes > Soleidae > Brachirus > Brachirus orientalis. The sequence continues at coordinate 1,753,288 of JAFBJR010000172.1, forward strand.
CAAGAGTTGCATCTTTGCATGCCATTTGTAGATTTGCATATCAATTTTCATTTATGTTAGGTTTATTTTTTGTGTTTGTAGATATGTATGGCTTTTTCAACACACATTTTGGCCAGTAGTTTTTAAATGTTTGATATCATTTTACCTTTGGAGAAAAAACAAAATACAACTGCAGTCAGTCACAAAATGCTGCAGAAAGCCTGAAGGTTGAGAGAGTCGTGTTAAGGATGGCAAATGAGAGTGGGACAGTGATGCATTCTGCAGTTAACCACTGAATTAGAATCTCTAGCTCTGAGGAAATCCCATCAGGCACAACAGCCACAAGGCCAGAGAATGAGATTAATATTAACTTTGTGAACTGGTGGCCACGAAAAACACACATGAAAATATTAATCACTGTGCATGAGCACATACACACACAGTAAATCACTCACACCTTCCACCACACAGCAGGTCTTCTTATAGCAACAAGACAAATTATTCTATTTGTCCTTGTATTATCCAAACACAGGGTTGGGCATAAACATAGTATTACCCAGCTCAATGTGCAATCTTGACTCTAATGAGTAGTTTAAATGAGAACAATGTGGAAAAAAACAAAACAAGCAATCTTTTTACAGTTAGTGATCCCAGCAATGTTCCATTACCTTTATAGTTGTGGGGATTAATCCTCATAGCTGGAGTATTTCAGAATTTGATGTCCTTACACCCAAATCCATGAACATCTGCATGTGACAATATTAAATCTGTGATAATGTTACACCACTGGCTGGGTGGTGAGGGCTGTGTGACTGATGTTATACCACTGGTCAGCTGGCCTTTAGTGAGTGGCAAAGAGGTGACGCAGTGGTCTGTTACACAGTCAGTGGTTGTGCTTTATGTGACAAACAGAAGCTCCACGCACTCCAAACTTGAACTTCTCTGGACATTACCAGAGGAACTGTACTTAATGTCCAAATCAGTTGAACCAAATATGACTGCTACAAAGTCATGTCTGATTGAATCAATGTATGAATATATAATTGTGACAATTGATTTTGCATAATCTTGTTTTGTTTCAGTGGATCAGTCACTTGTGAGACTATTATAAGGATTGACCTATAGTTTTGTTCTGGCCTGTAGGGAAATGAGCCCTTTATTTTGACTGTAGGACACTGTTGTCTGGATGATGATACTGTGATGTGTAAAGACATTATGAAGAATTACAGAAGGAAATGTGACGATATAAGGTATTGCTTAACAGTAAGGATGTACATCTTCTGTAATAATAGCCTACAACAGTGAGATCCAACCAGTTGTGAGCAAGTAATTTCACTGGATGAGAGGCATTGCATGAGTGCTGATATCGAGTTTAACAGCACTGGGACTTTTAAATGTAGTATCACTCTGCTTAACAGGTGTGCATAACAATCAATAACGACACTGACTTTCAGACACCATCATCTACAGAGATAAATCAGGAACTAAAATCATATTTGTGATGTGGGGAGAGACGAGTGAGATTCAGCAGATATGCAGCTAGTGTGAACACACACATGTAAGCAAGACATAGCAGTCACGCAGTGTGATCCAGGTGTTGTAGTATGCAGAAAAGACATTTTTCCAGAAATAACATTTGAATTAAATTAGGAATGTTTTCAGGAGACAAGACAAGATAAGGAGCAGGAGTAGAATACGTATTCGCAAACCTCCCAGTGTGCTTGTGTGACATCAGAGAGGGAGATCATGGCAGTGAGATGCTTACAGTATGTGTTGTGAACACAAAAATATAGCCTAAACAAAGAAGAAGGAAAAAAACAAGGTTCTGTCTTGCAGATTTGAAGGTGCACCAAGAAGTTACAGGGGATCATTTACTAAGTGCTTGAAAATGAAGCAGTGAACTGTTCACATTCTTACAAATTACAAAAGCAGTTCTCAACACTATTTTTCCTCTGCACAATTCATGGAAACATACAAATAAATGTAGATGAATAAAAGTATTTTACATAACCTGTATAGTGTGAAGGATATGCTTATTGTTTGTGTTGCTAAGCAACAGTCAAATTGGTTTGACTGTGGAATTATTTTTGTTGCCAGAGCCATATAACTGGTTGAAAAACATACAGGATATTAACCCATTGTAGCTTCTAATTTTCAACTATAAAAATAGCATTTAGAACTGTTGTATAAAAGCAATATGACACTCAACTTTCTGCTGTTTTACTGAATATCAGCACGACTGTGATGTAATCATAGGCCGCAGATTATCACAGCAGTGCTCATATTTGTGCAGTACTCCTCTTGTATTGCTTAGGTGTAATGCTCCATGGAAATTTACATCGTGAATTTTGGCAATCCATATTGCATAATATGTATATCATCACTTGTACTGTATAGGTATAACACCTCAAATCACAAAAAATGCAATTATCTTGTTATGTATGTGTTTTCTTTTTTTACTTATAAAGATGACTAATGGACACAATACAAGTGGGTGTTCTGTCAGCAAGACATCAGTAACAGCCGTAAGCTGTAAATTTATGCCGGGTGTTTGTTATCACAGTAATAGTTTTCTTATCTGGTGTTCTTTTGAGACCACAAACACTTCTCTTAAGGCCTATGTTACTGAAATGTGTCTAAATGTCACACACATTCTTATGGTTATGTAAAGTATGAGAACAACATTTATTATGGATTATGGTTAACTATGGTTAACATGATTAGCTTCAGTGATGGATTTTAAATGGTTTTCACTCACTCTGCCAATCTTACTTTGTATTTGAATGGAAATAAGGAACATGTTATGAAATTAAAGATTTTCTGTGATTCTTGTGTGTAAAATATGTAGCATTCAGTTATGGCCTCAATGATTTTGTTCTGTTTGTGAATCACAAGGGACTGTGGTAAAAATAGCCTTGCTGCACTTACTGCTAGACTATTTTTACAGTACTGACTGCAAAAAATAAAGTCTGTATGTGATACTCTTGTTCCCACCAGAGTAGATGTAGTCAGAAAGTATATACCAAGGACTTCCTGAGTCCTGAGTCAAGTTTAGGTGGTAGGACTGCCTCTACTTTGTTGGTCAATCGGTAAAATAATGATTATTGTGGGGGACCTTCACTGTTTTCTAGTGGTACTTAGAAGAAGATAAAGAATGTCATTTTTGTCACTCGGGGATGCATTTCTGTTGAGGAAAGTTTCTTCAAAGGAGGGGCATTTTAAACATTAATGCAGTATATCAAATAAATGTCAGATTCTGGTGTCAGCCCCACAGATCATCATCTCACTGCTCTCCAGAAAAGCCATTTTCTCCCTCCCTCCACAACTCATATAGTCAGAAATCCACTTTAGAAGAGAGGGAGAGTGAGAGAGAGAGACATTAGTTCCTTCACTAAGAGTTACCTCAAAAAAAAAAAGAAAAAAAAAACAGATTGCAAGGCAGGCCACCACAAGAAATGTTTTCATTACAGGTGTGACTGTTCCTCTCTCTAAGTAGGAGACTCTCCCTGACCACTTCGATCTTTGCCTCTGTTGCTGTCTCCACCTACACTCTTAAACCTGACTGTAGTAAGTCTGAGCAAGCAGTCCATGACATTAATAATCACATTAGCAGAGAGCATCCAACTGGTGCAAATGCTTTATTTTTTCTGGCATCACAATGTATAACATAAGCGGCAACATTCCTTGCATAAAGACAAAGACAATACAGACAGTATGAAGCCTTTTATTATTGTACTGCACTGTAAAAGGCCATTGCCATAAATACTAAATTACTTATTAAGAAAATTTAAAAACCTATGCTACTGTCTTATAATATTCTAGACTATACCAGGTATGCAAAGCAATGTATGAGAATGCTGCAATGTAAACAAGCAGAAACTCACCCTTGACAAACTATGTCAATAGAGGATTAGTCTTGCATAGTCACACCGATTTCCACAGCACAGTGTCAGCAGTGAGGAATGATATAGCTGCACCAATTATTATTCCCCTATCGGGGAAGTGACACTCATGCTTGTTTGTATTTCTTTAAACCAGTCAAAATTGTCTTGGGCAGCTCTAAGCAGAGAACACACCAATTGTGCACTTTGATGATGTCATGGGAGGCTTGTTGGGATAGATGTGGAGAGGTGATCACACACGTGCTGTATATGCTGGGTGCGATTCCACTCTTTTTAATGAAATGCAGCAGGAGACACACAGCCAATGTTAGACTTACTGTACTCCTGTAACCTTCATTAGGTAAAATAACAATAGAGGATTCAGTTGTTGTTGATCAGCTGTGGACCATGAAGATACTGTGTCCTTTTTATTTCTCTTGCTTTCCCTCTGGAAATGTGACACATCTAAAAACAGGTTTGTTTAAATGTTTCCGCGTTTTGTGGGCTGTGTGGGTACAACATTTTTTATTTTTTTTTCCTGATCTCTTCATAGTGTTAAGTGTTTCACTGCTCACTAACAATCAGTCCAAACAAACAAAAACCTTTTTCTTCACAAACTTAACTGCCTGAAACAAGCCAATCATCTCTTAGTTCAGCTGAAGGCTGAATCAACTGCAAACTACAGTATAGGGGATACACACGCTCACAGAGTGAGTTATTTCAGTCATTTTTTCATGGGGATACACTTGGCCATCTTTTCTCTGCGCTATTGGCTGAAGTAGCAAACATACTTTGTTACCAGACCTTCGAGTAAACTGACAATTTTCTGTGGTCTATGGTGCAGTTAAAAAGATTTTATATTTGCTTAATATCACAGATGACACAGTGTACCACAACAAAATATTAATTTTTTTCTTGGAAATGTACTCATTGACCAAATGTTCACATCCATTCCACATGTAAAATTCTAGTGTGTGTAATTCTAGTTAGTGTAACAAATTCTGGTTCTCATTTCCATGAACCATAAGCGGTATTATAGTACAGTAGTGTGTGTTGCACTTCTGGCCACCTTGTCCCTGACAAACATTATATGTGGAGGCAATGCTGCCATGCATAACTAAACTCATCAGTCTACCGTGTGTCTCCATGTCTCAGCTGCTGTTATGATAATTATTCCAAGTTGTAGAATTGTGACTGTGTTTGCCAGCTGGGGTAGCCAACTCAATGCCAAGAACCCACATTGAAGCAAAATATCTGGAAATTATACCTTTTTTTAGCATTGTCTGTTTATTTAGATTGATTTATGTATATATGAGGCAACAAAAGATAAATATATGGCAGAAAAAAATAATTTCTGCCATATACTTCTATTATATTTCATTTCATTTATATATTTCATTCCTATTTTTGAAAGGGCTAATTGTAAGTTCCAAATACAGTTGTCTATAGCTCATTGTTATGCTCTCAGTCACAGGGACTCGCAACAGCCGCAAACGTGCATCTGGGCTTCAGCCAAAATGGAGACAAAAGAGACTGCAGTATTTTGAACATGGACGAGATGCACACTGAAAAGGTATATATATAGTCTTCGCTCTGCATTAGTCACTTTCATATTTGCCTGACAAACTGCGATTGATAAAACTTTCTTTAGCATCATATGCTTTTGTCGGGCTGACGTGTGTCTATCTTTAGTTTTGAGAAACATTTTTCTGTCTTCAAGTTACTTTTCACTACACCTGAGACGCTGTGCAGCATTATCTGGGCGTCAGTGTCTGAGTGAAGGAACACTCACACGTGAGAGTGAGGAGAAGGAGGGAGAGCTGAATGAAAGTTTGTTGATAGATAAAACTTTCTTTTGCTTTTTATACTTTGTGGGGTTTCTGCTGGAGTCTCTGTTTTGCCAGGACCTGGTTGTTGGTTAGCAGACCCCACTGCTACACACACAGCACCAACTCGCTACTTACTACTCACTCCTTTGCTAATGGTGGTTGGAAGTCGGCCATCCATGTTTACCTGAGGCATACCTGACTCAAATTCCTATTAGTCAGTCTACAGGCCAATGTAGGCAACTGAGGAGGTTGTGGAAGGTCTATTACAATCTGGTCATTGATTAACATTAAAAAAGTATTTAAGGGTTATATTATGCAAAATAATTTTGCATAATATAACCCCTAACATGGGGGCTTTCCTTGTTCATCACCGGACTCTGTACCCATTTCTAAAAACACTGCAGTAAGAACTGTGTCTAGATACCCACATGGGTCAGCAGGTGGGCCAGTGTAAGCTACCTAATATCTGTGCTACAAGTCTCCTCTACGCTCTTGCTATAAATAACATCAGAGCAAGGCAAGAGCAAGTGGAGGAAGAGGAGAGTTCTAAGTGGGGAGGCATTAATCATCTGTGGAGAACTGTGAGCCAGGAAAAAGGAATGTTGTCAGGAACAAAAAGAAAAAAAAAAGAAATATTTTGCTGGGGCAGAAAGTTCAATATAACCATTAGTATGTTGACATCCCAACATTAAAATAATATATAATAGTTTCAAGACTGTGCCATCCATTTGCCATCCAGGCTTTTAACTAGAACAATATGAATGAGATTTTGAAGGCTAGTTGAAGAGATTTATTTTAATTTAAGTGTTAGTGGGGTTGGACAAGGATGATAAGCTTTAAGAAATGACTTACAATCTTACCTGTTCCTCTGTAGACGAGTCATATTCTTTTCAAATCAAACTTTAAAACCTACTCTTTAATAGACTTGAGTAACAAACTAACTAACTAACTAACTTGTCTAAAATACTCGTTAATGTAAAATCTGCATTCCTTCTATTTGGAAATGACTAATGGAAAGTCATTTTGGCCTTAACAACTTGGCTTAATTAAGGGAAAAATGCACATCTATCACATTTATAATCAAATTAGACACACACATCTTAGTGTGGCTGTCTGAAAGCTGAAGCTTGGTGATGCTGCACCACAATTAACCTCGATATTGAAGTAAATCAACAGAATGACTTCCAATAAAGACAATTTGAAGAAGCTCATGCAGAGACCCTAACCAAACAAAGACGCTGTGGAATAATAACTAAATAAATAAATATTGGCTCAGCATTCTTCCTGAACAGTGTGTGTATCCAATTCGCAGCCACTGAAAATACTGTATTTGTTTGAGGTTACTGCACCCAAATAAGGTGTTCATTGCTGTGTTCCACAGGTACATGAAAGAACACTTTTCCAATCCAATCCAATGGATGAAGGCAACACAGTGTGGACCTCTTATCATGCATTGTTGTGTCATTTTGTCAACAATAGTTATACACTGCCTGGCCAAAAGAAGTCACCACCTGGATTTAACTAAGCAAATAGGTAAGAGCCTCCTATTGGATAATTACTGCATAGGTGATTATCTTTCAGCTGGAAACAAGTTATTTAACACCAGCTTCTCATTTCTTTCCACACATCCTGTGGAAATATGTTAATCTATTTGAGAAGGGTCAAATCATTGGAATGCATCAAACAGAGAAAACACCTAAGGAGATTACATAAACTACTAAAATTGGGTTAAGAACTGCCCAACGCATTATTATTATATTATTAAAATTGTATTATAATTGATGAAATTGTGACATTGCAGAAGCTTATCCAATCAATGCCACAGTGAATGCATGATGTAATCAAAGCTAAAGATGGTCCAACGCTTTTTATTTTGGCCAGGAAGTGTATCATGATATGTCTTTTTTCATGAACTTACAGCACTACATGTATTTTGCACATTGCCATATGGTGTAGTTTGTTGTAGCAAACAAAATAAACCATATGGTGCTGCCCGTCTTCTCCAAATTTCCCATTACATGAGAGGCACTTTGGTTTCAGGTTTGTACCTACCTTTAAAGTTTTGTAAGTAATATTCTTTCTCTCCATCTTCCCCATCACTGCGGATCTGCTATTACATCATTTACCCACTAAAGCATGACATTTGACTACAATTATTGCAGTCTAAGAGTCAACAATGTGCACCTCAGTAATGTCAATGGATGTTTAAACACTAAGTAACTGAACCATTTGCTCACTCACTCACTCACTCACTCACTCACTCACTCACTCACTCACTCACTTTCCCTTTCTCCCATAAACTCACATATACTCAAGACCATGGAGAGCATATGCAACACATTGATGCAGCAATTATTCCACTAACTCTGCTGTCTATAATCCAGTCTGTACCGGTGGGGAAACAGAGGAAGGGGTACATAGAGAAGAGGCCCAAAAAATAAACAAAAAAACTCATCTTTCCAAAAGCTGCATGACAGAAAATTTCCTTCCATGCACATTCCTTTGAAATTAATTTCACCTAAAATATGTGTGAGGTTGAGCACAATGCAATCACATTATTAACTTGCAAATAATCTGTAAGACTTTGTCCCAATCAGATATCATTCTTAGATAAACATAATTAGTTATTTGAACTGCTCTTCATTTGCCCACCCCTCCAGAAACTTTTAGAGTATAATTATGTTAAAATGCAGGCTGCTCAACTTCCGACAGAAGAACATGAATATTTCACTCTCTGCAAATGAGGGCTCATTGTTGAATCTCATGATGGCAGTGATTATACCACAGTAATTAGTGAGATTTCTTACGTGATTTCTTACGTGATGACGGTTGTCATCATTATACTGACACCAAAGGTTGTCAGTCACAGCTAATGTGAAGGTAGTAAGCACAATAATGTAACCACAATTAGTTCTTATGAAAGGATTGTGGTTATTTATAAATGAAGGCATTGCCTCGTTGATGTTCTGTGTGAATATGGGGAACACAACTAATGATGGACACACAATTATTTTAGGAAATTATAATTCATAACAAGTTAGGGGTATATAATGAATTTAGGAAAAACGATTGAGGGCAGATTTTACACCATGCATTTTATTTTCTAATGTTCCCATGAAATACTTCTGTTTCTCAAGCTTTCCGTTGCAGATTCCCACATCTCTCTGTTTAGCCAACTTCCCTTGAAAATTTTAAGTCATGCACAAGCAGATTCCTGAAACCCTTGGGGTGGCAGAGGAGAAATACCTCCAAGGATTAGTTACTAATCCAGGCTTTGGTCTGGGAGGCTTTGGCCTCTTCCTTCTGTCCCTCAAAAACACTGGGAGCTCTGTTGGCAGGGTCACCACTAATGGGTGGGGGCTTTAGGGGTTTACAAGGAAGGAGTGATGGGGTGCTTGTTAGCAGGCCAAAAGAGTATTTGCTGCTCATGTTACTTTGTGAGGATTGGCTAGTGTGAGACTGGATATGTGAAGAAGTAGCTGTGAGGAAGGTTCAATTAAGATGTTACAGTTATCACTGAAACCCAGCATATTAAGTGTAAAAATGCAAAATTAGTGTAATTTACTGGAGGTTGATTGGGCTATAAGTTTAGTATAAAAACCAAAAATGCATTTGTAAATCTTAGCAGTTGTATGTGTTTTACAAAGTGCTTTATAAAAACTATAGAGGATGTTGTTATTGTGCAAATTTAAGCAGAAATTAACTGTTGGAGATGTAATTGGCAAAAAGGACCTCATTTTCAAGGAATATTTTGGCAGACAAGTCTCCCACTCTGGACCTGTTCCCAGTATAACAGCTACACTAACAGCTTCTACTGTGTAAAATACTCACCAAGTTGTTGCAGTATATCTGATCTCCAGTCAGTTAAAGTACCACATGATCTGAATACGAATAAAAAAGGTATGATCAAGAGCCCAGAAAGTTATAGATTCCAAAATATAGTTAATCCAATGTCTTGACTCAAAGGAAACACTAGATAAAATGCAGTTATTCTAACAAAAGTGCTAAAGCTAAATTATTTACCAAACAGCTTCAGCTGAGCACAGTGTCAAAACCACTTCCTGAACTTGAATTGAGCAGCCTGTGATTTAAATACAGTGTAGCCATTATAAAGGCAGATTAAAATCAGATGATTTATTAGGTTATGGATTTGTATATCAAAGTGTCTATATAATGCAAACACTAATGTGGCCACACAGTGGCTCTCAACAATAATAAAACACTTGTTTGCTTTTTTTGTATTTTTCTCACTGCTGTCCATGGTGCTGAATTAAGAGCTATCAGTGGCTGTAAGTTGTTTTGACTGGTCAGCTAAAATTTACCTCTTCACTGGGTCCACATTGTGGTCACAAAGTCTTAAAATTTCACATTCCTGTCAGTCTTTTTACTCTCTCTCTGGTCTCTATAGCCAATTCAGTTCAATTTTGCCTGAACATTCTGGAAGTTGTAACTTTCTTGCTTTACAGTGACATTAGCAAAGGTAAGAGACATACCAGTACATCTGTTTAACTTTTAAAGCATATGTGTGTTTTTTATCAAATTGAACAATGTTGCAATCCTGTCTATTGTTGCTGACTTGGGCGTTAATGCTACATTTGAACTAGGATCTCAACATTCGTTGTTGTATGTTAAGTGTTAAAATATATTTGTGCACAATGTTGATGCCCCTTTTGGTTAATTTACACAATTCAGCAACAGATTGTAAGTGAAAGTGAGTCACAGTGACAGAGAACAATCACATGATGAGAGGAAATATTCAACATATGTTTTACGACAACAGATTGTAAAACATATGTTAAACATGCACCTACAATGTGGCTGAAGCTCATTTGTGGCCCTGTCCAGGAGAAAATTATCCACATTAGAATTTGTCTTTCACACTGTCTTCTCTGTTTTCAGCGGTCTACATTTTAACACACCTCCACTGCAGGCACTAATTTTTTTCTGCTATTCTGGTTGAGACTGACACACAGTGGCATAGTGGCTAGCAGTGCTAGACCTGCATTTGTGACCTGGGATGATTGAGGGCCTTTATAGAAGCAAGACTGTCCATCCCAAAACAAGAAACGTTGTTAACATGTCCTTCATGTTAACAAATGTTATGGCAGAAGTGTCTGAAACATAAAAACATGCAGGTCTGTTATGTTAAATGCTTAATTTATCAATTTTCAATGCAGCCACAACAGCATGACACAATGCCATAGTACCAGCAGTTGCAATGATGCTAATCTTCCTTCCTTTAACAAGGCCTGTTTTTGTTGTTGTGGCAAAATTCTTACATTAAAACAAAGGCATTCTCCATTAGGTTTTTGTTGGAGTAGAAACAGTATCCAGATGCTAATTCTACTTAAACTCAATAAAAGCTGGAAATATTTTTGATGAACTAACTGAATTCCTAGTAACCATTTGGATTAAATTGATTTTGATGAATTTTATTTTTGTTTCTTTTCTTTGCTGTTCTTTTCTTAGTTAATAATGACAGAGTGGACTGGGCACCTAGCCCCTTGCAGCTGACAAAACCCTGAAAAGATTCTGAACTCAGTTGTCATGTTCCCTCTTTCATTAAAGCAAGGCAGATCTAGATAAAAAGAAAAAAAAATCAGCCAAAAGAAAAATCAACCTTGGCATTTTAACTCAGACCTGGTCCACCACAAATAACTGCACAACACCCATCTTTATGCTCCCTTGAATATACATACAACAATACCGCTCTCAAAACAAATAATAAAATGACTAAGAGGTCATCAAGAAGATTTAGAAAAATAATACCAACTGTCAAAATTGTTGCTGCAACAGTGTATGCTTTGTTTTCACTACAATGGACAAGCTCAGAGAGGCAAATTGTGATTTGTGACAATAGGCAATATAAATAAAAATGAATTTAACTGAATTGATGAACTTGTCAACCCAGTACTACTATGTGTGAGGGAGGATGTAATCTACTGTATTTTCTCCTTTTTCATGATTCTCCTCCCTTCCTTTGTCAGATATTCTCCTGCTTGGGGTTTGCTAGCTCAACCTGGTTCACAGTGGATTTATGGATAAAGAAGGGCAAAAACCTGCATTGACATGTGTTGTTGTTATGGTTGTTGTTGTTAGGTAATGAAAAAAAAAATTACTTTCCAGTTCTATATTTTGCCCACTGATATCACAGAAGTTGGCTACCAAGCATCTTTTTCCTAATCTCAAAGAGAACTATACTAGAAGAAGCTACATTTATTTAATTATTATTATTTATTTAAACCTCTTTACATACTGATAAGAACCCATTAAAAACATTGTTATCTGTACACCTTGAAATGATGCAATATGTACGACCAATCATTTTCTTAGTCCCTGTGAATTTGACTGGTTGGTTTGTCTCAGATCAGCTATGGTTTGCTTGAATACGTTTTAGTCTTAATCAGGCCTTAATTTGCCTGCGGGTGCACAGCACAGACCTGCCTCATTATACATTTAAGTAAATGCAATGTTCTGTGAAGTCATGGAAACCTGTGTGTGCGTGTGTGTGTGGAGGTATTGTTTCAGTCTGTCACCAAACTCTGTAATCACATGCACTTTCAGGTTTATGTGCTCTTGCTAGCTTTTCCTGAATTATGGAAGGCACCTGTAACAAAACCAGAGCTGAGTGACTGCCAGTGCTGATGATGTTATGTTTAACACGGTGACAATGATCCTCCATTAAGGCAACATAAGACACATATTTTTATCACACGTAGGAAAACATAAGAGAGCTAGAATGAGCTGAAAGCAAATGTTTAATTGTTTTATCTTGTGTGTAACACTTAATCTATGATATTATGGACAGATGGTCCATTTATAGGTTAACTGCTATATAGCACATTTAAATATGACGTTTATGGCACTAATCCGACAGCTTCTAATGTAATTTTACTATTGCCTGTGCTTCAGTAGAAGCTTATCATTGATACTGTAATGTTATCATAGCAAAAGCATTTATTTTGACACACTATGAGCCACTGCACCATTGTTGTTGCTACTAGCAACTTATAGCAAGATGGCAAAAAACAAACTAGAGATATTTAATATGCTGAAAGTTGTAATTGGTGCATCTCAAGTTGTCTGGCTGAAATAGCTTTGAAGGCTCTGCTCCATTACTCTATTGTATAAGAAGTGTGTAGGATGTAATGTAAGTTCTCTGAGGAAGAGAGGCCATCACAAACCCCTGCTGATGTGCCAAGCTATTTTTATTTCCCTCTCGAATTGCACTGCTGTTCAACACAGCATGGGCTTTGCAATCCACATTCTGAAAAATGAAGGAAAAAAGACAAACAAGAATAAGAGGAGACTGTAAGGATTTGGAAAGAATATACATGATGAAAAAAATTGAAGTACATTGTAAATTAAGGTGGAAAATAAAGATAATGCAAAAATATATTTACAAATCAGGACCAGTAAAATAACTAATTCTAGCCAAATGTACAATAGTGTACAACATATACAGTATTATCGTGGGAATATGTAATACTACTCCAGTCCTCTAAGGACACTGAAAACTGTTTTGGATGACATTGAACCAGAAGTCACAGGTGGCATTTGTGCCCTGCAGGGAGATCTGTCCCCAGGTGGATTTCGCCCTTTAAAACACTGGCCAATTGGAGAAAAGTGGGTGATCTCAGAAAGGCACAGTCAAGTTCACATCAGATTCACTATGTGCACGTCTTCACAATTACTCATCTTCTTTGTTCATACTTTAAAAGCAGTAGCTGTTGTTTCTATTTGTACTGCTTTTCAAGTCTAATTGTAAAACATATTGTCACCATGGTAAACATGGGTTTCTTGGCTATGACTGACAAACAATATCTGAAAGAAATATTTGAAATTGAAAGAAATAATAACTGATTGTATAGGTCTCATGCTAAAAGAAGAAAACCCCTCTCAATTTCCTAGCTGTCAATTCACTTCACTTTGTAGTGGAAAAGAATAAGGTTTAAGGCCTTGAAAGATAATGTGGTTTCTTATTGTCAAATCCACGACTTTAAGTGACAGTTGTGAATGCAAACCTGAGACATACGACTTCCAGCATTGTGAAGGTAGAGATTTTTGGAATGGCTGAGTGGAGGGAATGAAATGTATCCATTTGCAGTTTTTCAAAGTGTAGCTGTTATTGGTAGCTTTTGCATAACTGCAAAACTTAGAATGATTCTGGCATTAGTTGCATTGCTTATCACTGTGCAGTCGGCTACACCAATAGGTGTTAAACATTATTGTGGTTGTGTAATTCTAATTTATATATTTGAAGGTGAAGAGTTTTAGCCATAACACTTTGGGTGCAGGCATACTAAAGTTTATTAATCTAGTTTATACCCAAATGTAAATTTCAGCAATGGCAAAATGTGGAGCACTAAATTTGGCCTGGCAAAGTCTTCAGTCTCTTGAAGGCAGACAACATCAAGATGTGTTTTCAGGGTGGTTACATTAGCCACTATTTCCTTAATTCTAAATAGGTTCATGCTGCTTCAAGGTTTCCTTATTCATTTATTTATCATTGCTTTGTTTTTTAGCTTGTCACACTCTGTGCAAACCAGCTCTTATAGAGATAGTCTTGAATTTTAGAGCTGAAATGATACCCATCTGGTGCACCTGCAAGGTTTTGATTGATCTGTTAAGTCAATGTGGCAGTTTGTGCCTCTGGAGAACAGCAGAAAAGACATACACATAAATACAACATAACACACACACACTTTTATCTTAGAGGCAGAACACAGTGACAGTCATTTATCTCTCTGCAACATTTCAAAGAAAAATTCTGATTATGATAGGTTATGATTTATGCAAGGAAATTTACCAAAAAGACAAACATTCCTTCAAAGGCTGCTGTGGATATGCTGCACAAAAAGGTTTGCATGCATGCATTGGCAGGGCAACTAGAAGCAACCTAAATGGGTCTACACACAATATCAAACAACCATATGCATGAGTCCCCACAAGTATTGTTTGTTAGTGCCCTCCTGATTCAAAGCACTTACAATATGTCTGTGATGCATCTCTCAGTTCCATCCTGTCACTGTAAAACCCACAGCAATCTACTAGAGACCCCCACCTGAAATACTAAGCAGTATAGCAGTTACCAGAGTTACCAGGCTGCTTCTCTGTTTTCAAATTTCCTAATCATCCACTACAGATGACTAAAAAAAAAATCTATCTATCTATCTATCTATCTATCTATCTATCTAAGGATCAAGTCCATTTTCTATGTAATCCCAACCATAAAACCATTAACAATCAAAGAGTAGAATAATAAGTCAGATGTATTATTGACACTGAATGTGAATGAGTGCCTTTCAGACATTTCTGTAATTGCATTACTTGATGCATGATTAGTGAATTTCAAATTGGGTAAACACAGAAATTGCAAACGTCAATCTGTCTAATTGCAAATGCCCTGGACATAAATAATGATAATGGTAGAATCGATGTTCACTATACGGTGTATATGTTACCAAGGCCTCTAACCACAATAACTATAGCTGACTAACAGGGACTATAGGTGCATTGAAAGAAGACTGTTTGATTATGTGCTGTATTTGGACACATGTCAGACAGGAAACTTCAACAAAAACAAAAAAAATCCAGCTTTGTTGGATAAGATCAGGCCAACATTTATATCCTCTTGAGGTTAAGAATCACAACAGTTCCAATCAAGAATTTCAAGATGAATGTCTAATTCAGTATCATTCAAATCTGCAGGTCTTTGCTTTGGTTGTACAATATATTGCTTAAATAAACTCAGTGACCCTTTTATCTCAACATATTTGCCATGGTAATAGAAAAAAATAATGATGAATGTTCTTCTATATCTGTCTTATAAATGCATATATTTGGCAGTTTCTTGTCAGCCATAACAAATGCAGATGTCAGTTTTGTGTCATGTTGAGTTGTTCAACTGCAACTGGTCCAACAAAAGGAGAAAGAAAACAAGTAGATATTTTGAGGAGTGTCAAACTTTATATGCTGACAGGAAAAAATTGTGACAAGAAGCAATGGACCATAACACTTCTCTGCTCTGTGCTGTGGTTATTTTTCCTGCTTAATGGCAGTCAAACTAATGCTTGAACATACACCGGAAGAGTTAAATATTTGACAACCAAAAGACCAACACTTTACAAATTATTTTCAGCTATATGCACAGCTGGAAACCTATTGCTCCATATAACTTAATCTCAAGACTGTAAACCTTCTAGGTTATTAACAACTGGATTAATAACACATGCATCATCATGCAAGACAGAAGCTAGAATGAAATGTAGGAAGCAGTGGCTGTAAAAGGGAAGCAAATATTAATGCAATGAGTCTGAATGTACCCGTCTTTACAGTTTTTTTCAGTCGCCTTTGTACAATTCTCAGATCAGAACTGAAATTCTCAAAACTATTTGTTCAATCTTCACATCATTGTGTTACTTGTGCATGTCAAAATAGCCGTTTCTTGTTGTTTTCATCAAGTTGCAAATGCTTTGGTACATCCATGCCAATGAAAATATACATTTCCCCTCCACTTTTAACAATATTCATTGCTTATGTCATGTTGATCAAAAAGTCTTGTCATGGGTCTCTGTTGAATTGCCTCACTACACACAACATTTTGGCATTTTTTCATCACATATGTCTTCACATGCAAAATGGTTTAACAGGTTTTCATACAATATGTCACAGAGATTTCTATACATTACACAGTGTATTTATTTATAGTGTCCAGATTTGGGAAATTCTTCCCACCTGAATCTTGACTATCTTTAACGAGGGTAAATTCATGAAGCTCTAGCTCAACCAATGCTGAACCAGTATACTAAAATTGCTCAAAGGTGCATCTCATGAGCCATTGACTACCAAGCATATATAGGCTGTGCCTGTGTAACTGGAAAACAACACATTGTTACAATTACTGAAAATGGAAGGACAAAGAATTCAACAAGGTCAGCAGCCAGGGAGAAGAGGAAGAGGTGTGAGGGTCCGTGGTGGAGGATTTGGGAGGCAAAACAGAGGAAGAGGCAGAAGAGCCCGAGCATATAACCATGTTCCTGATGAGACACACGATAGGATGCTGATGGAGTTCCTTCTACTCTACTCACCATTTCTTAACCCCATTGAGGAGTTCTTCTCGGCATGGAGATGGAGAGAGTATGATCGCCAGCCACACACACACAGATGACGCTTCTAGCTGCCATGGATGTTGCCTGTGATGATATCACAGCAGACTCCTGCTGAGGCTGGATAAGACATTCCAGAAGATTTTTTCCACGCTCAAGAGGACATTCGATGCAAGGACTCAAGAGTCCTCAAGAGGACATTCGGTGCGATGTAGATAGAAATTTGTGGCCTAACCGGGGGGAACGTCTGGAGGTTTAAGAAGCTTTCTACAGTGTGCCCTATAGTTTCTTTATATTCATATTTTCACTTTTTGTTCATTTATAGTTATTCTGCAGTGCTGTGTGATCATTATGCATGTATGACAATTTTGTGTTTGGACAAAATAAAATATAGAGATACAAACATTACATAAGAGCATGAATTTGATTTTTGCCCACTGTCTTGTACTCAATGTCTCAAAAAGAAAAATGTCACTTACTGTGAAATGATGAAAAAATGATGATAGAATACTGGCCATTAGCGACATAACAACATTCATCCAGGATATTGTTGTATTGACAATATGACTAATCCATTTGGCTGTGCTGCCAAACACACTGACACAGAGTGGCATAAGGACATTTGATTGTGAGGGCACCGACATGTTCATTGATGGAAATACTTAATTTTGAGACACTGACAAAATATTTTGAGGAAGAGACTGACTTTTGCATCTTATCCATGCTGTTTTGCTACTTGAACAAATTGTTTTGAGAAATGTCCTGATTGTTTTGCAAATGTCAGCAGTCAGTCGAGAAATGTGCCAAAGCGACAGAGAAAAACTACTGCAGCAGAGAAAGGCAGTGCCCTCGTTGTAGGTTTCATTATAACTGTCAATTTTCGGCAAAGGTAATCTTGTACAATTTTATCTAGAATGGAAGCTCTCACATAACCAAGCAAGTATTGTCTGCTCTCAGGCCCTCACCCATAGAGTGTACAGTATATGAAAACTCATATGCTGTTACATCTCGACGTTGCTCTTAAGGTCATGCTTCTTGTTTTCTTGTTTCCTGTTTTATTGTGAAACTGACCTCTCCTCACATTCCAGATTGCTTCACTTCCTGCCCCTGTGTGTTTTCCCTCCAGTTTTGATTGTCTGCCCCGCCCTCATTAGATTCACCTGTGTCTCGTCATCTCCCTTCACCTCAGGTGTATATAAGCTGTGTTCCTCTTCCCCTCTGTGCCAGTTCGTCTTAGTACCTCAGCGTCTGAACGTCCCAGCCATTTAATTACTTGTATCTGTTCTCCCTGGTTTTTGGATTATTGCCTGTGTATGACTTCCGCCTTTGCCTGCCGTTTTGGATTTGTTTGTTTGAACTGACTGATCTTTGTGTACCGACCACCTCTTTTGGACAAAGTAAAGTGACTTTTTGTTCTCTATCTGAACTGTCTTGGAGTCGTGCCTTTGAGTCCTGTTTTTTGTGAAGAACCAGTCTTAACAGTCGGCAGTCAGTCGAGAAATGTGCCAAAGCGACAGAGAAAAACTTTAATAGCACTTTGATCAAACAGCCTCATCGTGCTTTGATCACCTCTTTCTTAATACTAGGTTTGAAAAAAAAGCATGTTTTGTCTTAAAATGTGAGAGATGAAGTGTAAGGATTAGACCCTCCTTGACACAGTTAACAGTCATTAATGTGCTAATATAACCACAACTAGATTATGGCTTCTGTGTTAATCATAGCTTTCTGCAGCCAAGACTTTAACTAATAATAAATGGGATATATTACACTGACAACTGACAACACTCACAAGTCATGACTGCTTGTTTACATTTATACAGTCTTGCCATTTTTTAGATCACTGAAATCCAAAGTGATCCTGATCCTTTTCTTCCACAGTCCAAGAGTCATTGCGCGCCCAGGTGTGCAAGGCATGAAATATCATCCAGAATTTGAGGTTCCAACATCCACTCTTGTGCAAGGGTTTATATTTTTTTTCCCCCCACACTGAGGGAGTTCCAAAGGAGTATCACACTACTGTCATTATGATTAGAGAAAAATAAATATCCCCAGCTGATCCAGAAATTTGCTTGCTGGGAAACCTAATAGCAATTGGTGAATATTTACGTAACTAGTAACTACTAGTATGAGTAGATTCCAAATAAGAACATAATTGACATTTTATTACAAACTTAGATGCATTATATTAAAGCATTATCACTCAGTTTCAGTTTGGTGACATGGGGCTAATTGGTATAGTTTGATTAAATGTTTTAAAAAAACATACATAACATGTATGTACAATTTTTAAACAAGTATAGTTGGCAATAGAAAGTAAAGGTGCACCAGAGAAAGGCACAAATACAAATACAGTACACCCAAGCTCCTGAATCTTGAATCTGAATATATTTAGCAAGATTAGTCATGACTCAGTGATTAACAGATCAGGATCATTTAAAGTACTTAGTGGTAGATCCAATGATGATGAAAACCAACAGTATTTAATTTCCTCCCTCAACATCAGGTTGTTGGACACATAATGTTTTTTTCCCCCCTTTTTTGTTTTGACTGTTCTGTGCTATCACTATCAACAGAGTAGCATCCTTCTTGTCTCAGGTTTCAAAACATACCACCCTCTACAGCTGATGATGTCATGAATGACCTGGAACTTGCCAAAAGGGAGGTTTTACACATGTTATGTGTAACAGAGTTGCACTGCCAAATCCTGAAGAATTCTGTCTTTGCCAATAAAGCCCCCACGACAAATTGATCTCAGAATGAGAAAGTCCTTAATTCTTCCACTGCCTGGTGACATTTCAGTGTGTGAACAGTAATTTCAGAGCAGCCTTATTCCTGCCATTTTATTGAGCATGTCCTGACAAAAAAAATCTCTCTTGTGTAGAGTAATTGGCAATTTGTAAGGAACGAATGGCTGCACAGCTTTAATAAATTTCAAATAAAGAAAAATTATCTGTAAGCATACAACAATACCACCGTATTTGACTAATTCTGACACATATATTAAATACTGTCTTGGACTGACTCAAATGCCAAGTGACCTTTTCCATCAATTTGCTACAAAATCATCAACAGAGTAGGACACATAAAGTACCTGTGCCTTGTACTGCTTGATGTTGGAACGTGTATGATACATTACATCATTAAAAAAATGACAAAATTAAATGATTTTTTAAAAAAATACTCTGATTGTTACTGACAACAGTGTCAATTGTAACGTGTCCACCAGTGAAGGATGTGTCAGAAATCTTGCTAATAAGAAGAAAGCCTGAGCAATAATAGGACAAGCAACATAAAAGGTTTGGACATGCTGGTAGATGTAGTGACAGTGAGCTAGGTGAGATGATAATTGTGCTAACAGCTAAGTTCACATCAACAGAGCAAGACCGTCTGGGATTGATGATCTGGAGGCTACCGTTTATTATTTTGTGCACCTAAACTCAAACTAGCTTGTTGGCTACCTTAAAATACAATTTAAACTGACACACTAAGCGATGGACATGTAAAGAAAGAGATTCAACATTAAAAATGGCACCACAGTGGAAAGAATGTCTGATAAACAAAGGGGACATCATTTGAAAATTGACTGCGCAAACAGCACTGTCCATGGTGCTGAAACAACCACACTTCATACCTGTTAGTTAACCTATGTTATAAACAGCTCATGGTGCCAGTCCAGATGTAAATTACTGAGGAGTTATGTTGCTCCATATCTAAATCTGTAAGATATTAAAGCAAGTTTTTGTGAAATGTGTCTATAATTATATATGATTATATATTGGACAGCTGTTAAAAAGCTTATATGCATAGATGGACAAAAACAAACAAACAAACAAACAAAAAAACATCAAAATATTCTTCATAAAATTATCAACTGGTGCTGAAATTCCAAGCAAATAAAATGAGCCCCAACCCTTAAGCTTTGTGCGCATGTGAATGTGTGTACTGTATGTGTTGTTGTTTTGTGCTGTAGTTGTGTGTACAGCTCCTGCACACACTTCCAGCAGGCATACATAATGCTTGCATTTCAGTGACTCAACACCTCTGTTTTTCTAGGGTTGAGTCACTGCTTTACTCTAACAAGACATCCAGGACAGGGAAGGGGAAGAGAGTGTATTTTGAGTACTAAATAATGCAACATTATATTTTGTGTGTTTTGCCAGCTGGGACCCCTCAAAGAACAGATAACAAAGGTGAAGAAGGGTAAGTGAAGGGTACCTGACTCCGCTTAATTCCACATTAAGCAGAGTCAAAATACAACTGGCTTGTATTTATTGTAGTATGCATGTATTAAATGATAAGTTGATATCATGCACATTTTTAACATTAAAAAGGGATCACACTTTGTCATGTACTATATGTGAAAAGCATCTTTCCCAGTAATGTACCCACATAAATACTAATAATCCACTCTGCAGTGCCCCCTCAACTCTGTTTCCAACTTTTCAGAGTTTTTGTACAGCCTTACTCCTCTCATGAGTGTCATATTCAGATGCAGCAGACGTCTATCTCCTGTCAGACAGCTCTTTAAAACAGCTGCTAAATGTCAAGCACTAATCAACAGATTTGAGAAACGAGTGTCTTGCTGCTATGAATGAGTGGCTTACTTAGCCTGATATTCCCCTACTTTTAATCAGAGGTTAATGAAGAAAGAGGACTAAAAGGAGAGAGAGTAAATATTGAAGTTACATTTATCAGGTGGGTAAAGGCAAGTATAACTCTAAATGAACAGTAATGTTGCTGCATATCTGCTGTAAGTGTTTGCTACCCATTTAAATCTATCATTAAAATCAGGGAGCATGATTGTTGTGCAGACTTTGGATATATATTGAATAAACATTCACTTTTGCCTTGATTTTGTCATGATTAGGCAGGAGTCTGCCCCCTTATTCTGTTTTCTCTGTGTTATCTTTTTGATCATGCTTGTGTGTCTCCTCAGTGGAGTGCAGTTCACCTAGATCTGCACTCTGGAAGATATGTCTTCTTGCTATGAAGTCAGTTGGTCACATCTTGAGACAGAAGTTCTCCATCACACAAGAAAAACTTTGCAACAAAATATTAAACAAATAATGCAATATTCTGTGCTAGTCAGGGTCGTCCTCGCTAAGCAGCAGGGGAACACTTATGTATGCCATGTGAGGAACCATCCAAAAGACACTTTAACTCTGTTACAGTGAGAGGATTCTTACTATGATGAAACTGTAGAAATCTACTTTGAATAGCAATTCAAACCACCTCCAAATGTGGTTTGAATGAGGTGTGAGAAAATCAACTGTCATGTGCTTTTTTGGCTGTCCAGAATTTTAAAACTAATCTGGAAATGTGGCTATGTATTTTCTTTTTCCTATGCAGTCTGAACAAGGTCTAACTGCCTGATTACAGATTTGAATCCTGGGGTAGAGGATAGCACTAAAATATGAATATCCATATTTCAATAAGCATATTTTTTTTTTGTTGGAGGTTTTTTTTAGCATATAGATAAAAAATTTGGCAATAAGACCTGTCAGTTAGTACCTCAATGAGTCAGGCACATGTTAATCACACATGAAGCTACTTTGTGTGCCACTGAACATGAGGGAGTTTTTGTAGAAATGTACTGTAAGCTGCATATAATCTTAAGATCTACTGTTTCTGTCAGTGTCACTGACTAATACATCTGTGCTATCTCCTTGCCCAACAGTTAGCAAATATTCTGTATGTGTTATATTCTATCAATGTTCAACATCAGCACCAGTTACTACATGACGAGACTTCAGTGACAGATTGCATTTGGAAATGTTGTGTGTCTTCACCAAAATCATCTAAAGCACTTTGTCACAGAGCTTGCTGTCTTTGAGGGTGAGTGGGAACTAAAAATAAAACAATGTGACAACTTTAGCAACAAAAAAAGCATTAAAAAACACCTCTATAGGGCCAGATTGTGCAAATAAAATATAGATCTTTAGCTGGTATCAACAGTACACGCCACTAGTGTAAATTGTCAGTTGTATGGACCTACATTTCATCAGCTACACGTGAATTTTTTTAATAAATGATAATTAAATTAGTACAGCTGCTACTTTTTATGTTCTTGATCTAGCAGGAACCACTAAGGGGAAGTGTGGTCATAATGTCTATTAGTAACAACAAACAAAATTCACTCAAGATAATTGCTGACATCTAAATGTGCTGACATCACAAAAACACATGCATTGAAGCAAGAAACAACGGTAATAAAATCAGATGGATTTCTTTTGTATAAACTTCTCATCACTGTTGGTTTGTTTAAATTTTGTTATTTTCCTGACAGCTTTCTCTTGACCTGATGGACACATTTGCAGTCACATTATCATTATTTATTTGTTTGATCATTTATTTCTTCATTTATTCATTCATTGCTTGTGTGTTTATTTTTTACTACATATCATATAGGAGCTGCATGTACAAGTAGCTACAGGCAATGCCAGTTGTGGGTCAGCTGGCATGGGATACACTCTACAATCCAAATAATCCTCTGAGTTTGAAATATTGGAGGAGGCAGGAGTAACCTGTTGAAATCTCACACATACACAGGGACAACAAGCACAGAGAGACCCTCAAACTGTTTTAGTTTCACGACATGAGAAGAGACAGAAAAGATGAACAATCTTACAAAATAGTTTGGTCTGATGTCCTCTCTCCTTATAAAGTGGTGACACATAAACAGAACATAATACCTGTTTTTTTGTGCTGATTTTACACAATGTCTGATACAGCATAAATTGGGAATGAAATGTATATACAGTGCAGGTTGGATGGTTTGCTGAGCCATTTGTGATGAATTTGTTGGCCTTGCTCTGCATTGAATTGTTTCCCATCAACTTTCACTAAGCAGGGAAATTTGCTTGTGGCTAAATGTGGTACAATTTGAGTTTTTTCTTAGTTTGACATAATTTTAAGTATGCATTAATGCAATTTCTAAATTACAATAATCATGTTTTGCATTTTTTCAGTTGAAAACAATCAAAGTAAGGTAAATGAAAACA
Organism: Brachirus orientalis; assembly: GCA_016785285.1. Classification (NCBI taxonomy): domain Eukaryota; kingdom Metazoa; phylum Chordata; class Actinopteri; order Pleuronectiformes; family Soleidae; genus Brachirus; species Brachirus orientalis. The sequence goes on from JAFBJR010000172.1 coordinate 1,777,086, forward strand.
AGAGATAAATAAGCATCAGTACACTGTTTTATGTTTCATTGAAATCAATGCCATAAATGGTATATTAATCCATATCATAAATAGTAGCACTACCTTTTGCTGTTTTCATTGTTGTCAGTTTTTTTAATGTTTGTTTTTTTGTCTTCCCTCTGTATCAATGTTGTTTTGTTGTATTTGTTTTTTGGTCAATTGTCTTGGACAAACTGTTATTTGTCCTCTTCTTTGTCTCCCACCCTCTTTTTTTCTCTCTCTCTCCCTCTGTCTCTCTCTCTCTCTCTCTCCATCACCTGGTTCCCTTGTGTGTTTACACCCCCAACCCTTCACCTTCCAATCTGGTCCAGTACCTAAGTCGCTGGACAGGACCAATTTAAAAAAAAAAACAAACAAATGTGCTCATGTAATTAAAGCATCTCTAACGTCCTTGATTTCACTTTGGCTCAGATATTTCAGTGAGCAAATTAACGAGGGCTACTAAAATTAATGTACAGGAAAGTGTGTTTACAGACTCCCTCGAGGATGTAAACTTAGTGGTGTTTTCAGGAAAAAAAAAACAAAAAAAAAACATAATACCAGAGCTTTTTTTAAAAAATAGAATTTCAGTTAGCACAGTCCATAACAGTGAGGAAATGTTTCTTTCTATATCAAATGTTTTGAAAAAACCTCAAGGCATAAGAGATTATTTGACAAGTCAAACTTCAGTCTAAAATGAAGTCCTGTGTGCAGAGAATAACGAATGTTAATCAGACTCCAAGGTGGACGCATTTGTACCAGTGATGTTGAATGTCATTACACTATAGAAATTAACATTCGCTGATAATCCCAATTTCAGCCCTTGATGCAGGTTCTTTCCATTTAAAGAAAGTAATGTTTGGCAAATAAAGTCAAGATCAACATCTATAGCATGTCAGGGAGCAGATAAATTCCCACTATGAGTGCTTGTCACTGATATGCCTCATTTCTTCACATAGAGATAAGACAAAAACAAATTTAAAGCATAGATCACGTGGTAGACTTCCATTCCATAACTACTTTGTGCATGAAAAATTGCTGTTGTCATTCATGAACTTCAGCAGGTCACCTTAACCATCACGCCAAACGCATTGAGTTTCTGCCATGTGATAGGCAGATGAAACATTTCAGGTGCACCTAATAAATTCACTGTTTAGTAAACACACATACCACACTCCCCTTTTATCATGATGTGTTGCGAATACAAGGTACTGTATATTAAAAGTTCCGCATCTCTAAATGTTCCATTTTCAAAGCAATTTTTCATGTTGTTCAAACGCACTTTTGTTAGCGTGCATATTAATTTCCTGTAACCTGTTCTGGTAAGTTAAAGTTAGAATTTAACCAGTGACATGAGCAGTGGTATAGCTGTGAATGCATGCACATATGGCCCACACACATTCAGCCCTACAGTCACATGTTCCTACATTTCTTCAGGAAAAATTTGGAAAAATTAAGGGTGTGAGAGCAACCAAGAGTAACCTATGCCTTCCAGCTGCAGCTGTAGCTCCCGGTATTTAAGGTACAGCCTGCAATTTCCACTTCTTCCCTTGAAATAACTTTATACAAAAAAGTTCAAATGTAAAATATGTGACTATGAAAAGGTAATTTAATTTTACCATCATATATTCATTTCAGGCTTAAAAATGTTTCTGGTACATGCTTCATGTAACATTAAATGTTAGGTAACAATGCAATGATGGATGTAAACTAGGATTAAAGTGAGTTAAACGTAGATGAAATTCTATTACACAGAAGGATAACTGTTCCAGTTTGCATAACAAAGAGAATATTTCAGTTTTCTTTTCTTTAATAATTTCAATTCTGCTTTGCCCACTAAACCTATCATGAAGCTCTGGATCTCAGAGCTAACCCTAACCCCTGCTGACAGCTTCAATTAATCAGCTCATCATGCTTCCAATTTGGGACAACCTCTGCAGTAGAGCTCAGCAAAAGGATCTCGTGATTTTCACATGAATACTGTTGATTGCAAGCCTCAATTCTTATTCAAAGCTCCGTGCTGTAAAGCATGTCAGCAGTCATCCATGCACCACCTGACTAAATCACCCAGGCTCCCTTTTGTTATGGCGATCACTTCATAACTGCACACTCCCTTTTCCCTAACAAGAAGTTTTAGCAACTGGGACGTGTTCTGTCAGTTCAGTTCAGTAAGCCTAGGGCACAGGGAAGGAATATCTTTCTACTCTGCATGCAGTCGCACAAGGTCAATTTATTAAGGTCACATTATGAGGGGATAAGAAAAAAGAAAGAGAGAGGGATTTGCTGTTCTTTTTTATCTAGGAGTTTGTGAACCATATGTTCAGTCCTGTACATGAGGGACCCAGCCAGTGCCCAAAAATACAACAACACATAGAAACATGAAGAGCAGGCTGCAAACTGTGGGTGGGGGTCACGCAAGGAAGGTGGTGGAGAAGTGTTTCTTTAATTGCAAACTTCTAATGCTAGAGTCCAGCATTAGAAGCAGGGTTCGAAGTTAAGTAAAATATGCATGTTCAGCTGGTATCTCTCTCCCTCTCTGCGGTGATGTAAGTTCTCATTATTAGTACATGAGATAGAAATGAGATATACATGTAAATGAGTCTCTGGTTTACTTTTCAGCGGCAGATGTATTCTTGAATCCATTTAAGGCAGTATAATTATTTGCACAATCATCATGTATAACAACCAGCAAGTTCTATGGTTTGCTTGTTTAACAATTCAACAGAAAACTCACAGCATTGCTACAGTCTTGTGTGCTCTATAATCTGCTGATCATAATACACATGCCAAAGAGCTAGAGGGTTGCCAATACGCTGAATGAAGTAATATGAAGTAAATTATATGGATGTACACAAGCCCAACTTTAAAGCATTTCTTTTAAGTTTCAAATTTAAACGTATGCCAAGCACATCCAGAAAATTCAGAGGTAAAGTAAAAAAACAGAGAGTGAGCAATGAAACAAAGGAACAATCCCCTGAGATCTCTGTAAAAAAGAGAGCGGTGGATGATGGAGAAAGCAGCATAAGAGAGGGAGTGGTGTGGTAGTGATGGTGAGAGAGAGTTTGCCTCCAGCCTCAGCACAGAGGAGGATCAAAGGTTTGTGTTCAGCATCTCAATGGACATCCAGTCGCCAATACTGATGAGCCAGGGAAGTGATGCACCATTCACGGGGTATTTATGTTATGGGTAAACAAGTGGTCACTGCATGGAATTTAATGAGCATCTTCTTCATCTATTTTGTTTGACTTCACAAACATTAAAATTTAGTCATCAAAGATACAAAGAAAACATTAAAATATTTTTTGTGATCAATACACACATACTGTATAATGTATAATCAGGAAAAAAAGTTTTATGATTTTTTTTTCAAGTTCAAGATCCTATTTTTTCCTTTTTTTGGGTTATAAACATTGTTCATAACTAATAATAAAAATATGAATCTGCACTTAAGTAACTTTTATTCTTTTGCTTTGCTTTTGTCTGTCACATTTGACCCAAGCCTTAAAAGCAATAAATTCAGCATTCACCAGTATCCCACACTAAAGCTGTTTATGCTACAGTTTATGGCTGCAGCTGTTTTTGTACACACATTTTTAAAGTGTCTGTGCAACACAGTGCAAACTGACGTTGAATTTAAGTTGCTGCTGTCACAGAGAAAGACTTAAAAATACAGTGCAGAGCATGAGAAGAACATTGTATTCTGCACACTATCCAAAAAACTATTCTGACAAACTAGATGCTGCATGAAGTTGATATGCTGTGACAACCAGCTGTGAAAACCAACTGTGGAATGTTTACCAGAACAGTATGTGCTGGTTTGTGTCAAATGCAAAATTCCATGAATATCCACAAATGTGTTGATTTGAAACTCTAAAGCCAATTTCTGTAAATTAATAAATAACATTTTTGTTAAATACTTAATAAACTGTCCTGTGTGTTGGAGAGAAACAAAAGACACATGGACATTCTACCCTTTAACACTTTTTTGCTAAAACATGCACGTAAATGACTTTATATGTATTCAGTGTAGACAGACTGTGCCAGTGTGGTTGACAAAGTTCAAACCACACATTCTAAATGGGATTCTGCAGTGAAACTTGTTCTTCAACAGTGTAGTGAATCTTCCACAGTTTTGAATCTTTCATGTGGAAAATACAATCAATCTACCAATGGCTGTCAAAATAGCTGGATTATTTCACCAGGGGGTAGATACCAGTTATTCTTGCAGGATGTTTTCTGCAACATCTTTATCAGAGGACACACAAACTGAGGGCTGTTCTACTGTTACATAAAACATAAACACTGTTTTATTTACTGGATTTTAGACTGGATATATATATAATGAATTAAAAAACAACAGTTAATCTGAATGTTTCATGGTCCACTTAGTAGCTACATGTCCACTTAGTACCTACATGTTTCCACGTACGGTAATCGTCTTGGAAAAAAGAAAAAGGGTTATTCCCTAAGCACCTGCAGTTGCAATCATAGCATTAGCTCTTATTAGAGTGTGGTTGTCTATCACAGATGGTAGTATATCCTGTGGTGACCTCCAGTCGGATCCTGTCCCTTTAACTTGAGAGCTTATTAATTGTCAGCAATTATTTGCAAGTGTGACATCTATCAGGAATATCTTCTAGTCCCATGTTGATAGAAATGCCATGGTGGTAAAGGTTGACTGCAACATTCACTATTTATTGCACGGTAGGGCTTGTACAGTCCAAATTTGCCATCACAGGTATAAAAAAAAGGGAAAAAAAAATCTACTCCCATGTTTTTGAAACGTAGCATTTTAGTTTTGTTAAAACAACAGCAAATATACATGAATGACAGTGCCTTACCTTGATTCTATGAATGGAAAAAAAAATAACACGAAAAAATAAGACATAGTTAAACTAGCTCATGTGATTACTTTGTGTTTTAAGTGTGCTGATCTGTAACCTTGGGGAATTATTCATTGTTCCCTTGGTGCATTCGGAGTCCTTAAAGTTTAGTGCAAATTTGAAGAAACAAAATTACAGAAACAAAACCAACAAACTAAGGAACTCATAAGGCAACAGTTATCAATGTATCAAAAATAGTCATTAGAGAACTATCGTTGTTACAAAAAAGGTACAAAAGTTTTGTCCTGTACCAGTGAGAGGGACATATTTTTCAGTTCCTCCACTGATTTCACAGTTTTATATCCCAGCTGCTGAAGTACTTTGCGACATACAGTCTGTGTGTACTCTACCATGTCAAATGACAGTTTCAAACGCCAGCTCTCTGCGTTGGCTGCTGAATCTCTCACAGTCCCAAACTTGTGTTTTGCTGAGGGCTCGTTGCTACCCCGAGTGTTTGCATGAATCCAGTCTTCCACATTTTTATCCATGGGCAGGCCTAGATAGTCATAGATCTCCTTTGTCTTGAGAAGTGGATTTCTAGCCAAATCCTCGTAGCGAACCAACATGTACTTCCCTTTCAGCCAGTAAGGGTGGCTGAGACCAGTTGAAACGGAATTGAGAAAGTCTTCGCAGACAACAGTGAGCTGACTCATGTCTAGATTATAGGGCCTTCTCCCTGTGGCCCTCCAAATACGCCACAGGCGATATGTATCCCTGAATGTCTCAATCCGTGATGACAAGATTCCACGTGGGTCTCTGACCAATTGAATGACTTTAATATTAAGCCGTGGGTCTTCGACTAAAGCACGCAGATCTCCAATCTCCGGCACACGAACAATCTTGATGGCCACATGCCGCTTCTCACGACATGCTTCTGTTGCTAAGGTCATGTTTAGAGCTGCACATTTCTTAACGCAGTCACCTTCCTCCACATTGACATCAGCCGGGCCAAAGGCATCACACACAGGCTGCTGGCACAATGCTCGGCTGGCACCACGGCGAAACAATTTATCCGTGGTGTGGTTTGTGGGTATTGGTTTGATGTAGCTCTCCAGAAAATAGAGGTCGCAACCATACAGACTACGCAGGAGGTCTCGACTGGCGCCCAGTGTAACACGCCGGTCTGCAGGGTTGCGGCTGTGGGACAGACGCGGAATCAGTGTAGTCTGAACATGATAAAGAGGCTCAAACAGGTAGAAAATCTCCTGGTGCTGGTTGAGCAGCTGACCCACAAAGGAGGAGCCACTTCGAGTGGTAGCCAGGACCAGAATATGAGTTTTACGTGTGGCATTGATGGAAAAGTATGGGTAGTCATCGCAGCCTCCACTGCCTGGTGCTCCCCGCTCAAAGGGAGGTTCTGTGTCTTGGCCACCCAGACCACAGTTCTGGGGGCTGGGCAATGGGCACAGCTGGAAAGGCTTGGAGGTGAGAGTCCGGATGGCTGTGTACTGGATGGCAATGGAGGCCAAGGCCAGCAGAATCACTGCCTTCCAGGAACATTGCATGGCTGAACCACTTCATTTAGACACAGCGGTCCATGCCAGGTCCTCCCTGTGAAAACATTTTCTTTTTTTTATCTTTTTTTTTTTTTTTTAATTTCAGAAATAATTTCATTAGTATGTGGGATCTAATAGTTTTGTGAATACAACTACAAAGTATTATTACTACATATTGCAAGTCAATGGCAACTGGCATTAAAATGAACATTTTATTATAATCTAATTTTAAACAATTCATTTTAAATTATTTATCATTACCCAATTAGGGCTGAACAACTTTTCATTTGTAATATAATCTCAATTTCAGCAAATCACAGAGGCTCCAGTTTTATTCTTATATTTCTAATTGACGTATATTTTACATAAATGAAAAAGTAACTCTATTCTCTATACTATTTAATTAAGTTCTCATCCTTACAATAGAATATAAAGTTAAATGTTTTGATGGTGTCATGTGGTAATGCTCTATCACATTTAAAATCTATACAAAGTGAATACTGAAGTGAACCTTGACACCAAAAAGATCACACAAATCACATCGCAATTGTGAAAGCTGTCAGAAAAATTACAATTAAATGTTTTTCCCAAATCGTTCAGCCCTGATCCAACTTCTCTTGGCATGAGTCAGCAGTGGGTTGAATACAGCCAGCCTTCCTTTATTTCTGGACATTCGCAGTCTCTTCATTGCTAAATTTTGGCAATCAACTATTTAAATCATTTAAAAAAGACAAGGTCAGTCTCCAATTGAAATTAATGACGCTAAAAGACAGAGTAAAATAATTAATCAAAAACTCAAAAGAACTATTATAAATAAACAAACACTAGATGACAGTGGCATGGCTATAAAATATATATAATGATATATATAATATATAATATAAATCAGGTTGTATACAGAATCTAAAGATTGCAAAGCATCGGTACTATGGCATTTGTATGTTTTAAAATGTATTTTGCACTGATATTCTGACCATTTTGGTTACATCCGTATGTCTTGATGAGATGTATGAGCTCAAAATTAACCATAGGTGACAGTATAATTATATTATGGTATTTTTCAAGTAAGATACACTCTACACATACCTTACTCGTCTTCTCCAGCACATCTGCATCTAATTCAAGGACCTGGTTAGCCCTATATTGGTGAACTGTGGTGTATTTCACTTGTTCATGACAAAAAAAGAGAGAAACAGTTTCAGTGCCAGTGTCATGTCAAGAATAAATGATGCTGCCAGAATTATATAATCATATAATCAATTCTGCCCAGTCATATATATATAAACATTATGCTAAAATATAGCCTTGATAAAGGCATCTTTTATGGTGGTACGGAAGAAGGATCGCCCTCATCAATTCAGTAGCAAAAAGGGAAAAAAAAAAGTGGTGCATCAGAATATATTTCTAAAAAGAGAATGTAAAAAACATAGAACATAGCGGACAAAATAATAAAAACACAAATCGCACCGCATAGAGAGACTTCAGCTGACAGTGTTCTGCTATTTCTAGTCTGAAATACTGACTGTTGCCGACGGAACGACATGTACTCATATAGACAATCACTCCTTGTCTTAATAATAATAATAATAATAATAATAATAATAATAATAATAATAATAATAATAATAACAACAACAATAATGTCCGATGCTGCAGTAGGAACAGGCTTCTCGTCGGAGATTTTCCGCGATGCAGACATCCACACTAATGCTGCTATATGAAAATATGGAACAAATGAAATGAGAGCATCCCACCCCGCCGAGCTACTATTGTAAACATCAGTCTGTGCCATTCCCGTGTGGGAAAAAACAGCGCAGAATGCAGTAACAGTGAGGAGCAAACGACTATTGATCTTCATACCTTGTTGGCAGTTGTAGTATTCTCATGATGAGCTCTACGTCCAGGAGTCGCGGCTGGTTTCCTTCCTTCTTCTGACGTTTGCCACCGTGCGTTTCCTCTCGGATCAGGCGGAGAGAAAACAATGCGTCGGTCCACAACAGCGTTTTAAAATATAAGGGTTGCTGTGAACGGAACCGTTGGTTTCAGAGACGGACAGCAGAGGAGGGAAAGTGGTGGAGTGACGCTGATTGAAGCTGGTGTGGGCTGTTCTCCAGAGACTGGCCGGCCGGGAACAGCGTCATCCAGGCTTCCCTTCCCAATGATGCGCGGAGGCTGCGAGTGTGTGGGGTACACAAGGACCGACTGTCTGGACCAACCCAGACCCCTCCCTCTTTCCACCTGCCTCTCTCTCTCTCTCTCTCTCTCTCTCTCTGTCACGTTAGGAATGCATCCTATTTATTACATTTGAACAGCCAAATCCTTACCCCCCATCTCTAACAGTACATAAAAAAAAATCACACTACACTATAATACTCCTCCCTGATACTCATCTAAATGCCACTCACAATAAAACTTTGTTGGAAAAAAATCCATGAAACTTAAGAACTGAAAGAGTGAAGTGCTTTTATTTTGAAAAAATGAACAAGACTTCCATTCATGCCTATCCAATAAATTGTTACTTCTTATTTTTGTTTTATTTTAACTTCCCAGGTGGCCTGGGAATATTATGTATGTTTTATGTTTTATGATTGTGTAATTTGATAATCCTGCTGCTCAGTCTGTTCAGTCACCTTTCACTCTGATCAGAAATAAACTTGTTTTACAATTATTCATGATCTCCTGGATGTATTTTTACCTCAGTTTTATTAACTTGCATTAAAATATTGCAGTGATGACATGTGATGTCAATATTATTTTAATTGTGATAATCATTATTAATCTTATATGGATTTCATGAAGACTGGTGTTTGTATTTGACCAATAGTTTTTATGTAATTATTATTGCAGTTGTTGAGATGATTAGAAACAGCTGAGGTTGCAAAGGTTATTTCAATCACATCAGTGATAATTGAGGGCAATTATATAAACACCTATTCATGTCATCTGTGCTTCTGTCACAATGGGGTTCCCGTTTTTGGACAATGTTTTATATGATGAAGCTTTGATACTTAAGTCGGGCTTCTGATAGGACAGAGTGTTACTGTATATGACAAGTACCTGCATGAGATATATTGATTATCCAGTGATTGATCCTTCAAAATTAAGCATCATGCAACACAGAGCAGTGATCTAATATCAAACTGTCTGCTGTATGCGATGAAGTCAGTGGCTCCTGAGTTTGGGATTTCTTTGGACATCAATAAATGGGTCTAGAAACTTTGTCTTCCATTCACCTGAATTTAATGCAGGCAATAACTCTTCACTAACTGTATGCAGAACACCCTCACACCTTCTACTGGCCATAAACTGCTATAGCACAAAAATGTCACTGTATAGTAATCGTTCATTTCACAAAGCAGACGAAGAACTCAAGTTATGTTTCAGCTTTCCCTTGTGCGATTGATCACTGGACTGAACAAAGATCCACATCAAACATCCTCCAGGAAAACATGAGGAAGATTTTCCACTGCAGAGTGAAAGGCTTTTTTTTCCTTTTTTTAATTAAACTGAGAAGTAACTCTTTAAATTGCAAATATGATGTTTTCGGTGGAGAAGTGGTTAGTGAGGAGCTCATTTGCAAAACCTAATAACAAAATAATCTTAAGGTTTGTTTTTAGTATACATTATGTTTTGGTTAATGAAATCCCAATGAAGTCAAATAAACCAACCCCACGTTACAGGATCTAACAATATAAAAACTATTAGTTTGCTCAAATGAGCTGTGCTATTATTTATATTGGGGTAGATATGGATTCAGTCGGTCCACAGTTTGGCCAGACTTATTTCTCTGATCTTATTAAAATCGCCTCTTTTACTTATCAAGTGTTTTACCTCTTCATAAGTTTCTATTATAAGCTGTTGGTCGCTTGGCAACACGTCTTCTTCATTTCTGCATCAGTAAATCTGTGTTCGACCTCTAGGTCTACTTCAAAGAGCCATGAATGTGGACGTACCAGGATAAGTTACACCTGGCTTGACCAAGTTGCACCTTCTCAACCTGGTTTGACAATCTACTAAGCCAGAATGAACTTAGTAGCATAGGTTGAGGCCTGCTTTCTCAAATATCCTGGATTTCTTTATTCTACTTTCATGCAAGAGGCCTCTACATTTGGGTCCTCTTTTTCTTTACACTTTTGTCAAGGCCCTTGACTAAAACGATTAGCAAAAACACCCATTTCACAGATATATTTTTTGTGAATCAGTCACAGAACTACTGTACCTTTCAGCTCACTTATGTTTGTTTCTCTTGTGCAATTTCAGGGTTTTGATTGACCAAAGCCCTGTCCCCAGGCCATTTAGTTATTGGTTGGCCAATAACAAACATGGTATGGAGCCAATCCTAGAGCTGACATTGAGCAAAAGGTGGGGTACACCCCCAGCAATTTGCCAGTCAATCTCAAGGCCACATTAATCCAGTAAAATATAAGAATACTACGACTCTCCAGTGATTGTGTTGATGTAAATAATAATATAATAATAATAACAATTACTGAAGTGTCAGTTAGTAAAACATTGAATTCAATTTTAAGTAAATCAAGACATCACAAAAGAGTTCATGCTCAGTGGCCTGGATAACAAACACTGGTCATTTGTAATGATTGTACTATCCTGTTTTCAATATGAATGATACAACTTTATTCAGTTTTCACTGAAATTCATATTGCAGTTCATAGGATACTTCATTACCTATGTTACCGTATGTTTGCTGCACTATACTAGAGGCCACTGAATCCTTTCATTTTATACAAATTTACAAAACCCTTTCCTAAGTGTGCCTGTGAAGTTCCTTGGGTGCAGTCTTTGCCTTGCAGATGAAACACCCTCAAATGAGTTTAGGACAGTAAGGCAGAAACTATACAGATCTTATTCCATGTCTGTCCCCAAAGCACTGATGTCAATGAACCCAGCTCGTGGGAACCTTTTCAAGGGACACAGATCCACACTGCAGCAGAGCATCTGCTGCAGTGTGATAGCCTTTCAGCTCTTTGTCATGCAAGAGTATTTTTTGACCATGCTAAAAAAGGATTTATATATTCATGACATGCCAGGATACATAATGTGTGTGTATGCGTGTGCTTGTAGGGTTAGAGGGGGGTTGCTTTATCTATTTCTTTCTCTCTGTCATCTTCATGTGAGTAGGCACATGATGAGGCTGGGTTTTTGCATATTTTTTTTTTCATTATATCATTTTTCATTCACAACTTGGATCAGTGTGCATGCAAGGATTCAAGGAATTGTGTTGTTCTTATTCATGATGCAAGGAGTGGCAGGACACAAAAAAGGGTTTTTTTGTGTTATAATGTTGCGTGTAAAGAGATATGTGTTCTTTCCTTTTTGTTCAGTTGACATTTACAGCATTTGAGCATATAGTACATCAGATGAAGAAATTCTACCGCAGCTGAATACAAGTTTATATTGTGTCAATGCAAGGAATGGAAGGAAGGCAACTCACATGCTACTTCTATGACTACTAATACTACTATTACTTAAAATAATAAAAATAATGATCTATGGAGATTAATATTATTGGCCGTTGTTCAGAAAACTCCATATAAACTCAATTCTAAGATATGGGTGACCCATTTTCATTGTATAGAATAATTTCTTAATATATTCTACAAAAAGTGAGTATAAGATAATATATCTTATATGGTTTATATACTGTAGGTAATATCTTCAGTGACATTTACATTTATTTATTTTCATAGTGCAACAGTGACAAACCTGTAAAATAGTTTGAACTTCAATCATTTGTATTCTCAGTGTTGACTACAGCTGTCAAGGTCACACATGTCCCAGGTGAATGTGAAGCTTTTAGTGAACCTCACAAGAGCACACGTGATATCTGGAATCCACTGTGTGGTAACAACACTATAGCGTTGAAGTGTTCAAGGTCAGTTGTATGTCTCTCCTGAGTTTAAGTCCTGTACTTTTTTAAAACTACTAACATTTGATGTGCCGACACACTTTGAATGTGCAGATTGTAGATGTCCAAGCCTCTTGTGCACAACTTCAGTGAGGATTTTACTCTGACCCCCTTGTTCACTGCATCAACTACAGTATCAACAGTGAAGAATTAATTTGAATGATAAAAATATATCATTAAACTTGGTTCAAGTTATAGTAATATGATTATTAGTTCATATGCACTGAAGGTTTCTCATTATGGCCACTGGGTGTTTGACTAATTGATAATGTTTGTTACTTTCAGTCATTTCTTTCATGTGCTGTTTCAGGGTTATTTATTTTTTATGTTTGTAATTGTGGTTTCCAATTAAACGCAAAGCAAATTATATGGCTGTTTTGTGCTTTACTGATGCAATTAGTGTATTGTTTGGAAACCAAGACAAAATGCTCTAATTGCTAAGAAAAATGAGGGTTTTGTTTCTTTATTTAGTTTAAAGCAATTTGAATATAATCTCTATGTCTTCTTTGCAACCATATAGTTATTTGGTAAATATCATTCATTTACCAAAGAACTACAGTACTGTGCAAATGTCTTAGATTTGCCACTTTTTTTTTTTTAGTGATGCCATACTGTACATACATTTCTCATTCACTTTATTGGGACACATCCAGAAACATGAGAAACATGTATGCATATGAGAAACATGTATGCATATGAGAAACATGTATGCAGTTTTAGACAGATCAAATATTTCAGAGTCAAAAAAACAGCTTCTACAGGTAAAAGTATTTAGTGTGACCTACCTTTACACTTGAAAAATAGCACAACCCTGGCTTTCATGGAACTCTCATCAGTGATACTGGCAAAACCTGTGTTTGTCCTACTGTTTCATGTCAACAAATAGCTGTTATGAAAAAGGCAACCAATTACAAAGTTTATTAAAGACATGCTTCAGCATTACATACTCATGCTGTGTTGTACCTAACCCTAATCCAAATGCCAATGATCACAGAATCTGACAGACATAAAAACAGCAAAGCTGCTGGTGCTCTAAGATGTTTGCACAGAACTGTATATTTAGGCTGTGTTTTGTTCACATTGATGAAGAGAATAGCATTTGGGTTACCGGGTATTCACTAAAAAAGAACTGCCCAATCTGCATCTCTACACTGCATACGTAAGTGACCTGAAAATATCTCATCTTATCAATTCTTACAATTGCACTACTGTATGCTCTCCAGGCTGCTTGGAATTCCAACTCATTGCTGGTCCCTGAGGATGGGCCTTATGCAGTGCAAACCCACGGAGCTCCAGCTGTCATTCTGCCATCCTGGTTCCTTTTGTGAAAGGTCCCCTTAATCAAATAGACAGCATATATCTCATCTCTCCATGCATACATATGTATGACGTCCCAGATTTGATAAAGGACTTTATAGTCTAGGCAAAAATAACAATCTGATCTCTGAAACATACACAAAGTGGTTGTGCACACACAGGGAAAGCAACACATGAACCACACTCAGCCGGGATAGAAATCTTGAGCCAGTTTGTCATTGGAGCACATCTGACAACCTTTCCCTCGTGATACTATCTAATACACTGTGTGCACTGTGTCATTTAATGCAGCTGATTATGATTTTGCTGCTTTTGTGGTACCATCAGTGACCAGCTTAACGATGATGGTTTTAGGCTTTACCATTTTCCAGTAGGATTTGATGGTCATACTTGCCATCCTAAAAAAAAGGTCAAATTAATAAAACATTTCCAACAAAGCCCAAGAATGCAGAGAGTTTTGTTTATATTAGTATACTCTTTGTAGATAATTTTAAATGATTTTTATCATGAAGCAGCCTTGCATATAGTCATCCAAATCACATTGTGGGAACTCAAATTTAAATGTAAGTACTCAAATGTAGAATCAAAAACAGCAAAGGGTGCTTAGCCTCAGAACTATGCTGAATGTCCTGTGATGTTATATTGTTTTGCTGTGAAAATGAAGACACACAAGCTAAACTGTTCTGAACATAGAAACACAACACCACAAAACATATTTGGTGACAAAATGTTATTACAACTGGAAACATTAGAGAGTGAAAAATAAAACTTTTATGAGATCATTTTAAAGTTTTTACATTTTCATCATAATAAAAGCAAGTTATCACTCTGTCATGAATCCACAACAACTCTATAAATCTGTTTGCTCCTCTGACTGGCATGCAATGTGCTCACAGACAGCTTTATTTTTGTGTGACAGACATCCTAAATGGTAGATTGAGGAATTGTGTCTTATCTGTCTTATTATGTTCCTGCAGGAAAGCCACCAAACCCCTTATTTTTATCTTACAGTATATACTGACAGACTGGGAGATTATGTGTAACTATGGAGATAAGACAAAATTAAATGACTCTGTCCTTATTGACCTGCCTAATGCAATAAACTATAATCTGGGTCCCCGAATTATCACAATTATTATCACAAGATACTTTAAATGTGTGAAAAATGGTGTGAGTTGATAAATTGCTCAGTGATGACTCGATTTCAGTATACAAACACTATGTCACTGTTATTTAAAAAAAGAATGTTAGTATTCTGAGCAAGTAGTAAGCGTCAGTTGTAGTCAGTTGTGTGCTATTTGCAGTAACTGTCTAGAAAAATGCATTTAATGCAAATACTGAGGATCATTGAGGAATTGTATCAAATGAAACTGAGAAAAACTAAGTACAAGATGAAAGTCATTAAAAAACAAAAGAGAACAAAAAACTCAGTGACTCCTGGGTCTGTCAAACTGTATTTATACATAATAAGCAATGTGCCAGCACAATGGATAGTAAATAACAACAAGGCACCTTATAATTATAGACCTGTCCAGGCTGTACCCCCAACTTTTGGCTGTATCCCCCCTTTTGGATCCGGCACCAGATCCCTGCGACGCTCATGGGGAGAATGAAGCAGTAGACGATGGATGGATGGATGGATGGATGGATGGATGTCTAAATTTGTCTGCAACACAAAAAAATCTCATAAGCGTGCAACAGGAGAGAAATGCGTCTGTTGTGTTCTGAAAGCTAACACTACCGTAGTTCATTGCTCAATGATACGGAACAGAAAGATAAGAGGAAGTGATGTACAATATTGTTGTGTTTGAAACTTTAAACTAAGCACAGTTTATTTCCTTGGTACACATCAGAGGGCTTGGACTGCATTCACACTGACAAAAATGAACCACACTAGGGGCATGCATGCTCAGTGGTTCAGTTCAACCAGTCTGTACAAGAACGTTGCAAACATAGTCTTAAAATAATGCAGCATTACAGCGGTTGTCGTGTGACTTAGTTTCCACTGGCATGTTGGCTGGAGGGATGTTAATACGAATGTCTGAAGGGGGTTAAAAATGTTGGTTCCATGTCTGTCCGCATTTTACAAATTGATACAGATGAAGTTATGATGAAGAATATGTCTTACTATGGATTTGTTCATATTACTCTTCAAATATACAACCTACTGCATCCATCAAAGAGCCCCACATTAACAAATTAGCCAATACTTCATCAATTTCAAGTATTTTTTGAAAAATCTGCTCAATGGAGTCAAAAAAAAAAAAGACATTTTATGTACATTATTGTCCACACTGGAGGCAGATTGACTTATTGCAACTGCACAAAACTGGGATAAATTATAGATGGTGGTGAAACACAAACATCAAGTTATTTTCTTTCTCTGTGCTGCAGCTCTATTTTGACCTTCGGCTCTGTCTTCTATTACCAAAACAATAAGGTTTTTTGAAATCTGTGGCCTGTCTCCTGACACAATGTTGCTCATCATTGACATTTTGTACACTAGCTCTTTTTATGTGATGAACAACAACATAAAGGAGCTGTTTCTAGCAGCTAATATGCCTAATATAATAAGTGTACAAGTCTGCTCAGACTTCCTATTGCAAACAACCATGCCCAATAAAATTGCATCAAGATTTCGCAGCCAATAACTGTATGCTTCTAGAAGCTAACAAATGCCTGCCACAGTGCAGAGCCTAACACCACATCACTGATCATTTTGAGGAGGTGATTCCCTGTGAAGACTTTCTGCGGGTCACTCACAAGGAGCTCCCCAAACTCATTGGTAGAGATGACACTGACACAAGAGATTTGGCACACAGTTGTTTTAAAATGGTTAGAATGACATAGTCAGCATTGATGTTAGATTTATAGTATATATTTTTATTGTCAAAACCCCATACCTTGAACTTTGTTTTATTTTCAATTTATTCAGACAATGATGATTTTTTTTTTTTTTTTAACATGCACTCACTTGAGAGTTGTTGCCCTGCATTTGGGTCCCACATTACAACCTTGACAGTTCAATCTGGCCAGTATGGATCCAGCAGGGACCAGCCGTGGGCAAGTCTCATCTGCCCAACTTGCCGTCCTCACTGCTGCCCAGCTCTCTGAGTTGCTGACAATGAATCCTGCCCCTTGTCTCCTGTTGGCAGTCCAGCCAACTCCAGCTCCTCATGTCCCTGATCTTCAGTCGGTGTCCATGGTCTGGCCGAGTCAAGAATACTTGTTTCATACCACTTCATCACACCTGCCTTCTCACCTTATTACCTGTGCCACCTTATAATAAAGGTGTGCTTAATAATACATTGTTAGTGAACATAACATTTATTCAAGCACAGTTAAATACAACTATGACCCTTTAATGAAGGAATTAACATAATTAATTATTAGATGCATGTCCTTTCCCTTGTCTCTGATTGGTAGACTTATACAATAAAAATAAACACATAGTATTCCCTAAAATGTTATTTACTATTCCAAAATATTCAATCTGGTATTTTTTCTTCAGTAATTATATAATCACTTACAGTACTATGTTCTTTTGGAAATAGAAGAGTGCTAGAATTTGACTCTCTCCGTTTCTTTTACTGTATAGTAAAGGAGGCTTGAAATGGCCAAATAACTATGTTAAGGTTTATCAATTAATCAATAAAATCAATAAAAACATAGTTTCAAATTTCACTATCTCAGTACAGACCTATATAGGGAAATCCATTTTTTCACAAAGAAGAGCAGACACAATATTTACAAATACAGGATCTATATCCACTTTAACAGGGACAGCATGATGTCATGACTCAATTATGACATACATGAACAATATTATTTTTCAAATTCTTGCTTCATTAGAACAGGTCAATATAATCTAAACACATCTTAAGTAAAGGCTATACTGTATACCAGAACTATACAATATGTTACTCTTACCCTGTTACAGTTGAACAAAGATGTCAGACTACAGAGGAAATTTATGGTTAAACTAAATAAATAAAATTGGAATTTCCAGATTTATATGCAAACTGCACTGACGTGAGGGGGGTCACTATTTCTTGACATTTGGCATTGGGACATGGTTAAAATATTTTGGTAGGAGGTTAAAAACAATAGAGAACATTATTTAAAAATATATTCCATTTGACTCAACTCTTTAATTTAAGGACTTTATCGAAAAGACTCCTGTCTTTAAAAGACAGAAGGTGGAGCTGGAGGTGGCAGAGTTGAAGAAGCTGAGAGTTTTGTTGGGAGCGACCAGGATGGACAAGATTAGAAATTAGCATATTCCAGGGACAGCTCCAGTTAAACGGTTTAGAATTAAAGTAAGAGAGCTACGGCTGAGATGGTTGGGTCACATGCAGAGGAGGGATAGTGATTATATTCAACAAAGGATATTGAAGATGGAGCAGCAGAAGAAATAGAGAAGACCACAGAGAAGGTTCATGGATGTTATAAAGGAGGACATGAAGACAGTGGGTATAAAAGAAGAGGACACAAAGGATATGACAAGATAGAGGCTGATCATCTGCTGTGGTGACCGCTAAAGGGAGAACCTGAAAGAAGAAGGAAAGACAAATGTGCTAAGAACACACCAACCAACACAAGATTAATAATTTATATTTTCTCCTCTTTATTACCAGCATATTCTTTACTTTTTTAGTCTATTCACATTTTATTGTGTCTGCATTTTGTTTCTTTTATATTAAAATGAACTGACAATCACAAGCCTTTCACGGTTCTGTACTTGTACAGCCACAGTGACAATAGAAAATCTTGACCCTTGAATCTGTAATGAATATATAATGATAGATAGGTGATAGGTGATAGGTGATTGCATTAGTCTGGAAATAGGCCTGTAGTCCAACTTTTGCATACTGGGTAAAACAATGCTCTTAGCCTTTCATTTTCATATGAAATGGAAAGCTATTTGATAAAAAAAAGTATGGATTTAGTAGATGAGGAGGAGGAGGAAAAAATTGTGAGGTCAACGATGTTGTATAACTAAGGTCTAATTGTTATAGATATTAGTGGTTACAAGTGGTCTGAGAAGGGTTATCTTTATTTTGTGTGTACAAAACTGCATATATAAAAATATGTTCAGTAAATACACTGTTTAATAAAAGATTAGAAGAGAGTATATGCACTGTTAAAGCTGATGGTAAAACATGTGCAGGACTGATGTGTATGCGTGCCTTCATACTGCAGAGTCCTGGTTTAGTTAAGTACAGAGGGGTATTTAGAGTAAAGCAGTAGGTGTGCAACAGACACACCCCTGGTGTGAACAACCGAGCTGACACAGCAGATCAGCACTGCAACAAATTGTGCACTGCACATGGATCCATTATGAACCTGACATAAAATCCTAGGGAGTGTAAGCAATGCCCTGACAATGAACTGAAACGGTGATTACATCCCTGTCTCTAGACCCTACATGTACTTGAATGACTGGTCTAATTATGTCCTGTTTTGTTAGTATTACTCTATTAGTTATGTTTTTTAGTTATGATATCTCCATATATCCATGGGACGCTGTGTTCATTTGTTTTTTTAATATATAATATAAAAAATAACTTTTTAAAAAAAATCTATGATATACAGCATATGTAATATATACCGTATAAAGAATTACAGTAAACACACAATATTACAGCACATTGCAATTAGGCAACTAGGTTTGTAATGTGTAAATAATGTGTAAATATGTATCGCTGGCTCTAGGGATGTGGAATATCCCCTCTCTGGCAGGGAAGGAAACTGAACTGGAGACTGAGGTCGAGAGGTTCCAACTAGATATAATCCGACTCACCTTGACACAAAGCTTGGGCTCTGGAAACACTGTCCTCAAGAGTGAGAACAGGTAGTAAGACCTAGAGGAATGTGAACCCAAGTAGTGCTTTGTTTTTGGACTTCTGTGCTCAAGAATAAGGGTCTTCATATATACATATATATCAAGGATACCCTTGGCCGCGAGTCTCTTATCGAATTTGTAATTGTATCGTCTGACCTACGGCCACATATCTTAGACAGTCAGGTGAAGAGAGGGGCAGAGCTGTCAACTGATCACCACCTAGTGGTGAGGTGGCTCCGTTGGTGGGGGAGGATGCTGGTCAGGCCTGGCAGACCGAAACATATTGTGAGGGTCTGCTTGGAATGTCTGCTGGAGTCCCCTGTCAGAAAGAGCTTCAACTCCCACCTCCAGCAGAGCTTCAACCACGTCCCAAGGGAGGCAGGAGACATTGAGTTCGAATGGGCCATTTTTCATGCCTCCTTTGTTGAGCCGGCTGTGGCTTTAAGGTGGTTGATGCCTGTCGTGCAGTAACAGCCAAACCATCAAGGAATGCTGTCAAGCTAAAGATGGAGTCCTATCAGGCCTTTTTTGGCCTACCAACATGCCTTCCTATGAGGAAGCAAAGTGTAGGTACTTGGAGGTGTACTTGTCTACCTCTGGGGCTGAGGTTGCCGAGGCTCTGGATGTTGTAGGGCAGTCTTGGCTGACAGGCCTCTGCAGCATCGTGTGGACATTGGAGAGAGTGCCTCTGGATTGGCAGACTGGGGGGGTGGTCCCCTTTTTTTAAGAAGGGGGACTGGAGAATGTATTTCAGGGGAATCACACTCCTCAGCCTCCCAGGTAAGGTCTAGCATGAGTAAGATCCTGCCCCTGGTGGAGTTCAAGTATCCACACAGGAAATCTACCACTTCAACCAGTGAAACAATAATGGCAACAAACTAAAAAAAGAAAAAAAAAAAAAAAGTAAACAACTGCTTATGAAGTCGGGTTATTTATGATCTTAGTTTGGTGTGTTGGAATATACAGAGTATTAACAATTCATGCAAAGTGTGCTGATAAAATCTTTGTGAATATTTAATTACATAATGTTATTTGAATGCATGAGATAAGATAAAAAGACTCTAAAAGGCAACTCATTTCTGCCTACAAAAGCAATGGAAAGGAACAGAATCTCAAATCCATTCCTGGCTGTCATTGTGTACCAAAAAGAAGGGCACTTAATGGTGTTTTCTGTAACACAGGCAGTTTGTGAATAGCATCTCTGTGTACTTGCAATATCTCATGCAAACTGAATTTTGCTGTGGCCTGGTGCCAGTTGGAAAAATCCTCCTTTGACAAAATGCTCTTCCATCCATCCATTTGAACACACATTTTTTTCTCCACAGCTCAGAGGCATACAAAACAAAAAATGCAGTCTGTCCTTGCAATGTTGTTTAGTCTTTTCTCCTTACCAAACCAATGATGGCTGAAATGAACAGGAAAAGTTTATCTCTTCCAAAGCATGGTTGCAAGGCTGGAAAAAAAATGTGTTAACATCTGTTGCTGTTTTCCAGCAGCTGCTCTTGGTCCCTGGTACTTTGAGACTTTGCTGACACTAGTCCTCTCCTCCTCCTGTTAACTTGTTCCCAGTCCCTCATTAACTTGCATCTGCTTTTATTCGGCTAGTTGCATTAGTTTCCTGCTCTACTCAGTTTTGCTATGTGCATGTCCAGTATTGAGACTGATCTGCTAGCTTTAGCTTTCTTTGGTTGGTTTGAAAAAAAAAAAAGTTGCATTTTCTTTTTTCTGAGTTTTTTCTGAACTTTCCTGTGCTGGTGTGAATCTGTTTTTAGCATATGCATGATCCTGTCATGAGAGTCTTGTGATTTGACCATGTGAGTCTCATGATGATAATCATGATTTCCAACTGAACTGATAATTTGAAACAGATCCTCTATGAATACATCTTGAAATCAAAATGTAATTGGTCAATAATATAACCAAAAATTTAAAATAAAATTTATTTTAACATTTTTTTTATTTAACCTTTATTTAACCAGGAAAGTCCCATTGAGATTAAAAACCTCTTTTACAAGGGAGTCCTGGCCAACATTTTTGCCCTGGATGACAAAAAACAAACATATTATAATACTGGCTTGGTAGCAGATACAGCTTTAATGTATTAATCTACTCTGTTAGTTAAATCTGTTCAGCAACAGCAAATAGGTTTGCCTTAAATATTTGCACTTACATATCATAAACTGTTAAACTGTGAAACTAAATTAACAAAAATAAATAAAGTAACTACACAGATGAGGCAGATGATCCACTGTGGCAACCCCTAAAAGGAGAAGCCGAAAGAAAAATAAAATATTAAGCAAAAGTGTAGAATGGTCTGATGGAAAAACACAATCAACAATATGCAAAATAAACAGGAAAGGCAATTTTATGAGGGTTAGAGGTGGTTTATTAAAACTTAAGAAACAAATAAATAAAACCTTAAAAGATGTTGACATTGCAGCAGATGCCAATAATGATTGATCTGTCAATCAGAGTTGAACCATCCAGTGTGTGTGTGCTGGTGGAGTTTTTGTTTGCTTCATTTCCTTTATTTTGTTAACTTCCTTTTGTTTCCCTCATTTACTTTTTTACCCTTTTTCTAGGAGGCTGGCTGCTCAGCTGGGTAGAGAGTGTAATCATCGCAGCTGTTTCCAATGGCTTTTCATCAGGTTCTGCCTATTTATACATGGACTTCCTCTTCTTCTGTGTCAGTGTGTCATGTTTTGTATGCCTGGTAACTCCATGTCGTTCAGCTCCGTAAAAGTATTCAACTCATGCTTGTCACTGACTGTTTGTTACCCTTTTTCTACTAGAAACCATTTTCTTGAGCTATGCCTCACCAGCCAGCCAGTCTCAGCACCTTTTGTTTGTTTAAACCCCATATGACTGGTTATCTTTTGTTTATATTTTTTGTAAATGAATTCTTGCTTCCTTTTTAGTCTGGCCTTTTGCTTTTTGGGGTCCACCTCTATTTTTATTTATTTATTTATTGTATTTATTATTTTTTTTAAAAAAAGAAACATTACTTCTTCAGCACACCAATGTAATGTTAATATAAGAACAGGGCCTTGTGGCTGTGGTGTGGCAGAGCAAATGGTTCTAATTCACTGGTTATCAGCAGAATGCGTCACTGTCCTACTCTCATTTACCATCCTCAAACACAACTCTCTTAACTCTTCCCTCCTGGAGCATTTTGTGTTTTTATTCTCCATATCTACAGGCACCTTCATAGGCAACTTGAAGGCTACTTGAAGGCTATTTGAAAGCGTTCAGGCTTAAGGTTGCCTACTATTGTTGCTGTACTTTGCTGTTTTAATGTATTGAGCCTGTGTGGGGGAGCAACTAAGCAAGCTATGTTTACAAAGCACAGTTAGAACCTTTATCTCCCTAAAGTCACTGTACACAGTCTCCAATTGTTTTCAAAACACATTAAAAATGAGTGCTTGGGGCGCTGTTCAGCTCTTAATGTAATGTAAGTCATTCAATTTGCTGGTACCATGGAAACCTAAAGGATCTCCCTGTACATTTGATGTTATTGCATAGGTGAGGAGGAGACAGCTGTCTAATGACCTACAGAAAGTGTGTGAATGAATTATTAAGTGATGTTCCTCATGAATCTGCTCTAGGGCCTGTCAAATAAACTGTCAGCATGTTTATTTGTGCAGCTCTTACTTTTCTTTATAGATGTGAAAAAATATTGTTCTGTGTTTCAGGTAAGGTGGTCTCAAGAGGTGAGGGCTTTTTGTCCGACTACACTCCACCAGATTTTCCTCTTTCTTTTTCCACACATATTGAGTGCAAATATTGTAATATGACATCAAATCCATCCATATTAAAATGCACTATGAGTTTCAGCGAGTGTTTCACAATGATCCATTCCCATCAGTTTGAGCAGCTTGTTATGGCCCTTAGTTATTTTATTGTGCTGGTGTGTCATGTACTTTTTTACCATGTAACCATGTCGACTGAGGTCCAATACCAGTAGCATTTTATCTCATGATTTAATAAGAAAACCTTTTCTCCCAAACAGCTTTGTTAGTGCGCATTAGTAATGTAGGAATCTGACTCCCAGGAATATTTACATACAGTATATGCTGATGACGGCAAGGCAGTTTTATTTACTGTATAGAGCACTTTTTATACACAAAGGCAGATTCATAGTACATTAAATAACAGCACATTTACACATGGCTGCCCTTTTTAGTGATGAAGCTTTTTTTTTTTTTTTGGATTATTCTTAAGTAAAATTTGCTTTGCTCCACCTATGCACCCATACACTTTTAAAACACAAAACCAGTTTTCTAATCAACGAATGATGATACAGACAAAGAATGAACGGACAAAACCTTACTGCCCATAACACATTAGATTCTCCTTTTAATTAATATTTTGATACTTATTATTCTTTGTTTTCAATTAAAAAGTTTTAATACTCTTATAAGTGCTCACTTATTTTTCTGACAAGGGTTCACAAAGCTTTTAAAAAGTCGGGCCGAGAATGATGTGAAAAGAAAAATAGATCACTGCAGCTGCACCTGCAAAAATAACAATGTAATGAAGGAAGCTGGAGTGGGGGAAGGTTCCATTTTACCTCCCCTCATAAGACATAGGACTTGTGCTTGTAGTTGTTGTGATTTTGTTGTAGAATCTTTTTCATGTAAGCCAGCACAAAGTAAGGTGGTAATCCACTCCATGTTTATGATCATACTCATAATTACCTTTTTTGTGAATTTCAGATAATCTGCTGCTACTTTGGGTTGGTTTTAAATATGGCTGTACATGTGTTTTACATGAAGCACAAGCAGAAGCATAGGTGGATTGGTGGATATCAACTAATCAACAAATCATGCATTGGAATTTTTATATCACTGCGCATGAATGTCAAAAAGTGACATGTAAAACATTTCATTGCAATAGTCAGGTTTTTGTGTCAGTGCCATAATCACAGATTTCTTTCTTGACTTTGACTGTTTCTAAATTGGTTTGAAGCAGAAGAACCAAAGGTAGAACTTTATTAACACCCCTCAAGCACATGCTGTCAGATTGTTATTTCATTTCTATTTTTTCACTTTCTGAGTACTAATGGAACTTTTACACAAGTTCTTGGTAAATGTAATAGTCATTTTAAGATAAAGCTAAATATTAACTGAGATAAAGTCTACGAGAAAGCGAGAGACACACAGATAAACATATCATCCCTAATGTTCCAAATTCATTTAACCCTTGTGTAAATTAGAACTACGTTAATATGGTTTAATGGACCATCTGTGCGCACTGTTTTTATTATTCAAGGCAATTTTTTGGACTTTCACAATTCAGCTTTAAGGGAGAGAGTTAAATTACTTGCCATTAGACCACCTCTGCCTCTTACTGTGAAGGGAAGACCTATGAGTAATTTTTCTCTCAGCTCCTGTGGCAGAGTAGATCGTCATTATACAGTTTCAAGTGGATGGTGTGCTTCTGGGTACAACATCATTAGATCTGGCTGTGATTAGGAACAGTGATTTAGAATTTTTAGCTGAGAAAAAATATCAACTCGTTTGTTATTAAGCTTACAGTTTTTCTCACAGCATTTATCACTTTTTATAATCATCCAGATTGATTAACAAATATTGTGTGGACACTGTCTTATTTTAAAAGAGTCACTCATTTTACCTTTTTTTTCTAGTGAACATTAAAATCCTTTTACTTTTTTTTTTAATAAATTTGCTTTTTATAGATTTTAAAAATTAATTAAAAGCTCCTCTTTGTATTCCCTTTTGAATACCTTTTTTTAAAAGAATAATGCACATGTACAAACAGTAATGGTGAGACTGCAGATTGCAACCATGAGACTGCTCCGCTCACCCATCAAGTATGGGAAAGCATGGCAAGGGAACTACAGTGACCTTTGCATATACTGTACCATAAAGGATGAAACTCTCTTTTATAGCTCTCTCCACTCTTCTGCTCTCCATCTATTGCTGCCGTAGTCTTTCTCTTAGTTAATTTACGCATTAGGTTTATGTGGGCAGAGCCGTCCTTTGTTTGTGTACTAAGCCTAAGCATCACAAGGCAAAATCACATCCTTCCGAGCGGCTGTAGAAGCATCACAGCTTCCGTAAAGCAAAGCCCTGCCTAAAGTACATAGAAAGGTCTTGAAGGCTAGAGATACAAAACAACTCTCCACATCTCCACATTGTTACATATTTGACCTTTAAAAGCTTTGAGGGCCTTTTTTTTCCTAAATAGCAAAATATTCTAACTATAAGAGAAAAATATGAGCTACATGTTTTTACTTTACAAAAAAAACCTTTTTGATAAGGATGCCTTGGATCATTAAATAATTATGACTAAGAGATTTACTGCTAAAAACACCAGCTAACATGCCAGTGTCAAAATATTAAAATTGGCTGAATGCTATGAAAATTTCAGAATTTCAGGCAAAACGAAAAGGGCCATGTCCATCCCTTCAATTGACTTCCGTCATGAAGTAAAATACAAATGGGCTCATGTCTTGAAAACCAAAACACTTGTCACAATGTAAACAAAAGTGGGAAAGCTTACTCATACTCTGTTGGAAGTTCTTTAACCCAAAAGGACCCATATTTTGGGAAACACCTTAGTTGATAAGATCAGCACAAGTATTAAAAAGAATTTTTAAACTATGAATATGCATTAAACTATTCATTTTCTGCATGTTAGTGACAAGAGTGTTGTACTGCTTAGAATATGAGTTTGTCCCACAACCTGAGTGATTTTCATCAGATAAGGGATCTGCTATTCTGCTGCATAAGGTGTGTGAGCATCTTTCATGTTGTCTCTTTAGATTGCCTCCTTTGAATAAAGCAGACAACACTCTCAGATTTAGCTCTGGAGGGCTGTTGGCTGGCTGTGTTATTGCCATTGCATCACCTTGACTTTCCCACATTAGTCTACTTAATTGCTGCTCGTGCTTTGACTATGAATAAGCGTAGTGAGCATTTATCATTGCTGCACCATTTTACTCTCCAGGTTCATTCAACAGTGCCACATCTGTGCATGGCTTTTTTAGTTGTGATTTTTCTGCAATACCTATATTTAGTTTGCCACCAGCTATTTTAGCCAAAGTCCTGCAAGCTTAACTGACTACAATTGCTTTTAAATAGCTGTTCAGCTTTTAAAGCTTGTAAGTGGTTGTAGCACATACCATGGTAAAGCTAAAATGTCATGTTGCTCATCACAGTTATCGATTTCAGTGAAATGGCCTTTGACAAGACAGTGGCACTGAACCAACAGCATATATCACTAGTCTGTATCGATCACAATTTCTGCTCTACACAACCTTTCCATGTTTATATAGGTGCCCTGGTGTGTTGACAGAGGAAAGCAATAACCAGCCAGTCACACAAGGTAGAGAGAGCCCAGAGACCCATGAGTGATTAAATGTGATTCATTCAGTGTTGTCATTTTTTGATTACCGCACAGGTCACCAAAATCCAGACTACTGGAGGTGTATATGATAGAATTATAGTACATATCATGAATTATTTGCCTAAGATTGGTGTCAGCTAACAAATGAAGTGTAAGATGCAAGCCAAAGGTAATGTATCATCAAAGATTGATAAACTTATTCATTTTATGAAATGGATGTTGAAATGAGCCCTATATAATTTCTGAACATTGAGCTATTTTCCCCTATTTGAGCTATTTTTCAGTATTTCTGCAAACTTCATAAAAAACTTTCTATATTTTTAAAGGTGATCCACTTTCAAACACAATCTGCTAGCAACAGGTTTCCCTTTTTTGACACAATATGTGACACAGTACTACACTTATGATGCAGATTTAGTTGTTTCCATATCATAAATGACATAAAGATCTAATCTATTATTCAACCTCCTTTCATCATCTTACTACAATGTGACAGTGACCGTGTGATTTATTCCACACTCCCTCTGTCTACCCCTTTCACACTCCTTTATCTTCAAGTCAAGGCATGTCCCACCATCAGGTGCTTTTCCATGTTGTCACAAGGTCTGTCACCTTTGGTGACACTCAATTATTCCTTCAGTACCTTCTTTCACCAAAGTGTCTCACCAGGGGCATAGGGAAGTTACTCCATCTCCTCTCTAATTTGGCTCTGTGCTGTTTTTCAGCATGAAATTATACACCGAGGACATGAAGCAGGACATAATTCTCCATTTTTCAGTTTTAAGAAAAAACTCCACCCATTTGAATGCTGGCATGTGTGTGTTCACAGTCACTACAACAACTGAAACTTACTGTTTGAGTGCTACAGTTTCTCAGATGTTAGACTTTTGTAATAAAATAAATGAAAAGAAATGTTTGTGTCTTTATGGTATGGTATATTGCAATTTAAATGTCGGTGTCAGGATTCAGGTTTATTTTGCTATATTAGTTGCCTGGTACATGGCAAGGCAGGCTTAACTGTCAGACCACCAATTTGAAACTACAATATCTCAGCAGCTACTATGCTGTGTTTATGTGTTTCTGGTATAAACTGACCTTGTAAGGATCAGTAGTCATCAAAAAGACCAAAATCTAGTCCTATTGAGGCAGAACCTGATTTCTGAAGGACCGGCTGTTTAGGGTGTAGGGCATTAACTGGTTATGGTAAAGGTTTGTGAAAATGCTTCACCTAGAGTTTCCAAATGAATGGAAGTCACAGTACCCTTAAAAGAAAGATCCTGCACATTTGATAAATGTATTCCAGTGTTTCAGTACTAGACCCTTGAAACACTTTAGAATAGAACAGAATTAGAATAGCTTTATTATTATTATTCAGAACATACATCTGTCAAATGTACATTAGGAACAGAATTTTGTTGCATCTTTCGCAGAATCAGACAGATGGAGTAAAATAGAATAAAAACAACCCAGAGCTACTCAACTCACACATTAATACACTGGCTTTCAATGTTCTTTAAGGCATTAACCTCAAATTGCTCCAGCCAGCTAAGCTGGCAGCATGTGATTGGGTATGAATGATATGTGACAGAAAAAGTGATGCATAGTACATAGTATATGTGAGATGGGGTGAATGTCAAATATGTAGTGTAAGGTGCTTTGAATAGTCATTAATGCTAGAGACATTTTTTCATGCTTCTGTCCATTCATGTTACTGTTGTTGATTTAGCTGGCGAAGACTGTATAAAATCGGTCAGTATTACTATTATTGCTATCGTATAAAATAAGGATAGTATAAAGTTCCAAGTAAATTATAAATGTGTCTCTCCTAAATGAAGTACTATTATTGTTGCCATGTCCTGGCTCTGTTGTAACTGCTCTCAAATAATCTGGTCCACCATTAACAACTGCTGTCAGTTTTGTCCAATTCAGTCATTAAATCACTGCTTAGTACCACTACTACTTCAACAACTACTAGTACTAAGTAGTTCATAGTTGTAGTATAACTGGTAGTATATGCACACCTTAATTAGTTGACCATATGTTTGAAGTCCCATTTGCAAGTGCATTACTGGAGTTCCTGGAAGTGTATGTTGACTCAAACAGTCTCTGGGTCAACACTAGTTTAGTTTTGACACCGTCAGGTTTGCTGAGCTGTCAGAATCACGGCGTGATAGCTGTCAGATTATTTTCGTCAAATTTATTTCACTGTAGTGTGAAGTTGCTCATGAATGAATACTGAGGACCATCATTGCCAGTCATACCATGCTTGAATCTGACTCTAGCAATGTTGATTTATTTTTCATCAACCCCTAGCTTGACGAAAAAATGTGACGTTCACTCACAAATTTGATATCTGAACTCATTAGCTGTGACTGGATGTGCTGAGTCCATGTCACAAATTGTCTTTAGTCAAACTTGAAGTTACAGTTAATGTCACATGGCATGAGATGCTTGTCAGAACCTGTCATTCAGCTCTTGACAAGCTGACAAGTCACCTCAGGCATACAGTTGTCATTCAATATTCTCTTCCAAGCTGATTCAAAGTGCTGGGCTCAAATCAAATTACCCTTGTGTGCATTTAAATCTTTTGCAGAATTTAACATCACAACAAAATGCCTCCCTTTAACACCCCCAAAGGACATCAGCTAAAGAATGAAGAAAGTGCCCTATAATGTCACTGACCTCATTAAGTTGCCAGGTATTTTTACTTCAGTGATTCTCAGATTTTATTGCCTATCCCCAAGCACAGCAAATGCCAAGCCTCTACAAGAAACTCAACCAATTCATTTTCTATAAAACCCTAAATAATACTGAAGAATAGCAGAGCAAAACTGCAGATGTATGACAGATCTCTGTTGAAATTCACATAAATCCAGCTATATTACCCTGGACCAAAGTGACAAAAAAAGGTTGCATGTCTATGAAGGTTTTTCATTATCCACTTAATTGTATCCTCAGTAATGTATTTTCTGAAGTCCACTTGCCTGAAATATATCTACACTCTTGTGAAGACAAAGTCGCATTTATTAATCTTGTCTTAAAAATTGTATGCCAAAGTCAGACTGCATAATGGTCAATGGTCATTATGTCACAATAGGCAATGACTGAGTCATAGGTACACACCATGACCAAGAGTTATGGTAGACCATATGGTGGTAGTTGACCCAACCAGTCATCAATGTGATAATGTTTTTGAGGAATAATTGACAGTGGGACAGGGTTTAACAAAAACTGGTGAGTAGACAGTAAAGAAATTTTGAAGTTACTTTATCATCCTCTTTTGCTTCAATTTGTTTATGCTGAATACTTTTGCACATGCTGTGCCCTTATTGGTCTCTGACATTGTCACTGCCAATGTCAGAGACTCTGAAGCTCATGTATTAAGCTGACAGTTAACTGTGGCTATTGGTCCTTGTTATCCAAATAACACTGTGACGTCTACTTTTGAAAGTTTTTGATTTTGTGTGTAAGGGCTTGACATAGTATTGTTAACAGTATTTTAATTCAAAACTTCATTTTAAGTTTAGACTTCCCAAAGGTTAAAATATACATTGAAAGCTATTCAATTCAATTCATATTTATTTGTATAGTGCCAAATCACAACATACATTATTTCAAGGCACTGCAGGGTACAGTGTGTATTATGTCATACATACTGTACCTCTCATTTTATTTTAACTCAGTATTAACTAACAAGATCTGCTGAAACACCCGGAATGGCAATCAATCAATGGTAAACTGAAGTAGTCAATTAAAATAAGTTTATTTTAACCTATTTTTTCAGTCCCAGTTTGAATTCTATCCTGATATTTTTGTTTATTAGAAGCAGACCGCTACCCTACCCTACCCTACTGCTACCACCTTCTCACATAAAACAAAGGTGAAAAATGAATGGGAGAAAAAATGGAAAGCAATAGTTTCATGATATTTATCTGTAAAAACCCCCTGTGAAGAGTCCTCTAAAGTCAAAAAAAAAACCCTAAGCCGAAACTTTCTCCATTGTGCTGCAACATACTGTATTATAATAAAATTCTCTGTCTTGTCTAGAAGAGACACTGAAGACAAATACACAGGTTTGTATTGTCATGATGAAAAATTGTTGAAAAACTGTATTATTCAACAGCATTTAAATACTTTATTTGTAGATTACCTTTATAGCTGATGTTATGGTGCTATGGCATTTACATAAAAAGAACGTGGCCTAAAATGCATGGTTAAATGTTTCAAAGATGCTTCAAAGTCAGCGCACACTCAGCGCATAGCTTCGACAAATTTGTTTGGAGGGTTGTAAATAGAAACTCATGAAATATGGATGATCCTGATTGAAGATGTTAAACAAGCAACAACAGGTGCCATTAATTTGTTCTAAAGTAATTAATAGTGATAATGACGGCTGCATGAAGTACTTCGCTCATAGTACTGCAGTAAGGTTAAGACTTAGGTGTCAAAATTATGTGTGAAAATCCTACTTTTTGAAATATAAACAGTGAGTGGAATTAATTGGAATAACCTACCATTTAAGGAGTTCTTAATTTGTATTAAAGTATTACACATTTCTTCCAGGCAGTAAAATCTTGTTTTCATACCACTTCATCTTTTGTGCCATGTAATGAATTGCTGATGGAATGCATCATTTAAGACAATCTCATTCTGTCTGGCCAAAGAGTTATCAGTAGTGTGAGGACAGAAATGTAAGTTTTTGAGTACAAACCCACTAATGAAATGCCAGTAATGAAATAAAAAAAAGCTTATTCATTCTCCAAGTATATTATGCTGCTGGCCACATAAAGCTTTTTTAATCAGGAAGTGTTTTTAGATTAAACTTATTTAATTATGTTTATCTGTGGACTTCTACAAAAGGAGGAAAAAGAAATTTGGAGATGGAAAATATTAAACAATTAGCAGCAACAACAACAGGCAGCAATCAGGATTAGTATCTGTAGGCACTGCCAAATGAGTCTCACTCTGTTACATGAACAGATCCAGTGGGCCAAGAAAATAACCTGAAGCCTTTCAGGGATCACTGTGTGTTCAGGTTTACTATCCAGAATGTACAGGAACCCCTAGGAGGGCTGATATCAGTAACAGCTGAGTCAAAATGTGTACAGTTTTGTTGTGGCAAATAATCTCAACTACTGAATAAATACAGCACAGTGCAGTCACCATCGATAAAGCTACAAAGCAAGCTCCTTTGTCACACATGAGTTAAACTCTTTAGGTACATACCAGTGTCAAGCGAGTTCATTCTGGGATACAACGGCAGACATGAGATTTCATTGCTTTTAAAGAAAAAGGGATGAGTAGGTCAGCTCAAACCATTCCAAACAAAAGTAGAGAATCAGTTAATATATAACATAGTATCCCCCTCTGTTTATCAATCATCCACTCACTTACTTAAATAATAGCCCAGATTGCCAACACACACTTTCCTAGAGTTAGCTTGTAAGTCACATTTCAATATGTTAATAAATCTTTTTGGTGACACTTCATAATAAGATTGGGTCCTGTTTTTTTTACTGATCTCAGTAACACCTCCACAGACATGTCCTCCAAGAATTCATTTTGAGGGATCACTGAGTGCACGGCACCATTTAGGTTGGGGTTCATCAGGTTCAAGCATTCATGTGCATGTGCTATATCGCTGATTGTGAATCAGGATTTGAAAGTCACATTTTGACCTGTCTTTATGGTGTTCATGCTTATGTCACAACGACAAGGCAGGTTGCTCTGCTATAAATTCTAATTCATTCTCTCTTCCATCTTTTTTGTTGCAAATCTATACATCTCCTTAAAAATTCCCAGACATCACTGATGTATAACTGCCATTTCCATTATCAGACTGTAATCAATATAAACAGAAATAGGTGGCTAAAAGTCTAAACATCTCACAATGAAGTCCTATAAACTGACAATGAATCAAAATGACATCTGCAATCTTGATCTCATGGTTTATAATATAGAATAAGGACTCAGATTCACCATTAACATATTTTGATGTGCTCATCAATTCTATGACACTTGAACTAGCAGTTGCATACAGTTTCCCCTCTTTTCCTCATTGTCTAAGAGTTTGAAATGTGTTTGTTTGTGTGCTGTGTCCACTCTGCAGATGACTCTGCAGATGAAAATCAAAGCCATTACAGCCTTGTCATATTGTTTATGGGGTTTCACAGGCGGCAGCCGAAAAATGGCAGAAAAGGGATATTGTGAGAGCAAGAGATGGGGTCTATGGTAGAGGAAGGACGGAAGTCCTGGAGGTGGGTGTGAAAATCAGTGCCCCCCTGGGACACCAGCTGAGCTCAATTACCAGGAGAATATAGTTGCAAGGGGAAGCTGAAAGGATACAGCATCGATCTGTCACACGCTGACAGCGGGGAAAAGAGCACAGGGAGGGAAGAGGGGGGTGGACGGCAGTCTAGAAACAGAGTGAGAAAAAGAAATGAAATTGGAAAAAGGAGCAATCCAGAGTAAACAGTGATGTGAAAGAAGAAAGGCATGAGTGGAAAAAAAACACTGCTGATTAATAATGTTTGGATTGTACAAGAGATGTATATATGAAAGTCAAAGACAGTGAAGTTCATCTAATTTTCCGTTTTGACCGTAAATAACAGATTTAACATCAAATCTCCACAGCCATTGCAATGAAAATAATAAGGTATTCCCCATCTTTGCATATCCCATACACATCATTTATAATGCGGCACTGTGATTTATAAAATGTATAGTCTATTTTCCTTTTCACCCTCATCCCACCAATTGAATCTTAACATCTAATTATTTCCCTCCTGCTTCATGAGCTTGCAGCTTTCCAGTGCTCCTCAGTAAGTATGTAGCACCAATGGAATGTAAATGAAAATCTGAGGAACTTGGAACTTTGCATCTGAGCTGACAATGCAGATGCCTCGCATGCACTTATGAGGCTGTGGATGCAATAATGCAGGTGTGTTACATTCCTGAACTCATTCACCATACTGGCCTGATGGAAGAGTTACCTGGTAGAGTAAAAGTGTGAGGTTGATGCAACTTTGTCTCATTGACTTATTGTACAAATAAATATTTAAGGTAACATGGTTCCATTTGGGATGATAACTGTGCTGAAACCTTGGGCAGATAGAATACAGTAGATGGACGTAGAAGGATGAATCAGCAAAGGTGTACTGCATATTGCGGACGAGTAAGACAATTGTTATCAAGATAAATGTCACGTTAGTGCAAGACAAGCAAAAAATAAAGGAGGGAATTTTTATGAATGTTATTACACAAGACACTAGATCAGAGAAAATCTAATTAAGTAGTGAGGCCAGAGGATATCACAGACAACAGACCTGTAAACAATTTATGAATTTATGAGAATTTAGAAGAAATACTGAAATGAACATCAATAAAATGCAGCCCTGTTAATCATGTCTTTGCTCCTCCAGAATCAATGCAGCACTGAGGAAAAATATAGGACACAGCAATAAAACGATTATGTAATATATATATATACGCAGTAAATCTTAGAATTAATAGGAGAATACCCGTGTTTTTCAAAACAGTTACATGCCCATTTATAAATTCTTTTACTGAAGGGATTTCTTTTACTGCATCAGGGAGGCTGGCAGATCTGTTCTGTCCTCATATTAGCCAACAGTCTCAGGCTTTGCAACAGGGCAAGCAAGGCATGCAATTAGTAGAGGCTCCAAGCTGAGAAGGGACCCGAAAGATTACATGGCTGATTACATTATTCTGCAGCAGTGACAATTTTGTGCACCCCCCCCCCCCCAAATTCCATTAACAGCTAAAATATGATTGCAAACTCCTACTAAACATCCAGGTTTATTTTTAGCTGTAGAATCCATTTCCAAAACTATCTGTCAATATACTATAATATATACTATATACTTGTCAGATGCTGATGCAATTGTTTAAGTTACTAATGAGTCTTAGAAAAATGCTTAACATATAATTCAACTACTTCATCCAATACAGAAAAAAAAAAAAAATCAATTCTGTCATCCAGACTTTATAAAAATAATAAAACATGGTCTCTGTTCAGCTTGTGGTGCATTAGTAAGAATGAGGATGTATGTGTTTCTTTTGGACCCTAAGGAATATGCATCTGCTTACCAAAGATGATCTCCAGCTGCCTGATTCACTGTGGCTGCAGTGTCCTCTCCTCTGTGTCTTGTGTTCTGCATTTACCTGAGCACAACGAATCTTTAATTTAAAAATGCCTTGATGTGTTTCTTAAAATTTTCCTGCTTTGAACAATCCAGGACACAAGGACAGATTTAGTTCATTAGTCTTTTCATTCATGAGCATGATCGAGACTATGACATTTTATGGTGCAAGGAGAAAGTTGTTTTTGCTATTTTAAAATGAATGTAGGGTTTTGCAGCCACAGGTGTTGGCTCAGCCTCATTCCCAGATGCAATTATTAGACTGGACCTCAGTAATCATTTGTGGAAAATCTGTTTTCATGGGCTTTTGACGGCACCCACTGTCTCGGCGGGCAGAAATTCTAATGTTGACTCATATAGTATATGTCTAAGGGGAAGACAGTCACAATTGATCGGTGACTGATCTCCTGTAGCTTGTTGTTTGGCTTTAATGAGGTTGTGTTGGAAACTGTCAAAACAGTCTCTTTTTCAAGGATTCGATACTAAAACACAATATGAAAACAGAAATTGAAGTTGCACACAATCTGCTCTGTCTGGATATTTTGCAACAAAACTGCAAGAGCCTGCTGATTTGGTTTGCAATTTACTACCCTCTGTTGTTGGGTCATAAATTGGTCCATCAAACCTATATGTCATTAGTTTCACCTGCTGTTGCTGTCCATACAATATATACCTTCACATTTTCCAACATAGCATGGAAACCTCGGATTCCACAAACATAAGGGAATGATAGTACATACCACCTATGTGAGTGTAGCCAGGAGAAAAGTTTTCTCGATTACTAAACACAGAAATATGATACTAAACACACAAATGATACCAATCCCAACACATAGAAAATTGCAGAGCTTAACAAACACAAAGCAGTTCAAGAATATTCAGACATTTTTCCAAACAATAAGTAGACATGCGGGTTTAGGCTGAGAGTGAGAATTGTATCTTATGCCTGGATCCTGAGAGGTGAATCAAATGTTATCTCTTTGCTCTTGTTTTTTTTTTGTAATGTTAACTTGTCATGGCAAACCAAAATGATCCTCAGGCCATAGTATTCCCAATGAACTGTCCTTATGTGCTGTCACAGTTGAATTAATTTGCAATCCGAAGGTGTTCAACACAAAGGTGTTCAGTGATATGACTAAGGGGCAACTTTGAATGCGGAGAATGTATTTTGTTATTGCCCCATATTCTTCTCCTTGTTAGTGTGCTTCTTATACCCTGTTTTGTTTTTCACTTCTTAGTCCTTGACGATGATCATAAATGGAAATGAGAACAGGTAGGTCTGATTCAAAGACACATTTTTCCTCCTGACAGTTTGATTCAGTATGACAAATTTGACATGCTTTTCACTCCACCATCTGCCTGGAGAACATCCACCATGCTCATTATTTTCCTTTGCCTGCTGAAGCAACTTAGGGCTTTCCTTAAGGACAATGATGTTGTTTTGGTTATTATTATAAGTGTATGTATATTTCATAACCAAAAATCTACAGAAATATTCAAAGATTTTTAAGATGTCTACTACTGACAGCAGCAGCCGGGTACCAATTAAGTCAACAAATGGAGCTCATTAAATGTCTAATCCCCTGATGCATACATTATTTAAAGTGCATTGAAGTTGTACTACTGTTTTGAGCTTAGACAGGATAACTACCGGAGATGGAAGATATATTATCTTGATATACTTATTACCAGGAATCGTTACATCTGATATAATTAAAAACATCACCTTAACTTAAATGGCTTGAATAAAAAAGACACAAAGTTTCTGAGAATAGTGCTAAAGAAAAACAGCAACAAAAAGAAAAACCCACTGAGTGTTTTTTTTTTGCTGACAGAAAACATCTTGTTGATGAGTGAGGTCACGGGAGAATTGCAAGAGTGGTTTAAGCAAAAAGAAAGGCCCCGAAAACTGTGGCTGCTGTTGTGAGCATCTCAAAATATTCAACACGTCAACTCTGAAGACAGACAGGCTACAACAGCAGTAGACCATGTCAAGACCCAAGCCTGTCAGTCCACCACAAGAACCACGGGTTGTGAATACACAGAGCAAAGGCAATAACTTCTTACTATGTATCTTTGGATTAAAACTGTAGTCATGCAGGAACAGAATTAAGTTACTTTGAATATTAAACAGAACCCAAGTGTTGGCAAAAAAGGTGTGCAGTAACTGGTAGGACATACAATCAAACTGAAGGAGTTTAAACTAACAGATATCATTGTTGTCTGCAGGAATAGAGATGTGGCAGAAACATTTACCATATCTGCCTGCGCACTCCCAAAAGTGTGGTGCTGAGTTCATGTGTACAGTACATCCAAACCTGTACATCTCCTGCTTGTAGTGATTTTGCATATTGTCACCTATGCAACGGTTAGTCACTGAGCATGTCTGTGTATCACACTGCTGTGAGACCGACAGACATCAAGTCATATTTTATGCTAAAAGAGAATATCATGAATGATATTCCATTATATGTCACACATGGAAGCAAAATTAGTCCGACACCCATCTGAAACTTTTGACTACTGAGTAATTAATCTAAACATTTATGGCATTATTTATAGAGATTTTAAAAAAAAATACAGGTGGGAAGATGAAATACTGTACAATTATTTCTCAATCACTTTATTGGAACATATCCTGAAAATGTGGAGAAACACATATGCAGTTTGAAAATAACAGAAAAAACAAACAACAAAAATGCTTCTATAATATCAAATATTTAGTGTGACCTACATTTACACTTGAACAATCTCTTTAAAACATGGAATGGAACCCTAATGTTATTGGTAAAACCTGTTTTTCTCCTACTATTTCATGCCAACAAATAGCTGCTGTGAAAAAGGTCTATTATACCTGATTTACTCAAGATATGTTCTTATGGTCATAATTCACTTAAAAATATTACAAAGACAGATTTCAAACTTAAGTTGACAATATGTTGGAAAATGCAGTGAATATGTAATGGACATTCATTTATATTAAAAATCCAGATTTTTTTCCACCAAAGATTAGACACTTTGGGGTACATGGTGATTTATCATATGATTTAATCCAAACGTTTCCTTAAAGTATTAATACATACTCAGCAGGTGAACTACTGCATAATAACGTACTTGTCCTCTAGCAAACCTGAAATATTTTAACATCTACTAAACTAGATTGATTGACCCAAATATCACAGTTCAAAGGCAACATAATGGAATGACACAAGCACTGTTTTCACTGAAATAGCTCTATGTCGAGGTTTCTCTATCCCTCATCATACCAACTGCTTGCAAACTGGACCTTTGTTAGTAAGTTCAAGTAAATAAAAGCACAGTTAAGGTTTTGAAATGGTAAGAGTGAAAAATAAGACTTATCCTTGTACTTTATGTCAAATGTAACTTAGCATTGCACCCATAAAACTAGTATTGAGTTTCCAAATTTTTTTGCAAAGATGAAAATTAAAATAAAAGGTGTTTATCAGCAACATTTTCTTAACGGCTGAGGAGAGACAGTGTCACAGCCAATAAACAGTACCAATGGACACAAGAACTGCAAAACAACAAAATCACTAAACAATAAGACATTTTTATAGAGCATTTTTCTTAATGGTGTTATAAATTACATGACAGAGATTACAGATATTGTACAAATTTAAATGTCTATAGACCTTTCTATAAACAGTCACTAAACATTGTTTATTGTACACATCTGCTAAGGCGTACAAATCCATACAATAAAATCAACACATTAGTCAACATTATAAACAATATGGATGTTTTATGGACTATAATAAAGACTATTTGAGTCTAAGAATTAATACCAAGACTAAATTTGAAAACAGTGGAGACACTTTATCTTGCAATGCAGTTGTTGATCCCACCTCAAAATATAAATTGGTGACTGGCACAAGAAATTAATGTTTGCTAAATATTTAACAGTAACCTCTTGTTTTGACAGTTAATGCAAGGTAACAATATATAATATTATAAATAACAATTTACAATGTGAACATTAAAACTCCCTCTCAATAAGAAATGCACAGAAATAAAATTAATAAAGGGAATGGTTTCTCCGCAGTTGTGATCTGAAACTCAAAAACAAGTTGCTGGGCTTTTGTGATGAGTGACAGAGACTGAAAACACGACTTCTCCTGCTGCTGCCTTGTGACACCCATGCACACACACACACACACGGAGGCTGTCTGCACAAGACAGGACTATGAGGATTTGGGAGCAAACTTATTGTGGGTGCTCCGTGGCATTTTCAGCCAAGCAGACAGGCAGTGACATCAGACTTTCCACACTCCTTAGGTGAGCCTTCAAAGCTAGAATGTCGTACCATCTTCACCATCTGGCTTTACTAGAGTAGCTGTAATGTTTCTGCCTTCCAGTCGTGACCTAAAATGCATAATTCTGTTCGTGTTGAGGAAATGTTGCCAGGTGACACAAAAATAGAGAAACAGAGAGTTGTGAAGCTGAAAGGCTTAATCAGCATTGATGATGCTGATGTGCATGTAACAGACATTGATCTATACTTAGAAGTTACTATAAATTCACAGTGCCATGAGATAAATTCAGAGTGCCATTTCATTTTTAATGTCCGTCATGCTGTGTTGACCACAGCCATTAAGAGATAGGTGCAGACACTATATTTTTACACCAATACAAATAAGAGTCTTATCAGTTATTTATGTTTTGCAAAAAAGAGTAGGTATTATTTAAGAATTATTCAAATATGCATGTGGTTAACACAAGCCCCCCAGCCTCTCCTCTTTGTCATTTCAGCCTGGCTCCTACTGGAATAGTTTCACTTACTTATGGAGCCCTAAATGTTTCTGGACAGTAACAGATGCAAAGATTGTTATGTCTGCATAATGGTTCATATTAACCTCCCTTACTCCCTTTTTCCCAAAAGGCAAGTTAGTTGACAGGAATAGAATGGCTTCAATTAAAAAGAACACCCCAAAATATTCTAATCAGCATAGAAAACACTAAAAGGCTTTTCTTAAAACCTGAATAAAACCATGTCAGATTCCTGATCATGTGCATTGATCAGTAAACTTTATAAAGTAAAAGTAAGATACATTTTAATTGTAAAGCACCAATTAAAAAAAGAAACCAAATTCAAATTCAGGAGATGATTATAAGGGCATTATAATATATACTTGGCAGGTGATTGGATGAACCATCTGTCTGTTACTGTTTCCACCAAAAAAAGGCCTTTTGTGATTTTTGTATAGAACCGTCTGCATATGAAGTTATTATGTCATATTTATTGTTGCCACATCTAAGACACCGTAACTGCCTCACAGGAAGTTGTTCCATTCAAACCAGTATTTGGCCAAAAGCAAAAGCATGGAGCCTGGCATAATAGATTCTTAATTGAGAAAAATCCAGCTGCGTAATTAGGCCAAAGGAAATTACACCGATGCCTCAATTTGTGCACGAGTGAAGAAAGGCAAGTTAAACACTGCCTTCTCCACTTTCTGTTTCCTCACAATGTCAATATTTCCACTTTTACTTATTTTTGTTACCTTTGCAAGCAAGAGCAGAATTATCTTGGGTTTGGTCCCTGAAGTGTTTTATATTTGAGTTTTAGTCTCCATCTGTAATGTCTGCAAAAAGACATGATTGTATGTTAGTGAAATCTGGCAAACAGACACATATTTTGAAATGAGCAGCATGTTAGAATATGGTTTAACAGTGGTGCATGTTTTCTGCTCATACTGGTTTGATTTGTCTCTCTGTAGCCTCCGCCACACACCTAAGGATGTTGAATTCTTGCTTTAGTTCAGCAGTGCTTCTGGGATCAAACTTAATAAATGATTAAAACATTTCCCATAACCAGGCCTGTTACCCTCAGAGCTTGTGTTTGTGGGGAATCTTTTCTGTCTAACACACAGCAACAACATTACTGCATTCACAACTCAGTAAGTTTTTGTGGAAACAACCGCTGTGATAAAACTGAAGTTATGGAAAAGTAACCACGTGCAATAAACATTATGAGCTTAATATATTTTGCTCCAATTTTTCACCAACTGATTGTCATTGTGGATAAAACAATAGCTTGACCACCATGAGAGTCTACATTCTGAACTATAAAGATGTGACTTAATCCCATGTTGGCAGCTTAATGCTGCGTTCACACCAAACATGAATTCTTGTGTCATGCCGTGCTATTCACACCGTGGGATCACTTTATTGCATTTTTGTGCATTTGCTTCACCAGTGGTGTGAATTCCAAAAGAAGGCATATTTTGGCTGTAAAAGAAGACAGATGTAACTGGCATTTCTTTTAACCATGAAATCCATTGCTTGTTTTTTTTTTTTTTTTTCCATCACTCTGCCTTCTGCTGGCTATGAGCAATGCTCTCCCATTAGCCTGTGTCCAGCTGTTTTAACAATAGCTACTGTATGTTGGTCTGGGACACACATAGAGACAAACAACCATTCACTCTCACATTCACACCTATGGGCAATTTAGAGTGTCCAATTGGCCTAATCCCCAAATCTGCATGTTTTTGGACTCAGAGAGGAAGCCAGAGAACCAGGAGACAGCACTGTTGTGTCCTCCTATTATTTGAGTTTTTTTTCCTCTCTTTCATCATGACTCTTTACCTCCACTAAGACAAGAAAAAGAAAAGAAAAGGAAAGACAGAATCGACCTTGAGATGCTTTATTTATTTTTTCATTAATCATTTTTTATTAAATGATAAATGAATCTGGCCATTAACTGAGAAATCATTATTCATAACCCATTAACTCAAATGAAACCAAACCATTAAAATAATTAATAGTCTCATCCTTTCAGGTTTGAAGCAAAGAGATTTAAACATCTGTCCTTTGTAATGTCAGAATATTTCTAGGACACTTAATAGAAAGGGGATTATACAGTAACTCTCTTATATAATAAAGAATTGGATTTTTTTGGGAAAATGAATACTTGACAGTACCATGCAAGTACCAAGAGTCAGATACTGTGGGAAGAATGATTCCACAACATAATTACACAGTCAGAGAATTTACGTTCAGCCCACCTTAAGCATTTTGTCTGAACAAATACCCTTATAATAGACTCATAAGCTATACTCAAAAGGGATTTGCTTGAACTGTATCTGTTATTATTTTTCATTTTAAATTGAAGTTACAATTGCCTCTTTGTAATTTTTACTTCCTGTCTTTGTATACTTTCCCATGTTTGTTATTTCATGTTCTTTCCTAATGTGTTTCATCTGTGTCCATTCATACCTGCCTGCCCTCTTTCAGTAGTTTCTCATTAAAATATTAGGTACTTTAAAACACTCAGTCCTGTCCATCCAATGTGTTAACAGAAATTATTTATTAGTTTTGAGCATGTTTGACTTTTTAGGATATAATTGTATTTTATCTATATTTGTGCAGGTGCCTAATGTTACGACTGTAGTGCGTAACCTTAAAATATTTACAAACGCATTGCACAGTTGAGGAACATTAAAGAAGAGAGACATCTAAACATCAAAATGTACATGAAACCAATATACACAGAACTTAACACAGAACAAACTGCTGTTTGACTCCCATGACCCGCCAGTGCATAAGGTCAGCATCCTCACTTAAGAAAGACAGAGCAGATGAAAGAGCAGAAAAACATGATTTGATACAGATTATATATATATATACATATATCATTATAATTATTTAGTTTTAATGATTTTATTTGTTATATGGAGCAAAGAACCCACAAAATATCCACATTATATAAGCGTTGCCCTGATAGCAAACCAAAATGATATCCTCATATCCTTATGGTCCATAATTCAAGTAGTGAAAAATCTGGAACATTGTGTGGGTGATTATGAGTCGTGGTCATGTCACATTATGTCCATAAGCAAAACAAGAGAGAGAATCGTTACAGGTTAATCCTGTAGCTGCAAAATGACAGAAGGTAATGAACAGAGGAAATTTGCTGTACTAAATCCAAAAAGCTCTTATGGAATTTGATTAAAAGTTAAAAAAAAAAAAAAAGTATAATAGAGACTTGACACTGCCTAATATCCATTGAAACAGAGTAATTCAATATAAAAGAATCAATTATATACAATTTAATGATGCAACAATGATATTTGTCACTGTGTTCATCACTTTTTCTCTACAGCTCATTTATTGCTAAAGTTACACACTTTAATTACAGCATGTGTTTTAGATGCAAGTAGTTTCTAAATAATATTCTTTTCATAAAAATAATTCCTTGCATTCATTACATGGAATATTCCATAAATTAAATGTGGTGCTTTGGGGATTGTTGCATTAATAGGCTTTTTAATCAATAGCTGTAATGCATTAAAATAGGTTCCCAGTTGCCTGTATTGAGAAGTATATGAAATTTTTTTTTTTCTTGTGGAGCCCAAAAGAGCCACACAAAGCCCAACATTACCCTCTAGTGGAAATAATCTCACATGGTTGATATGCAGCTTTTCTGCAGAGTAAATAATAAAAATAAAAATAATAACGTAATAACGTAAATAATGTAATAACGTAAATAATAAAAATAATAGAGTCCATTTAATGGTGCTCAGAATTTTTTGGCATTGCCAAATAATATTAAATATACTAGTGTTATAATTATATCATACTTTAAATACTTTAAAAATTATAATTAAATTATAAAAA
The DNA here is from genome assembly GCA_016785285.1 of Brachirus orientalis. Classification (NCBI taxonomy): domain Eukaryota; kingdom Metazoa; phylum Chordata; class Actinopteri; order Pleuronectiformes; family Soleidae; genus Brachirus; species Brachirus orientalis. Next base: position 1,820,729 of record JAFBJR010000172.1, read on the forward strand.
AGCAAAGTCAGTTGGAAGTGGTGTCCTAAACATTTGGTGCTTTATTAAAAAACCAGCAAAATTATAGTGTATAAAAGTCAATATGAATATGGCTGTTCCCGACAAAGAGAAGATGAAGTGTTATTTACACGTATATAACTGCAACATTCCAATTTTTTCTCTTTATTTAATTTTGAAGGATTCTGTTGTTGGAAATTATAGATTACTATTACCAATACCAAAGAAGCCAAAATAATTTAAGACAATTTGTTTGTAATGGACAAAAGGTACATGCTTACAGGTCAAAAGATTGCTGAGATAACATTGATATTGTTACGTGCAATGTATTTATTATCTGGCAGAATTCAGATAAAAGAGCAGTCACGCGAGAGTGGTGGAGGAACCCATAAAAAGTCTAATTTTGTCAGGTTTGTCTGACTCTGATGGGCTAAAGATAGTTGAGGAAGAATTTCAAAAAATCCTGAACCCAAACACAGACCTTATTAAATATTGAGTGTATATAATAACGTGTATCTTCATAACGTGTATCTTCAGTTGATTAAAATTTAAGTTGTACTTAATTTTGCTATCAGTTAAATCAAATAGTTTAAAAATTCATATTTTGCATTTTAATAATAACAGTTTTTGTAAACTTGCATTCTCTGCGAATGCTCTTGTGTTCTCATGGGCTTGTGACTTACATGTGTGTGTGTGTATATATATATATATATATATATATATATATATATATAATGTTAACATTAAAAATAGATTAAATACGTTAAATACATGCAATATTTTACATTGTAACTGTCTTGTTTTCTTTTTTCCATGACCACTTTAAGACATGAAAAAAAGAGAAACCATGATGCCTTCCATTAAATCCTCTTAAGGACAGACTGAGTAAGACCTTCTCTAAACCTGGACAAGCTGCTAATTTTAGAGGCACTGATTTAACACTAAGCCCTTTAAAATACTGAATAATTGTTGATATATCTGCAGAGGTCTCCTTGTCTTCAAAACAAACAGATGTGGTTTACATCTCTAGTAACATTAAAATAAAACATTTAATAAAAAAATCCCTTTTCCAATAAATATACAGTGTAAATTATCAAAATCTTTTGACAGATAAACCACTATGCCAATGCAGGCACTGAAAAAAGATGTAAATCTTCTGTGGGTTTAGAAATTGCTGAAAATGTATAAGTTGAAAAGTCTAGTCTTTTTTGGACCCCATATTGCAGAGATTGTTTAGATAGCCTACACTGATATGATTCTATTGTGTAGCTACTGGTGAGGGATAATCTTAGTAACCCAAAATCATTTTTCAAGGATTATTATCATTATTATTGATTTTTTTCCATCTACAGAACATTACTTTTCTTTTTGAGGTTCTTGGGGCCAGTCCCAGCTGACACTGGGTTAAAGGCCATGCACATCCTGGAGCTATACAGAGATGACCATTCACATTCCCATCACTCCTGAATAAAGCAGCTAGTTGGTTATGCTAAATACTTACTGTTGTTCGTCTCTCATTATGTTACCCTTTTTGTTTTTGTTTTTGTTTGCAGTGGATGAAGAGGAACAAGAAGAAAAGAAAGAGAAGACAGCAAATCGGAAGTCCAGAGGAAAGCAGAAATGACACATTACAGAAGCCAACTGCTGCTGAATATCCCACCAACCAACTAATGTATAAAATCTGTTGGACACTGTAGGATCCTCTCATTCTACACTGTTGATAGGATCTGTGCCTATCAGCTGAGCGAAAGCAATCTAATTAAAAAGAGAGTGATATACCTACTCTAAATTAGCATTACCAAGAGCGTCTTAGCCTTCTAGCTTTTTTTTCTGAACAGTCACAGAACAATGAATCTGATTAAGGACAGTAGAAGATTTGGACATCAGCCATTTGGCAGATACATTAATGAGTCGTTTAAATTCATTTTACTTTAAAGTCAGATCAATCAGAATTCTATTAAGCTGAGGGTGCAGACCCTGTGGACTGAATTAAGTGCATTTAATTGCACAGAATGAGCCAGGGCATTGTTTTGTTTGATCTGTTTTATAAAATAATCATATTTACTCTAACAAGCTCCTCCTGAAGAGCTGTGTAAATGTTAGCGTGCTGCTGTACTTACATTTTACTCACATCATTTTGATAAGCACAAAGTGAAGCCGTGGCGGGAAAGAAGCATGGATAAATGATGCAATGCTTGTTTAACACAGAAAATCAGCTCGAGCTACATGTGACATGCTTCCTCCTTCCAATTTGGCGGTCTATTTAAGGCATTTAGGAGGGTGTATTGGCAGACATTTAACATTGCACCAATTAGTATGTTTGTAGAAGTGTATAATCACTTTAAAATTAAAAATTGTGTGATTTTCTTAGCCTTGGAATATTTACTTTAGTCCAGGGCCTTGCTTTATGGAAGCCACTTTCTAGTTTCTACAGCAGCCCACAATGATAAGCTAATCAGAGCATGCATGTTGCTTTTGAAGAGAAAGCTTACTGACAACACAAATGAAAAAGGACAACATTCTTTCTGGTTTGCAAAAGCCACCATAGTTTGCCGATATGCATGGAAAAGGGAGGAGTGAGTGGAGGAGCCCTCTGTTACAACCTGCCACCTCATTATTACTCATGTCCCAAATTTTTACCCACTGACACTTCAAGCCAGTGGGTAAGATTTCCCATTACGACCTTTGCTGTCACTACCACTCAATCAGTGTTGCTACCAGTCAATTCTGCCCCAGCACAAGTGTCCAACTGCAAGGTCTGACAGGGGCATTCACTCTAAGTGTGCACATCACTTCACATCTTCTTTATGTAATAATAATGGGGGAGTCATGATGTTGAAGCCAAAATGCCAATTCAGTGCTCTTCAAACAGGAGTTGTCTGACTGAAATCTAAATATTGATAGAAAGTAAGACTATTAAAATCCTTAAGATCATAAGTTATTAGGACTTATATAGGTAAAATGGATCCAAATTTTGTCCTGATTGGTTTAAAAAAAATTGCCTGCAGTCTGAACACACCCCTAGTGTGCCAATCTGGGTCATATAAATGAAAACAAATGCATTAATGGACTAAAACTATTTCAAGCAATAATAAGTGCCATCTTTCAAAGAAAACACTGAAATAAACCTATATTACCAATTGTTTTTGCTGATCTGGTTCATTTGCGGACCATATATATAAGTAGCAATACTTTGCTCAACTGAAATGCACATGCAAGGTGGAATAACACCTCTAGCTTTCACTCCTCTGTGTTTGCCCTAGACCCACATGGAGCTGTAAATCTACAGGATGGGCTCTAAGGGAGAAAACCCCACCAATGTAATACTATGGTAATCCTGAAGACACACTAATCACCTGACTGTAGCAAAGCAGATCCCTGCACGGTGTTATAAAAAACCCCATGGTGAGACATCAAATCCAGGTAAGGACCCAAAGGCTGCACTGATCAAGTACAACCAGTCATGGGGCAGACACAGCCGAAAGAAAACAGGGAGGAAATTGATGTCAAATCACTTCAGGATATGTATAAAAAGTTTGTCACGGAGTGCCCGAGTGGATTACTTTTTCTGCACGAATTTAAACGTTTCTTTGGTGTGGAGCCAACGGGAGAGGCCTCTAACTATGCAGAAAACATGTTTCGAGCTTTTGATAGAAATGGGGTGGGAGTTGAAGATTTGATGATCTGTAATACACCTTTACCAAAATAAAATAAATAAATAAATAGTCCATTGGACCTAGTTGTTTCATTTAATCTATTTTTCAGGACAATACTATCGATTTCCTTGAGTTTGTGGCAGCACTCAATCTTGTTTTCCGAGGAGACCTGGAGCATAAACTTCGCTGGTCATTCAAGGTGTATGACAAAGATGGTAATGGCTATGTGGACAGGGATGAACTACACTCAATAATTGATGTAAGTCCAATTAAGATTCAACTTAAATACATTCCTTGAGTGTTTATGAATCTGCAACTTTCTGCTGAGGGTCTTATGTCATGAACGCCTTCTGTAATGAAACAGTATTAACATCTAAAAGAAGACAAGTAGAGTAATCAAACAATATGTGTATTAAGACATAGAAATTTGTTTCAGACAGAGCCAGGGCCATGCATATGTGGGCGAAGTGACCACAAAGAGCACTTGGCATGTCTAATAAAACCAAATTATGTCAGCATTAATCATATAAACTTACAAACATGTAACATGATGTCAACAGCTTGAAACTAAATGCTACTAGTTCAATCAATTCCTGCTGCCAAACAGTGTGTGAATAATCAAAAAGTAAAAGTAGTCAATACTAGTTGTGGTGCATGGTGAGGAGGATCAAGTCAAATTCTGCTTAGGGCATGTACAGGCTTGGGCCTGGTTCTGCTTTTGGGATTTACAACAAGACAAATAGATAAATAACCTATATTACATAATTCTGTTGTAAAATTGATCAATTATTAGCCATCGTGCACTATCACCACCTGCAGAAAATTAAGCTATGTATTTTCTTTTCATTTTTACCATTTATTGTATTTACCTTGCCATTTGTTTTCATTTAGAGCATCTATAAGATAAAGAAAGGAACAAACGCAGACATTAGCAATTCAAAGCTGTCAGTGGATGGCGCTGTTGATCGACTATTGCAAGCTGTCGACAGTGATGGAGATGGTGAGCATTTAGTCACATTTACAATTCAGTGAAAACATTAGACAGACCAAATACTTTGTTGATTTAGCATAGAACATTCCCTTCTTTGACCTTTATTGTTGTTGTTGTTGTTGTCCTCCCACAGGTCATATTAACATGGCAGAGTTCATTAGAGGTGCACAGGAGGATCCCTGGGTACTCAACATGTTGAAGTTGGACATGAACCCCGCTGGATGGGTGCTAGAGCAGAGGAGGAGAAGTGCAAACTTCTGAATTATTAAAGAACATGTGGGCAAACATAAAGACTCCAGGCCTTAAATTATATCTATAGAATATATAAAAATCAAATATTATAACAAATGTAATTTAATTTTTTTGCCTACATAGAAGCAGCATGATCACAGACAAAATGTTTAACTGCTACCGCTAGTACCTCCAAATACACATTACTCTCCTTTCAAAGTTAAAACTGTTGTAATTGTTAAGCATTTTTTGAAAATGTGTCCATATTAATATAAATACTGTGCGCCTTCTCTTTTTCTATTTTTTTAAATGTTTCTGTACTGTTTTCATTTTTGAAGCAGATAATAAAATGAATAAAACAACTTGATATTTTTTCTGAATGCGGAATAAATCCCAACATGGAAAGTACAAAAACATCAGTCTGTCACAGCTAATTTACCATCTTTTGTCCACTGACACAAACCTGAAATCAGTGTCCATCTCTTTTTGTTCGACAATGGTACAGAGACCATTGACTCAACCACCGTCATCCCTTATCTAATTTTTCCCAGTCAAACACACCAATTATGCTTCCAGGCTTGTGTAATCAGTGAGGTTAAACTTCAGTCCATTATACTTCAGGTCAAAATGTAGAAAGAAAAAGTGCTTACTATACTATAATTTAAAAAAGTCTGTGATTTCCATTTTAATTTTTATTTATGAATCACTGCTCTGACTATTTCATTTTTTGGAAAACATTATAAGAACATACTAGGAGATTAAGGTCCGGTCCAATTAACTTTAGACACTGAGAATTTAAATTTTAACACATTTAACTGAATTTCTGTAAGCACTAAGAAGCAAACAAACATTGAAGTAAATCACTTCCTTAACAATGTCGTTACTGAATTTCATTTCATAAACGTTCACATATTCAAAAACTTTTTTTCCTTAAAATTTTTAATTGTCTGTGTTGAATAATGAAAAGGGATAAAAGATTTGTTTGAAAGAAATAAAGAGTAAGTGTCAAAGGGAACTGAACTACAAGACAAATGGAGGAGCTCCAGGGTATGGGCATACAAGCAACCAAAAAAAGAAAAAGAAAGAAACTAATTTCTCACAGAATGCACTGAATTTGTACATGCCATATAATGTCGCCCTCTTCTGGTTCCTCTCTGACATGACCCTTTTATTTATAGTCTTGCTTAAATCACATCTCCCATAGTGTTTTGTTTGTTTTACAGTGTAAAACTAAGTGCTCAAATCTAAGTGAATAAAATAAATGAATAAAAATAATGAAGACAATTAAATACCAGAAGAAAATATTACAGGTCGAAATGAAGAGACAGGTTTGGAAAAATGGGTTTTAAGAAGTGATAAAAAGAAGCTTCAGAAGATTCACTTGTCAACATTATTTTTTTAGTTTAACTTCAACTTAAAAATCACTGCTGGGAGAGTTAAAACTGACCGATACAGCAATTTACAAAGAGTGAAGATAATGTAAGTTAATGGTTGCATTTTTCTTTCAGTCTGTCTTCAAATTACTCTGGAGTTGAGGGGGTTATCATCAAACATTTTCCTAGTTTAATGGTGGAATTTCTTTGCACAACTTTAGTCATTACTTGTTAATGAGTGATGTTGCAACACGCTAATATACATAAGCATTACATTAACACTCACACTGCTCTGCAAAAAAAATACCAAAGTCATTTAGGATACTAACATGTAATAACTGGATTTGATTACCTAACTAAGCACTTCTGGTATGCACAAAGACAGTAGGTCTTGTGCTTGTGCTCTTTTTTTACTTGCCATCCTGTATTCCCTCCTGATTCTTTAATGTGATTCACCTATGTCTTAACCTTTTCACCTGTGTTTAATTATCTCCGCCTACCTAGTGTATTGAGTCTCTGTGCTCCCCAGTATCTCTCCTGCTGTTCCTAAAGAATCAATCAAGAATAGACCTAGCAGGTATGATTTAGGATCTTTCTGCTTCGCTCTCTTCACAGCAGTATGTGGTGGACATCAGAGAGGATTGGGGTGATGTGCCCCAGGTTTTCATTCACCAGCTCGGGCTTACACTATAGACTTTTCAGCTGCCAGCTCCTGGGACTCTCTGCTGTCCACTCCAGCCCCTCATCTCAGCTGTGGGGGTCCAACCAACTCTAGCTCCTCATGTCCTGTTGGTAGCAATGGTCCGGCTCACTACAGCTCATTCTCTCCCTGATATTAATGCTCGGCCTCCAGATGGGCTCCGCCTTCACCAGTGGCCTCACACTATGCCTTGTTTTAGATTATTTTGCCACTTTTTGTGTTTGACTCTTTAATTTTTGCATCCTAAACTTGGGTCCTAATGTGAAATTTGCACACACACTGTTAGTGAATTTGACCTCAATAAATTTTAACCCATCCTTATTGCACACCAATAGTGAACACACCAACCAAGTTTAGGAGCAGTGGGCAGCACCTAGGGAGCAATGAGGGTTGGATACCTTACTCAGGGGCACCCCAGCCCTCTCCCGGGATTTGAACTGGCAACCTTACAAGTCCAATTCCACTTGGCCATGAAAGAAGCCAAACATCCTTTCTGGTATGCAAAGAACATCACATTTCCCTGAGGTTGTTGACTATATACAGTACATGGTCTCTTCCTGGTTCAAAATAAGATAATAAAAGAATATTTCATGTAAAGTGTCAGTCAACGATGCAGAGATGTTGCTAATTTTACCTTAAAGTCCAAGTTTTCCCTTCACGACAACTGACCATAAGTGACGGAGCTTACTCATAGTATAGCTCTGTATAATCAATTGAGTAAAGAAGGTGTGAGCCAAGGAGTCCTGACTTTGTTACAATCTGGATTCTCACCAGTAGATGTCAGTCACTAATTATGAATTAAAACAGACTTTACAAACGTTCTTAATGGCTTCCTGTCTTGGAAAGGTCAAAAACATACAGATCAGCCACAGCAGACCCCAAGTTACTAGATTTTACAATCAGTTTTATTTTACTGTGTTATTGGGCTCCTCTCAATATAGTTAACGCTAATGTAAAGTACTATTTTAGTTGAGATTGCAGATCGGTGCTGTTGATGTGGGGGGGCATAATAATAAAAAAAAACATCACAAGTCGGTGATACAGTTTCTGTATGCTTGCTCAGTTCAGCTGAGTTGCAGTTTTTCCCACAGTCCTTGAAGGCAGCAGCTCAGTATCGAAGCATCACCGGACTTGTTTGTACCAGCCGGCTGCTGCGTAGAGGAGCCAATGGAGGAGTGACAGCGGGCCGGCATGGGGGACAGAGAGAAAAGGAGAACCAGCCCACCGTCCGGCCGCGACATCCAGGTTAAGTCTCCGGCCAGCTTCAGGTAAGAACTGCAGCGGAGGGAACCCGGGGAGCGGGTGGGCTGAGGACGAGAAGCCGGCCTGACTGACTTGACTGCTGACTGCTTGGACTGAGATGTAGCGCTTCCGTTGCGGTGACACTGAGCTGCTGGCCGCTCACAGCCGCTGATATTGCCGCTGCCAAGGGTTTGGCTCCTCTCAGCTTTGCGCATGAAGAAGTAGCGCTGTGTTGAGTGGCGTTTTTTTTTTGCGTTTGGGCGTGTCTGCTCTCGGAGGAGCGACACGAACCAGGTTTGAAAACATGTCGCACACTTCCATTCATCTGCTTGCAGCAGCAATGATTGTGGTTAGAGAGGATAAGGTGCTTTATCCTCCATGTTTCAACTTAAAGATAGTCCGTCTGCTTCATTGTGAGCTGAGTGAACTAAGGTGTTTTTGCCATGTTCACATAGCTACTTACAGTACTGGTCCGATAAGGGAGGTCAGAGCACCACTAGGTTACATTAATAGTAACATATGAAATGATAGTGTTTTGATATTAAAATATTAAATTAAAATATTAAATAAACGCAATCTACAGAGAAATGTTTAGAAATGAAAGCAAAATGAGTTCAGATACTTTAGCTACAGATCTCTGTAGAATAAAGAATAGTTTTGCTTGTATAATGTAATGTAATGTGCTGTTGATGATTTTAACAAATGTTTAAATTGAAATGTATTCAGTAAAATAAGCTCTTGTCTGCTCATTTCACTTTTGATTTTCAGACTTTTCAATCTCTTTTTTTGTCTGTTTGGGTCCTGGGAGCTTGAGCTGGAACATTTATTTTAAAGTAATTCATGATTTATCACTTGCAAAATGAAGCAGTAAGCAGAAATGTGTACTAATCATCAAGACAATCAATCAGAAAATTCAAACATTCACAAGACAAAATATCATGATTTTACACAAACACATGCAGAGGGAGAGAGGGGAGGACTTCATTGGTACCTGATGAGAAGCTGTTATTCTTCAGTGGGAGGCCTGTGATCACCATTCCCCAGTGACACACACACCACTCAGTTTGTCTGTCTCATTAGCTGAGTTGCAAACAAACACAGTCACAGCCACCTTTCGGCTTAAGCAGTGTTTGATTCATTTGGCAGAGAAAATATTAACCAGCTATGAAAGTGCCACAGAGTTGCAAAGAATTCAAGGCTGTGTTCAAAAGCACAATGAAAACAGAATTCTGGCCATTTAATTAGAGCAATTAATATAAACTTATGTAAGCATGTCTCAGTGATGCCTGGTTTAAAAACAAACAAACAAGCAAACCATTAGTGATCAAAGTATCATTTTGTCAGAAAATACTTTGGTAGACAGAAATATTAATTAAAAACTATGGCTACTATTGATTAACTATTACTCGATTAATTGCTGTTAGGCTTTTAACTGATTAAAATATATTTATTAATTAACCAACCATGTGCTCTGATTATGTTTTATACCAGGAGAGCATGTACATTGACCAAAGTACTGATGCAGTGAGCAGCAGAAGAAGTCAAAGTGCAGGGAAACAAATGTGAGGTGGGGTGAACTGGTCCTGAGCTGCACCTTTGCTGGGATATTATGCAGCTACTGCCACAACTCAACAGTGCAGTTGGTGCTCCCTATGGTGAAAACCTCTCACATGAATGTAAATGCTGTTAACTGACAGAAGGCAAATACATTTTCAAGGAGGAGCCTCATTGTTTTATTATTTTACTTTTTTAATCACATGAATGTCACAAAATTAACACTATGTCCAATATTTAACATTTTAAATAAGAATGATGTCTGCACACTATTGGTACTACTGATTATTTATCAGTTCTATAATTGGTTGAGGAATATGTACAAAACTTGCAACCCTAATAATGAGAAAATTATTTTGGAAGCAGCTGAAAATTATTGATTATTTGCTTGCAACCATGATGGTTGGTTGTGTATTTTGTTTCTCACTTGAACCTAACTGCTCTGATGGGCAGGTGTTATTGAGGAAGCCAAGTAATCCACAACCTTGAATTTGGCCCAAGCCCAGAGCAGCCTTGTGATGACATGTTTTCCTCCATCTCTTTCAAATCTGCTGCTGTTTTAAGAACACGCTGATCTGCCACCATCTGTGAAGCTCCTTGTGTAGGGATGTTCACTAGTTTAAGCTACAGGAGTAACAAGTTTGACCCCATTTTGAGGCATCTAAAATGTTCAATAGGGAATTGTCTCGCCTTCATTTGGGTCTGAGTGCAACACATTTCTGTCTTGTACTTACTATTTAAATGTACAAGAAATACAGATTGTTTTTTAATTCAATGCAAAGACATTTATTGGGCCTCCATGGCTAAGTGGAAAGGGAACTTCACTTGTAATAAGAAAGTTTCTGGGCCAAGTCCCCTCCAGGTCAAGGCCTGGGGTACCTCAGAGTAAAGAACCCAATCCCCATCCCCAATTATTATTTATTGGACTCTAAATAGATCCCAGTGCATCAGGTAGGGCAAATCATGTCTGCAAAATCATGTGTGCAGATCATCTGATTTGAAAATGCATGAGGAAATACATTATACATTTTAAAATAAATGGCCAAGGTGAACAGAAATATGAATAATTTATACAATGCAGACAAATAAGTGTCAATTATTGCTCTGACAAATCAGTATTGTTCAGTTTGATGGAAATTCCCTGAGTGATGTAGTCAAATTCAGACTGGGGATCATGATAATATGGTCTCCTGGGAACAGTTTAACAGCGGCAGGTAATTATCAAATAGGCTCTATTAAATAAATTATTCATATTAATGGAAAGCGTGAATGTGCAACTCTACATACAGATTCCTATGAACAGCTCATGTGTACAGTATATATATACTGCACTGAGTATCTGTAGTTGGATCCTGGTAGATGGATAAGATGGGGCACTGAAACTTTGGCATGTTACATGGCTTTGAATGAAATGGAACAGTTTTAGTAACATTTATCAGGTTATATTGTATCTGAAAAGTGTTGCTTTTTGTGGAAAACATGCAAGCGTTTACATATCAACATTCTGTTCATGGTGAATATTAATATATAGTCACTGTCAATTCAAAACTCTAACCATGAACAATTAGCTGTGACACAAATACTTCTCCAGCATGCTTGAACTGATTAACTTTACTTTCTACTTGGACTGGGCATTAATTCAACTACACACAATATAAGCTGTGTTTGTGGTGTTTGTGTGTATACTATATATACACTGCTCAAAAAAATAAAGGGAACATAAAATAACACATCCTAGATCTGAATGAATGAAATATTCTTATTAAATACTTTGTTCTTTACATAGTTGAATGTGCACAACAGCATGTGAAATTGATTGTCAATCAGTGTTGCGTCCTAAGTGGACAGTTTGATTTCACAGAAGTGTGACTGACGGAGTTAAATGTTAAATGTTTAAGTGTTCCCCTTATTTTTTTGAGCAGTATATATATAATTCCCCTCTCGCCCACTTGAGCGGTCTTGTCTCTCCATCAAGCAAGGATCCTTTACCAGAGTTTGAGGGTTCTGTGCAATATCTTGGCTGTTTCTAGGATTGTACTTTTCTGGACAGAGATCTCTGTTCCTGGAATCTGTTGGAGCCACTCTTCCAGTTTGAGGGTTACAGGTCCTAGTGTTCCTATCACCACTGGGACCACAATTGCTTTTACTCCCCACATCTTCTCTAGCTCTTCTCTCAGCCCTTGCTATTTCTCAAGCTTCTCATGTTCCTTGTTCTTGATGTTGCTGTCACTTCGGATTGCCACATGTATCGCTATTGCTCTCTTCGGCTTCTTAATGACTACCACTACTTCCAGTTGCTTAGCCATTACCAGTTTGTCTGTCTGGGTCTGGAAGTCCCATAAGATCTTAGCCCCGTCATGCACAATCACATTTGTCTTCCATTTTGATCCTGGGATCTCCAGTCCAAACTCAGGGCACATGTTCCTGTACACTATTCCAGCCACTTGGTTGTAATGTTGAATGTATGCCTTCCCAGCCAGCATCTTACAGGGTTAAAATGCTCTAAGGTCCTTAGAGTCCTGTTGATATTGTTTGGCTCCTAGCATTCCAGTATCCATGTGTGTGGCATTGAGTCATAGGCTTTCTTATAGTCAATCCATGAAGAGCACGGATTGGTGTTCCTGTTCTTACAGTCCTTCATGACTGCCCTATCGACCAGTAGTTGGTGCTTGACTCCTCTGGTATTACTGCCAATTCCTTTCTGGGCTCATCTTTGCTGCAATGAAGCCTGATAGGAGCTTCCATGTTGTGGTGAGGCAGGTTATAGGTAGATATGACATGATGACAGGACTGTCCGGCCTGTTGTCAACCGTTCTGGGTGGGTCCCAGACAGCAGCATTTGGTTCATCTGTGCTGCTAGGCATTCATGGAAGGAGGATAGCTTCTTCAGCCAGTAGGTGTAGATCATGTCAGGGCCTTCATTTTGGACACTCGATCTTGGATGTCTGCCAATGTGATCTTTACTGGGTCTGTTGCTGTGGTCTCTTGGCGTTGGTGTTATGTGTTGCCTCTTTTTGAATTTGGTGAATTGTACCTTTTTTTTATCTATTCCACACTGCACTGATTGCCTCTCATTCTCTGAGTCACTGATGTCCTCCCTTTTTTCTTTCATCTCTTCACTGCAGTTTTTGAACTGACTTGTTCCTGTTGACAAGATCTGCTCAGGCCAATGGATTCTCGGGGTGGTGGGATGCGAAAGGGATATTAGAGAATTGATGGTGGTGGGATGTAGGATATATAGAATTAAAGTGTCAATTTTTTTTTCTGTTGCTGTCCACCCATTTTTCAATGACTGTTGTTTTCTTGAGGAAAAAAGCCTTGAGTGTCATTAACAGGGTTTGATTTCATAAAGGGAGAGAATTGAGCTGATCTATATTTTACTTACAGTAGAAGCTAACAGAGTGGACTGTAATTTTGCTCTGGTTGGAGTCCACACCCACTGAGGATAATTTACTGCTGTTGCTCAGTTTTGCTGACAAGGCACGTTCCACCTGATAGCTACTTTTCTCTGCTAATACACAGCTCTCTCTCTCTCTCTCTCTCTCTCTTTCTCTCTCTCACTCACACTCACACACACACACACACGCATACACACACACACACACTCTCTCTCTCAGTTATGTACAGTTGCAATCAAAATTATTCAGCTCCCACTAAAAATGTATTATATAGTAATATATAATACTATTATAAGTGGTTTCCTCCAAATTCAACACAAAATGCCAATTCTAATAACTACTGATGTCTCAAAATGAATCAACCCCTTCATGACAAACATCTTTTATTGAATTTATTTCCAAATTATTTGAATTTGCAATATTAGTTTTATAAAGTGTTCTGAAAATTTTAAAATGTTTGCTCCAAACCTAAATTCAGTGGGGGTTGAATAATTTTGATTACAACTGTAGTCATTAATGGTCAAAAGTTTGTATAGCAGCATAACAAAAACAGAGACAGAGACTGTGTTGCTCCTGTACTCAAGTATGGCATGATGACCGTGTCAAAGTGGCAAAAAAGTGCCTCTGTGACCCTTAGACTGCTCTAAACTTTGAGTCTATTTAAAATCCAAAAATTGTATCACCAAATTTCCTGCACCATCAAAGCTACAAGGCTTTGCCGAACACATCGATCAATGGATTTACATTGTTAAAGAGGTACCCTTGTTGGTTAAAGGCAGATTATTCTAAAACTGTAAATCCAATTGTATAGGTTGACACAATGTGTGAAAGAGGACAATTAGCCTGAAATTCTGTGCAATACACACCCATTATAAACTCTGAATTTCTCCCAAATTTTTCATGATCATTAAACAGTAACTGATCAAAAACTATACAACCACATCAATAGAGGAGTCTTGTGTCTCAATTTTAAAATTTGAATGAAATCTCTAGATTAATATGCCAAAGCAGTAGATGTTTGAAGATATTTTTCGCAACTCATTTTCTGTGGAGAAAAGTAATAACACACATTATGACCTCTCACTCACACGACAATGAGAAGTATCCGAGCAACCCACACTTTTTGATATATTCAAAAATTCATTGTGTGGGCTAAACAGTGTTTGCATTATTGAAGACTAAAAAAATATGTGGGAAAATAAAAATAAGAAGAATTGTGAGCAATAACAACAGTGTGCTGTGTGTTAGCACTGCCTCATTAATTCATAGTTTCACTAAAGCCCATTGAATCTCCTATTTGTGTAATATTGCTCTTGCTCACACATATTGCCAGATTTGAAAATACATGTGCTCTTTATTTCATATAGTATTTACTGAAGAAATTTTATGGATTTTAAGTGCTATTCTCCATATACTATGCATATACTTATGCATAGTATAGAGGAGATAGTAAAATGAAAATAAGATTGACTGTTGATCATCATTGATCTGTTCGTTTTAAGGTCCGCACTTCTTTCTGTAAACCTCACACATATTGATTTTGAGAGAAATGTTGATTAAACCTGATCAAAAGAAAAGCAGCTCTGGTCCAAAGACAATGCTTGTCAGTTTAAACTTTTTCTTTATTTTCTTAATTTATATGTTCTTTAATGAGGAGGAAGACTGGAGTGAACGCAAGAAAGAGATTGAGAAATAAGGTTCAATGGGCCTAATGAATAATTGAGCACAAAGGGGTTTGGCAGAGAGAGAGAAAGAGAGAGAAAGAGAAGAGGAGGGAGAAGAGTATTCTGTGTTTGGACTCACTATGATGTTGGATGTTCTGCTTACACCAGCAGTTCCCTGCAGTGGCGTAGTAAATATGATGCTCTCAGGACTGAGTAAACATCAGAGAAAGAGAGAGGAGTATTTATTTTTTATAACACCAGATTATGTAACACTGTACTCCCCTCTGGCAGATTCAGATTCAGCTCCTCTGATTAAATTCCCCTCTCTCTGTCTCGCTCTCTCTCCCCTGGATGAGCAGCAGCAGGACTCTGAATCCATCGACCCGAACAAGCTGCACCCCTCCTCCCTCTGACTCTGACTCTTTTCCTGCTCACTGTTCCCTCCCTCTTTCAGCCACCCTCCATCTTTTGCTCTCTAAACTCCTTGTTCCTCCTCCTCATCTCTCGGCTGTGGATGCCCTCCTCACTTACAGTATGGACTCGCGAGGGGAAGGAGGAGAGGGTTGGATGGAGGACCAGTGGGAAAAATGGTAGGCTATTTCTGGCAATTAGCTTATCTTTTTCTGCCTTTTACTGGCATGCAGCAATTTTACAAGACTGACCTTGTGAGTGTGTTCACAGCTAACGTGCCCTTTTCCTGCTATGTTGTCTTGTATCTTAAAGCTCACAGACAGCAGGCTTGTCCTTGAAGAAGAGAGGATACAGAAGGCGTACATTATTGTATTCAAATGAGTGGTTGTGTGTGTGTGAGTGTGCAGCAGGGGTTGCTGGTTTATGTTGACCAAAAGTAGGACCAGTCCTAGAATAAGTAGTAGTGCATGTCTATAATGACAGCAATGCTGCAGGAGAAACATTATGTCTTTTTTTGTGTCTTGAGGTTGTTTTCATAGAGCACATGACAGAGTGGGTTTTTATGTGTGTGTTGAATCAGATGAGACCATTCTGGTTCTTGTCCTGTCCCTGTCCTTGCAGAAGGGGAAAGCTGCTAAATTACAGACAGTGTGAAGCCTTGTAAACTCTCTGTGAAAGTATTAAAGTGTGAATTATAAGGGTGGCCAGGGCATACATGCATCTGCTGTGATAACTAAACTGTGTGTGGAGACAAGTGAGCCTATCGTATCAAAACAACACAACACACATGATAGTCCTAAAGGTAACATGTCTCTTCCTTCTGCTGATGCACCAGCCAATTTTGTAATAAATTAATGGAGTGGATTGGGGTTAAAGATTGCAGTGAATTTTAAATGCAGTTTTTTTCCAGATTACACTGGAGGTAATTTTCTTATATGACGTCACCATAATATGACACTTTGCCATTGTTAACTGCAAATATTATATTTTTGCTAAATAAATATTGTATTTTGCTATTCTAAATGCAGGACATATAATTTCAGTAAAAATCCATTCAGAATAAAATTATGAGTCCCAGTGTTAAATCTTTCTTAAAATTAAGTAGTACTTTTAATTTGTCTCAAGATTCTGGTCCAGAAGTGATCTCATAGCAATGATTTTTTTTTTTTCAATTTTGTTTTTTTCATTTAAATTTGTTTCCTGTTAAAGTTTAAAACTGTTTCATGACTCATCCTGCATTCGTGAAGATTCATGAATACTCAGTTTCCCAAATAATAATGCTTTAATAAATATTCAACTAATTTCACACCATTTTTGCTCTAGTACTGGTTTGATCATCCGGACCTATGATCTCTGATTCATCAGTTAAATCTGAAAAGAGTAGGTGAAGAAAGTAGTGAGAAGTTTCCGTCAACTGAGAAAAAGTTGTTTATTGTTATAACTTCACGGTCAGCTCTGTTGTGGGGGCATGGTGTGCAGTCACTTGCCTACAATTGGCTACTGTGAACAGCAGTAACATCTGTGACAATTCCTTCTATTCCTTAAATCAGCCTGATGCATACAACGCAAACCATTTTCACTCACTCACTCACTCACTCACTCACTCACTCACTCACTCACTCACTTATCTTCTACTGCTTTATCCTCCACATGAGGGTTGCGGGGCACTGGTGCCTAATCCCAGGTGACATAGGGTGAAAGGCGGGGTACAAACTAGACAGGTCGCCAGTCCATCGCAGGGATGTAGACAAACAACCCTCCACTCTCACATTCACACCTACGGGCAATTTTGTCTGTATGTTTTTGGACTGTGGGAGGAAGCCGGAGAACTCAGTGAAAACCCAAGCAAGAACCTGGGTATTCTTGCTGCAAAGGCAAGAGTGCTAACCACTACACCAACCCTGTCGCCTACAAACCATTCTATTTTATGAAGTTCCTAGTATTTAATCTTCCTAGAACCAATTTCCCAAAAAACAAAAGATAATTATTGTCATCAACTTTAACTAATCAGGTGGAATCTAAAGTTACCTCAGAATGTTGATGTTATGATGTTACTTTTTTTTTAGCTCTTACTGTAAAGTGGCTGAGTAAACCCTAGGCTCTATGTCAACCTGTTGGTCCTAAAGACACTGATTTGCAGTTTGTCACTTTCAGAGGTCAGCATGGGTCAGCATGCATTGATTGCTCAGGTTGTTGTGAGTATGTGAGAGATGATTGTGATGTGCATCTCAGAAATACAATCCCAGAGAGGATATTTTAGCCTTTGAATGTTTTTTAAAAAAAAAAAAATTTCTTAAGGTTTTTTTCTCGTTGGACATGTGTGCATATAGATATTTTCTGATTGAGTGCAAATGAGGTAAAAGTGTGAGTATGGAGTGGCTGGGCTCAAGTGTATCATGTGGCTGTAATATTTTACCTCTCTCACACATCCTGTTTATATCTTTATTATTGTCATATTTATACAGCTGTTTTTCCTGGGATAGATCCAGATAGATCTGTTTTCTTTTTCACTGATCTCAGTTGCTCTTTGTCAATGATTGCCACTATTTTGGTTTGCTCATTTTCTGTCACATATTTTAGAATCTGTTGTAACATAGTCTAGCATCTTGTATTTCTTGACCTACAGCCCAAACCTATACTATCAAAAACAATATTTTTATATATATACAATAAGACAATTAACACAAATGTTGCTTGTTAATTTACTTACAATAATCTTTAAATTCAGTGTAATGGTTGTATCTGTAATGCTTGAATAATTATGATACATATTGATGCTGTTATAGGAATAAAATACTGTCATTGTTAATGAGATTAATAAAACAACAATTTTTGTTGTGCAACTTGAAGATGAGGAAATCTTCAAAATATTTTGAAAAACAAACCCTAACCTTAACATCCCCCAAGTTTTCAACACTTTTCATACACATTTGATGTAACAGTGCAGCTTGCTTGATCCACAAACATGCTCAACATGCCCCTTGCATGTTTCCCTGTGAAGTCTGAGATTTGATGTGTGAAAACATTATTTGCTGTGTATTGTACACTCTGTTGGTTTTAGAGTGTCTACGTTTCTCCTTACCCTCAGTTCACTGCAGCAAAGGGGTCACCCTGTTCTGTTCTGTCCTGTCCTGTCCTGGTGGTTTATGTCCTAGCATTTAATTCCCTCCCTCCTATAATTTGTTTTTACCCATGAGTCTCTTTCCTCGGGGATTGATGAGTCATGAAATAATTTCCTTTCATCTCTTTGTTCACAACTCCTTAGAATCCCCTCCATTTTTTGTCCTTGTGAAGCTGCACTCACTGTATGAGTCAAAACAACACATATTGCTTAAGGGTGATAGGCATTCATGCATCTTGTTTGCAGTCATGTTTCTGCTCTCCTTTCCTCATCCACTTTTCCATTCCCTTCAGCAAGTAAGGCTGATATTGGGTGCTGAGGAGCGTATTGATTTTGTTCCTCTCCAAAGAATTTGTGTCTGTGTTGTAACAAATTACATTTGTAGTAAACTGATAAGCTTGTAGTTTTTGCTATTCCAAGATGGAACAGCATCTCCAGTCTAGACAGAAGCATCAGAGAGGACAAAATAAAAACATCTTATGCCTCATATTGTTGCTTAGTGGTGTGTGTATTTGGTGGGAATAGATAAAGGAATATACAATTGGCAGAATGGATTAACTTAAACAATGCTGTATTTTATTTTAGCAAGAGCCACAATGATTCTTTGTTAATGTTTCATCTAGTTCTATTTATATTGACAGTGACAACACTTAGAATGCAGTATATGCAGCAGTGATATACGATACCTACTTTAATATTTACACTCAGAAGATACTAATGTGATGGACTGAAATCTTTTCAGTGAATCCCAACTCTGCAGCTCCATGCCGTATTTGGTTGGGAGGTTCTGATCAGATCTTTATACTTTGATACTGAGTTCAGGTACTTGCGTTTGCTCAAATAACAGTAGACTATTAAAAAGTGGCCACTGTCAATAAATTAAATGATATTCCCGACTAAAGAGAAAAAGAACAGGCTCTCTTGTCATCAAGCTGTAGGTTTAATACCACGGTGTGTATGTGTATATTGAGTGTTTTTTTTTTTGTTTGTTTGTTTGGTCAATACTTGTAAATACAAGTAAAATTCAAGTCAGCAATCCCACACTCTTTCACATCCAATAAAGTACGAAAGAGTTACATTTTCAGTATGTTTGTAGTTAATGATTGTGTGAAGGAAATTCTCCACCCAAAGCAACCAACAACAAACTCCAGCTGGCCAATCACACTCACTTGTGATTGGCCAGCTACCAGCTGACTGACTGCTCCGAGGTGCTTCTTCTTCTTCTTCTTCAGGATGAATGTTCATGTCCATGACAGGGAGTAGCTGTTGCGGGATGGTTCATTGCACGGCAAATGTGCTGCTGCTCCCTCCATGCAGTAACCACAAATGAGGTAGTGACTGTAGTAGAAAGAATTTGTTTTAATCAACGTAATATTTTAGTACTAATAGTCCCAATTACTGAGTGACTTTCAATAATCAAATGAATAATTAAATATTTATGCCCATCCCTACCATACAGTACATCCTCAGAGATGCTTTAATCTCTCTATTGAATTGATAGACTGTTCATCTTCCTCTTTTATTTTTTTCCTCTTCTTTTTCATTCTAAGCCTTTTTTCTGCCGCCTCCTTCAGGCCCTCATTAAAGTGGTAACCAGATGCTTCTTCCTGGGCTATTTAACTCCAACATCCTACACGTGATGGCTAAAGATGGGTGCAGCTGTGTGCAAGTGCAGGAGGAAACAGCTGCAGTGTCTATGGAGCCAGAAATGACATTAGCATCATGTAGCAACAAGAGGAAGTGTAGCTCTCCCGGTTCACCAGGTCTTTGTGACAGCTCATTTTGATTCTCATTCTTCTCATTCTCATGTCATTATTTTCTTTCCTCTCTCTTTAATGATATTTGTCTCTTGCTGTTTTGCCCAGGAGGCTGCTTGGTAAAAAGATAACATGCAGACCTAATTACTGTTTACTGGAGGCAAAATGAATTCTGGTACAGACAGCAGGACTGCATTAACCTGCTTAAAACTGGACTCATGTGCTGGGTAGCTGTAGGGGAGGTCAAGACTGCAAAATTTGCTTCAAAATACAGATGTCAGCTTCAACTGATTCAGTCTGTTTGTGTGGGGAAAGTTGAAAGGCAAGTCCAGTAACTGAGCAAGATGCAGGCTTTCAATTGCATATGACCCCTGGAACTGGGTTTGATGGAGTTTTGTACTGTACTCCTTATAATTATCTGTAAATGGTTTGCATTTATATACAGTAGTGCTTGATGACCACTCAAAACTGCTTTACACTACAGCATAGATGTGGTGCACATTTTCTATCACTCATCTTTCATATCAATTCACACATTGCCAGCAACATGGTGTTAAATGTCTTGCCCAAAGAACACATCGACATGTAGACTAGCAGAGCCGGTAGTTAAACTGACAAACTTTGAGTTTAAGGACAACTCACTCTACCACTGTGCTACCTTCGTGCCTGTAGATGTGTGCTTTGTCAAACGTTTCTTGCAGAATGGTGTCACTTAGATACACCAATAAGCTTTCAATAAACCTGATGTCTTTATTACATTTGCAGTAGATTTGGATGGGAATAGTCAGACACCACAGTATTTGTGAAATCATATATTTCAGTGAGTGATCACTTGCGCCATCTTTTTGGCTAAAATGTTATTTTTTAAGCTAATGTTTATTTGTAACACCAATTAAAAACTTAGATGCTAAAAAGTGGATAACCCTTCCCAAAAGAATTATAATATTGCTACACAAAATATCGCAATATTTCACAGCATCACAGATTTGTCCCTCCCACCCCTGCAGTAGATGTTGCTCATTTACAGACATTAAATCAGTTTTTTTTTTCTTGCTGTCATGGCCAGTTGTCTTTCACAACAGTCATACCAACAATACACAATAAAGTAATTTCATGACTTGAAATTTACTGAGCACACTCATGATTTTTCCAAAGGGTGGACCTCTTTAGAAGCCCCATGAGCACACCCTAAGATTTTGTTCAGTATGTTTAGTTATTAGTATTCTTAACATTTTGGCTTGTGTGTTGCAGAGCGTAGACAATAAGTTTAAACAATGGCTTTCAGGAAAAGTAACTTCATAAAGTTTTAATTTCAGTCAACAAGACAGGATTAGTTCCATTTGCTCAAGACTGATATGATTTTTGCTACTGCAAGCTCATAGACTGAGTTGCCATCTGTGATATCTCCCTTCCACTCCACTATTGGTAAGATTCAGTCTCCTCATCTCTGGCAATGCGAAGCTTTCAAATTGCTAATGCTTAACCAGCAGACACAAGAAGGTCTGCTTCATATTGTTGCAAATATAGTCCAATATCTGCTGCTGTCACTGACCAGTGTGGATTTTGGCTTGGAGTTGTCACCATGTCAGGCAGAAACATTTGGTCAACAAGAGATATTGTGATGTACAGTAACTGTGAAAGAGGGATGAAGGACTAACATTAATTCTATTTCGTCTTCCCCTTCTCACCCTAATCCTACCCTTCAACCAGGTTGACTCATGACATCAGTCTGGATGAGTTTGAAGATGACGACCTGTCGGAGATTACAGAGATCACAGATGAGTGTGGGATGAGCCTCAACTGCAATGGCCCTGATATTAAAGTAAGCTGCCTCCAGTGAGTTGTGAGCTGAGTGTGTTAAAAAAGCTTAAGTGTAAGGAAATGTCACACTCATATTTGGTTTCTTTTGATAATGTGACAAGTGACTGGAAATTTATATGTAATGACTAATTTAATCAACAGTTCTTTATTTATAGATCTAACATTTGACCTGCTACTGGTTCTTTCTTCCACACATACCACATCCTAATGTTCACTTTCAATTTCATCACTTTTTATCAGTGCCTCTCCACTTATTTCAGACATCTCTAATATTACTCAACACTTCTTAGTGGTAAAGTCACAAAGGATCATCATTTAACAGTGAAGCGCAAACACAGGCTGGGCAGGTAAATTGTTTTCTTGTCATGAAATAATTGTGTGCAAAAAAAAGATGGAGGCTCAGCCATTTTTATTGGTCTCACTTAGAAAGGTACCTAACAAACATAGCTGTACAACCGAGGTTATTGTGCTGCAACATTTATCATGTTAGCTCTGTTTGTAAGCACTTCTTTAAAGTTTTAAAGATTCTTATAATCTCTGTAAAAGTGGCTTTTTAAAGTTAAATATCAGAATATTAAGCATACACGAAAAACATAGTGACTTATTTTTGGACAGGCTGAGTCCACTGAGGATGATGATGAAGCATAATGAACAGCTGCTGCATTCAGCTTCCTGCCAGCAGAGGACTGAGGGCACATGAAGGTTCAGACAGACAGTGACGGAGATGTTCTGTAAAAACCTTGAGTCTGACTGCATATGACTGCTTTGCTTCATCCTGGGTATCTACATAATCCGCTCTGAGCTGTTTCACAATTCATCAAGACCTCAAAATTTTCAGTGCAGAGGAGGGTTTAACACCATGGACACACCAGTATCGTGGTTTTCTCAAGTTTCATACAAATGAGTGGGTCAGTATCTGGAACTGGAGCAAATATGAAGTGCAACCATGAGAGAGGTGGCACGGAGGGAGTAAAGCAGCAGAGGTAAATGAATCATTCTGCCAGATCTCTCTGGATGCGTTTCCAGTGAAAACATCATCACTTTATCATCTTCCCTTTTCAGCCTTGCTACCATCACCAAGGCAACAAGATGGTCTCTGTCAATTATATGAGTGGATGAGAGATTTTCTTTTACCCAGACTTGTGCTTGATTGTTTTAGCAACGTCCCTTTCTCTCTCTCTCTCTTTCACTCTCTCTCTCTCTCTCTCTCTCTCAGAGGAGGGTTTAACACCATGGACACACCAGTATCGTGGTTTTCTCAAGTTTCATACAAATGAGTGGGTCAGTATCTGGAACTGGAGCAAATATGAAGTGCAACCATGAGAGAGGTGGCACGGAGGGAGTAAAGCAGCAGAGGTAAATGAATCATTCTGCCAGATCTCTCTGGATGCGTTTCCAGTGAAAACATCATCACTTTATCATCTTCCCTTTTCAGCCTTGCTACCATCACCAAGATCACCAAGGCAACAAGATGGTCTCTGTCAATTATATGAGTGGATGAGAGATTTTCTTTTACCCAGACTTGTGTTTGATTGTTTTAGCAACGTCCCTTTCTCTCTCTCTCTCTCTCTCTCTCTCTCTCTCTCTCTCTCTCTCTCTCTCTCTCTCTCTCTCTCTCTCTCTCTCTTTCACTCTCTCTCTCTCTCTCGCTCTCTCACTCTCTCTCACCATCTTTCTGCTTGTTCCTTTTTCAGGGTTCACATATGCTTGTGTGTACATGTATGTGTATGCGTAGGAGTACCATTGACTCATTGTCTTGCAGCCCTCCCTTAAATCAGCATACAGAGTGTAAAGGAAGTTTCCTTTTTCTTTTTTTTTCCTCTCTGCACAGTTTTGTAAGGAAAGAGCAGTCTCTTGTGGTTGGTCTCATTCTTTTTTTTTAATTTTTTTTTTTTATTTATTTGTTTTTTTTCCATTGAGTGATCGCATATTATTTTTGGAGAGTAGGATTTGCACAGTCACACATCAAGCTTATCATCTTTCCAGTAGGTTGTGAAGGTGGCTATTGGCATTTGAAGTAATCTGCTATTGTTACTAGTGTTGGGTAGCGTGTGCATAGTCCAGTAATGATCATGACAAACAAAAGATATGGCACTGTTAACAGCCATGGAGCAACAGTATCTGAGGAATTACAAATTAGAATTTGAACAGTAACAATTCAAAAAAAAAGGTAGGGATCTGTTAAATTATTTTTTTATGCCCTATCTAAACAAGATGAGCATTAAATCTCTGCATGGTAATTTTATTTTATATAATTAAAATCAATGTGTGCATTTAAAATCATGATGAATACTGTATCAGGAACAACACAGTACGCAGGCCCAAAAAGTGAGATTATGATACAAGAAATGACAGAATACCCTCTGGGAATGTGTGAAGCCAGCAGGTAGATGATGGAATGCCTCTGCTGAAGTTCTGTTGGGGGTGGGTGGCTATGAGGGAAAAGTTTTGCATTGTAGTCTGGAAGATGATGCAATGATTTTTTTTATCAATGTTCACCACTTAAGCAGTAGATTTATTGGTGAGGTTAGATTTAAAACACACTTTATAATATTATCTTCTTAGCTTCTTTGTTTTCATTTTGTTATTATGGATGGCTTGAACGTTATTGATTTGATCTCTTCTTGGAAACCTTTTTCATAGAACTGTGGATGATGAAACAGTATAGAAAACTATGATGATGACCTTCTTTTGATATGTATTCACAGAAACAAAAAAATCATTTGTATAAAAGTCAGTAACAAAAAAAAAATCTGTTTGTAGGGTATCTATTTTTAACCCATGGCATTGGGCTTAATCCTGCAGCATGTTCTGAACAAAGTACTGAGAACAAATCCCAGTAGTCATAATGACCAGAAGGCTGTTTGTGTTATTAGTATAAAATCCATACCAGATTGACGAGCTTGTTGTAAATGACTAAGCCAAAAACAGCGCTACAAATGACATCACAATATTTTTACAATGCTGCCACTTTACATACAACTGAAATAGCTTTTTTTTCAGAAACTGATAGTAATCTGCTAATCACACAGTTAGCTCCCTAGTCAGAACCAAGTAGCAGATAAACACAGTTTGCAATAGTGAAACAAGTGTGACATTTGCAGTTAGATTTTTTTTCAGAAAAAAATACATTAGGAGAGAAATAATTAAACTAATTTCTTTAGGTGAACACAAGCATGATTCCAATAGTATTCTAATTTTGTTTCTGGTTTTGTCAAATTTACTGTTTCAATAGAAAACTTGACTGCTAAAACAAGTAATTAGTTTGCCTATGTGTCTATGCCTCAGTTCATACCAGGATGCTTGTTTTTAGGAGGGCTGCAATGATTATTAGGTGATTAATTACTAATCTATTACTAAATTAATTGTGATCTGTTTTGAATATTGATTAATCAGTTTGAGCTTTCCGCTTCCTAAAGGTGAATATTTTCAGGAGTCTTTGTTCCATATAACAAAGAGATAATCAAAACTGATAAATTTGGGTTGAGATAACACATTTGAGAACATAGTCATATTGAGGTTTGGGAAACACCACTCAACATTTTTCTAAATTTTCTCACATTCCATGGACCAAACAAGTACAAACTCTATTAATCAAGAAAAGAATCAACAATTAATCAATTTTGATTAAGTTCTCAGGTTGTATTCAGTCATGAAGAACAGGTGAGGCACTGTGAATGAATCACCTGGATCAGACAGACTACTGTTATTTATTATTTGATTAAGCATTTAAGTGAGCTGTCATAAGTAGAATGGGAAGGGATGAACCTGTGAGTCTGATAAGTGCCCAATGTTCACTGTTCACTGTGATGCCTTCATGTGAGCGTCCTCACTGTAAGTACAGCAAGATAGTGGTGACCTCATCAGTGAGCTCATTATCCCAGGAGAGTTTCATCACGTCTTGCCTCATCAATAATGGAAGGTCGCATGGAACGATTATCACAGAGCACAGACAGGTGTGGCGTCTGCCTCAGCAAGGGGGAAGGGTAGGGGGTTTGTGTTGAGGGATCACTCAAAGCTGCTCTACACTACATTTTTGCCGTTCACTCATTCAGACCCACTCAGACATTCATACAGTGCTTGATTAGCATAGTCAAGACCAGCCCTCCGGTTAAAAGATGACTTGCTTCACCACTGATCCACCATTACCAATAAACAGTTTTTCTGTGTTTTTATAAATCCCAGTATCAATAAGGCCAAAATGACAAAATGAATCATGTTTCTCTCGTCCATCACAAGCTCAGCTTTTGCTGTTCAGTTTTTTCACAGACTAATGTACTTTAATATTTGTAGTGGAAATAGAAACATAAATGTGATAAAGAAAAAAAAATTCTCTACAGAGAAGCTTTGCTGCTTGTTATTGTGTCTAAATGTGTTACATGTAGAACCTGAAAGAGAAAACACAGCTACAATAAATTGTCACATAGAAATAAAGAAAAATAAAGTGTTATTGTCATCATATTAACCAAAATGATCTTCTCTGTGAAGATTCTCATTCCTGGTCGTAGTTCTCTAAATGTCATTAAATCAGTAGCAATGAGATTTGTAGATTTACAAAAGAAAAAACTATACCAGTTGCGACTGATTAAATGACATTTAAATATACTGATCTTGCTGTCACCTGTTTTCCTACTGCTAATTGTGTAAACTGTCCATAGACATTTAATTATTGCTTAAATGGGCTGCATTAGATTGGAAAAGCTTTATTACAAATGAATAAAATAAATCAATATGAGTGGTAGTTTTATTATAATAAAATGCACATGTTGATGTGAATCATCACAGAGAGCCTCAGATTTGTACTCCCCCCATCTCTGTGGTTCAATTTGATAAAAATGTTTAGAGTTTGACTTTCTAGGCTTACTTAAAGCTCTATTATGTAACATTTAAACCAGGGATGCCTGGATGAAATTGGTCAGGGGGCCAGATTTTTTTCAAGTGAGACCTCAGGGGGCCGAATTACACTTTCGGCCTGAAAAGACCAAACACTGACTCAACACATAGATATGCTGTTTGAAATTATTCATGAAGGCCTACACATCAAAAAGAAATCAAGTTGCCCTCTAAAAGTGTAATATTGTCCTATCATTCAAGTAGCCTACATATAAATTATAAATTAGAAATAGACAAACAACAAAACAGACTAGGTCATGCAAATGCATAATTAGGCCAATTAAAGAAGGCCAGGCCAAGTAGGCCTAAATGAGTCACAGAAAGTAAGTGCCAGAATAAAGTAATCAACAATAGGCCAAGTGACTGAATATCCAGTAGGAATTAGTAAAACAAAAAGTTCTTGAAAAAATAGCCAAATATGACCTATCTTAAAACATTACATTGGCTAAATAACAGATGGCACATTAACTTTGCCAGTCATCACCAGTAAACTCCAACCCACATTTCCACACACCCATGCCTATGGCACTAGCCTACTGTACAGCCTACATCAGTCGACCCCAACCCCTTTTAGCCCCTCCCACCCATATCACACAGGATTATGATAAATGGGGAGGCAAGCCTACTTCAGCTACATTTTACAGACACCTTTTAACTTTCACCAGCTTGTCCATATCGAGAGACAGGTTCTAAAAGATAAACAACACATATCATAGGCCCCAGTTTTTTTTAATTGCATTGGTGTTTCATCCATGTGGAAACCGTGTTTTGGGAGATCTGAAACTGTACAGATACCTGAGGGGGAAAATCTCAAAACATCGGCTTCCTTTGTAGATAACAAATGTGCTGCTTTAGGAAAACAGCGTCATATTCCCCATCTCTCTTGCACTGGCATTGTTGTCCCTATCTTCGTCATTTTTGTCATCATACTTTTGTTTGGAGTTTGTCAGTCAACTACTTTCAATAAAAAGTAACTATCCTGTCCTCAGCGACTTCAGAGACAAGAGTGAAGACAACATAAGTGTTGAAGATTAATAGTGAATCTGAATCATAAAATGAGGGGAGTGGAAAACAAAGCCTATTTTTGCAGATGCTATTTTTACTTGAACACAGATTAGTGGTCGGTCCACACACGGTCAGCTGCATTGCAGTCAGACTGACTCTTGTGACTCACTAGATTTTTTGCTGGTCGCATTTTTTGGAGAACAAAAGAAGAGTTGCCTAGGTCTCTAAGTTGTCAATACTCTTGTTTTATGTAATTTTTAATGTTTGTTTAACTTTTAGTTTCTTTCTTTATTTCCCTCTCTTGGCTCGGTTCATTCTGTCTCCATTTCTGTGATTATATACATTACATTGTCTTCTTCTCCATTTTTGGTATAGGGTTACAGTGCCACTTACAGGCATATGTACTACAGCATTTTGAGTATTTGACTTTCATTTCAATTCATGAAATGGTGCTGTGTTCACGGGAAACTTTTTCAAATGACAAAGAATAATATCATTTACGTTTTTTTGTGGATAGTACACTTGAGATGGCTAAGTTTGTTTGGCTAAGTATGTGGTAATTACACAGAAGCCCACAGCCTAGATGTTCTGCACTGGATCTATAAATTATGTACTGTATTTCTGAAGATGCACTTCGAATGTTATGTATATTAAAATGTAAATGAAAAATAGAAACATATAGAGCTGCAATGATTATTTGATTGATCAATTATTAATTCATTACTAAATTTACTCATCAAGTATTTTGATAATTTTTGACAAATCATTAAAACTGAAAAATTTTGGTTTGTGGACAAAACAAGACATCTGAGCACATCATCATTTTTGAGGTTTGGGAAATGCCAATCAACATTTACTGGCGTTTTATGGATTATCAAATACTTGAGAAAATCAATTGATTATAAATACAATTGTGAACTGCAGCTCTAGAAGCATATTATTAATCCAAAGAGTGAGATACTGAGTATAATTGAGCAAGAGAGAAGAGAAACACAGAGGGACACATCATGAGAGAGAGCTAGAGAGAGAAAAAAGACAGAGAGAGATAGAGTCCAGAAAAATGCAAGAAGAGAATGAGGTCTATTTCCATGGCAACTGTGTTTCGCTCGCCTACTTTACATGTCAGAGCTTAAAATACATCAGTGTTAGTGCGCACACTCCCGTTTTGCATACACACACACATACCACACACACGCACACACACACACACACTTCCTCCATGGAAACTGTTCACGTCATCTTATCCACACATGGTAACAGCAGAGAGGAACAACCTGCTCACTGCCATATACAGGATTTTTTTATTCAGCTATGTATTCATGCATCATTCTTGTTATCCGAGACTAATGATTGGCAGCATATTATCAAATGTTGGCATGTGGCGATTACAGTAAGATAAATAATAATATTTTAATATGGTATAATATTTACTTTGGTCACTTCTAAGCATGTTGAAAGCACAACACTCTGCCAGCATTCATGTGTGGAAAAAAAAGGCTTTAGCGTAGTGGGAACAGCAGAATTTGTAGTATTATCTTGTTGGTTTGTCAATCTGAGTTGATAGCATAGAGTGCGTCATCGTTGATGTGATCATTTTTTTTAAATATTAATACTGTTGTTTTTACAATGTTTTGGTATCCATTGACAGGTTTGAGCAATTAAATACTTCTAGTCTTTTTTCCACTCTCTCCTGTGCTGTACATTTCCCCCTCTCAGACTGCTGTGATTGGTCTAGAGCAGACCATCATTGCATCTTGAGGGCAGCAGTATCGCCTCAGCCTCCTCCTTCTCACTGAACCTCTTGTCTCCTAGCAACAGGGTCTGGGGGCTCCCTTAAAGGGTCCACTTAAAATATAAGGTCATAAAGCGTGTGAGGAAGAATAGAAAGTTGCTGCATTAGCAGGTATTGATCTGTAGTAGGTGAAAGGTTAAATGGGAGGATGGAAGGACAGTAATAATTGAGAAAAATGAAGCATGGATGTGTTATTACAGGCAAAAAGACAGATGTATGGTGTGTATACGCTGAAAATATAGGAGGAAGAGGAGAAGTGACTGAGCTGTCTTCTTATGGATGGATGTTTTCAAAGATGGAAAGTTCTACTTGGATAACTGATGATAGATAGAAAGATGAATGAATAGAGAGATTGGATCAAAGATGTTTACAACCAGGTGAGTTAATAAATGAATGCATAGATTGTACAAAAGCAGTTCCTGTAAAAGTCTTGATGCTGAGACAGACCAACAAAAAAAGCAAAAACACTGAAAATCACTGATGTCATTTAGTGCTTATGTGTGTAATTTGGAGAGTATTTGTCTTTAGATTTTGTGCCAAATTAATTAATTAAGACATTGTCCAGTGCATAAACCCAGCTCCCACATTTATACACTGCAGTGGTATTTTTAAATGCTTCATGTCATATGATGTGTTTTACTTGTGATAAAGGAACTGACAGACACATGATTATGCAATATTGCTGGATGTTACCACATTACATATAGCTGAATGTTTAATACAAAACGAGATAGCGTTTGGAGCGAGTCATTTGAATAGGGGTCTGTTTTTAGATTTTTTTAGTCAAAACATTTAGACTTTAAGTGATACAATCCCTGAATATGAATCCATCTACACACATATTTCTATCCATTTTACTCCAAATTCAACAGTTTCTCGCATTTATGCAAATCATTACAGGCCCTCTTTTAAATACACATAAGCCTCTTACTCAAATACGCGTAATAACCTTAACAACGTCATTTAACTAACTCACACGCAATATGAGGATTTTGCATGTTGAAGTAAACCAGGGTTTTAGTGTATTCAGAATGAAAGAATTTCATTCATGTCAGAAGTGTTTTTCAGTGATGTAATAGAAAGTGTGAATTAATGTCAAGCACTGTTTTAACACCAGATCTCTGCCACTTGGAAATGTATCAAAATGTATCAATCTGCTAATGATTTAAAGCTTATTTATTACAGGCTCTATTACAGTTTATCTTAACATTACCCTTACTATAATAGTATTGTAAATAAAACTACTCGGGGTCTTGGATACTGGTTATACTTTGATACTGAACAGTTAAATGAGATTTATCAAAATCGCATTATGCCACACTGCAATTTTCAAATTGCAGGAAGGGCAATATTTCTTAAAGCCAAAATGTGTTACCATTTTAGGGTTAAATGTTGCTCTGTGCTGTACACATACTATTCTACAGACTGAAGAAAACACCTTTGTGTTTTACAAATCTGCACCTGCCGCGCTCGCGGCGGAGTCGCCTGCCGCGGCCGCCGGTCACCGCGCAACACACGGTAACACACCGGACAACGGGTCACAACACACAGACACCGAGCACACCGAGGAACACACAGACAAACAGGCACAGAAACACGCGGGTGGTAACAGGGCACAGGGTGAAACCACTGAGCACCAGGTTGATGATGAAACGGTTTAGAGCGAACACACTGTGACCAGAGTGGCAGAAGCTGCTCTGGACCAGGATGAAAATGACGTATCAATGGATGACTGTGTTAAAGTATCAGTCAAAAGGAAAAGCACAGAAACTAAAGTGGTCACTACAGTGAATAAAAAAATGTCAAAAAAGATTCACAAGAGCACTGTGAGGTGTCAGTGGACGGGGCACTGGGCGAGACACTGGGCGAGACACTGGGTGACACGATGGACAGCACACTGGGCGAGACACTGGACAACACACAGAACAGCACACTGGGCTCACAGAACGATGAGGGTGAACACGGGACGCGCAGCGGATACTCTTTTTCTCGCATTAGGAACTTTCTAACAACCACAAAAGTACTGAGGGCAGTGAAGCTGGAAGAGTTCTTCCCTGACCTGCAGCTCTTCCACCAATCTGTCAGGTTTCTCATGAAGAACATGGGAGAACCAACTTTCACTGACCAAGAGCTTTTCCGCCTAAAAAAACTGTTATCAAAGGTTCGGGCTCAGTTGATGAAAGACAAATGAGTGGTTTTTGTTTGTTTTTCTTTCTTTTGCTGGTTGAATGTGTTTTGGTTGGATGCAGCCTCTTCCAAACCATGTGTGACATCAGGCTGGGGTCCCTGAACATCAACGGTGCTCGGGAGGATGCAAAGAGGGCTGCACTTTTTAAACTGGTTCAAGCCAAGAAAATGAATGTTACCTTTCTCCAGGAAACACACAGCACCCCTGACAACGAGTGTGACTGGAAAAAGGAAGTGGAATGGGGAGGCAGTTTTAAGCCACAAGGACAGTAACAGTGGGGGGGTGGGCATCCTCTTCTCCAGAGACTTCTCGCCTTTTTCTTTTACTGTGGACGAGGTCATTCCAGGCCGGCTTTTAAAAGTCACAGCCGAGTTTGAGAGAGTCAAAATGGTTTTTGTGAACGTGTATGCTCCAGTCGTTGGTTTGGAGAGACTAGGTTTTTTAGACACCCTGAACCAAACTCTCCATAAATGTAACAGTGATGAGTATCTGTTTTTAGCTGGTGATTTTAACTGCACTGAGAACCCTCTCTCAGACAGGAACCACTCAGAACCTCATGCTGCTTCTAAAAACTGTCTCACCAAACTGCTAGTAACTTTTGAACTGTGTGATGTTTGGAGACTTTTTCATAAAAATCAGCGTCAGTACACCTGGGTTCACTCCAAAGACAACATGTTGTCTTTAGCCAGACTCGACCGTTTCTACTGTTACGAGCATCATTTGTGAATGATGTTGTGAAGGACATATTTCACAATGATTGTTGTGAAATATGTCCTGTTGGTTTCTCTGACCACTCCCTTGTGCAGTGTGCAGTGTTTATCAAAAATGTAAAATGTAAAAGTGCGTACTGGCACTTTACCACCACACTGCTGTCGGACAACAATTTTAGCGAGGCATTCAGATACTTCTGGTTTTATTTCAGACAGACAAAATGCGAATACAGCTCTCTGCAGCAGTGGTGGGACGTGGGCAAAGTCCAGATTAAACAGCTTTGCCTGCAGTACACTCTCAATGTCACAGGGGACATGGCCAGGTCCATGAGAGCTCTGGAGAGAGAAGTGGTGGAACTGCAGAACGTAGCAGGCTCCACAGGAGATGGAGAACACATTAAAGTTCTCAAAGCAAAGCACTCAGCTCTGTCTGACCTGCTGGGCATACACGCCCAAGGTGCTCTGGTCCGGTCTCGTTTTCAGA
The DNA here is from genome assembly GCA_016785285.1 of Brachirus orientalis. NCBI lineage: Eukaryota > Metazoa > Chordata > Actinopteri > Pleuronectiformes > Soleidae > Brachirus > Brachirus orientalis. The sequence continues at coordinate 1,853,717 of JAFBJR010000172.1, forward strand.
ACGTCGCTGAGATGGATGCTCCTTCCCACTTTTCTTTGGGCTGGAGCGAAAGAGTGGACAGAGGAGACTGATGCACTCGCTGAGGTCCGACAGTGCACAGCTGCTGCATGACGATGCTGAGATCCGGCAGTGTGCGTCCTCCTTTTATCGGGAACTGTACACAGCAGAGCTCCAAGAGGAACCAGAGGTGGCGCTGTCCTTCCTTAAAGGGCTGCCGACGGTATCCGAGGACGATAAGGGTAGCCTGGAAGCGGAGATCTCAGCTCAGGAGCTACATGAAGCTCTACGAGCTCTACAGAGCGGGAAGGCTCCCGGCTCTCCCTGTGGAGTTTTATAAGGCCTTCTGGACAATCGTCGGTGAGGATTTACTGGGCGTCCTCAGAGACAGCCTGAGCAAAGGACGGCTGCCTCTGAGCTGCAGGAGGGCCGTCCTCACCCTCCTCCCAAAGAAAGGAGACCTGCAGAACATCAAGAACTGGTGCCCCGTGTCTCTGCTCTGCACTGATTACAAACTTCTCTCCAAGAGTCCATGAGACTCAAGAAGACTCAAGAAGGTGATGGAGCAGATCGTTCACGTGGACCAGACCTACTGTGTGTCCGGCAGGCTGATATCTGATAACATCACTCTAATTCGGGACATTTTGGACCTCACTGGTTCATTGGGGTGTGAGCTTGGTCTGATTTCTCTAGATCAAGAAAAGGCTTTTGACAGAGTTGAACACCAGTACCTGTGGCAGACGCTGCAGGCTTTTGGGTTCAGCTCAGGTTTTATAGCCAAGATCAAGGTCCTGTACAGTGACATAGAGAGTGTGCTGAAGGTTAATGGTGGTCTGAGTGCTCCTTTTAAAGTCCAGAGAGGTGTCAGACAGGGCTGTTCCCTGTCAGGCATGCTGTACTCTCTGGCCTTGGAGCCCTTCCTGCAGAAGCTGAGCTCTCAACTGTCTGGTTTTTATCTTCCTGGTTCTGAACATTGTTTTAAACTGTCTGCCTACGCTGATGACATCATTGTTTTTGTAACATCTCAGTGTGACATTGACAGTCTCTGCAAAAGTCTCTGCAAAAGTCTCTGCAGTCGTAGCTGATTTTAACAAACTCTCTTCTGCTAAAGTAAACTGGGGGAAGAGTGAGGCTTTGGCAGTTGGGAGCAGACTAGAGGGAAGGCTGGTTTTACCGGGGGGCCTAGTGTGGAAAAGGGGAGGGTTCAAGTACCTTGGCGTTTATCTTGGAGACATAACCGCCACTTCCAAAAACTGGGAACTTTTTATTGAAAAAGTCGAGGGTCGTTTTAAAAAATGGAAGTGGATTTTACCCAGGATGTCTTTTAAAGGTCGAGTGCTTGTAATCAATAACCTTGTTTCCTCCATGCTATGGCACCGGCTCATGTGTCTGGACCCCCCTGAACACCTGCTGTCCAGAGCGCAGGCTGCCATAGTGGACTTCTTCTGGGACCGTCTACACTGGGTCCCACAAAGCGTCCTCTTTCTCCCCAAAGAAGAGGGAGGCCACAGACTGGCTCATCTGGCGAGCAGAAGAGCTGCTTTCAGACTCCAGCATATCCAGCGGTTTCTAACTGGACCCACGGACCTGGTCTGGAGGCCAGTAGCTCGTGCCATACTGGAGCGGTGCAGTGGACTGGGTCTGGCAGACTCTCTTTTCCTAATGGATTTAAGTGGTTTTAAGTTGGATAACCTTCCCACCTTTTACAGAGGACTCTTTAAAGTGTGGGGACTCTTCCGCACAGAAAGGCGTGGAGGACGCGGTTCTTTGTTCTGGCTCCTGCAAGAACCAGTGACTCATGGGACACGTTTCCGCTGCGCAGTAGGACCTTCCCTGCTTCAAAAACTGCGCCATGCCGGGATCTTGACCCTGGGCCGTGTTGTTGAGGTGTGTGGACCTCAGCTGGACAATGCTGCTGGACTAGCCCAGTGCCTGGGGACTCGGTCAGTCAGGGTGACCGGTCTCCTGCTGAAGGACTGGAAGCAGCAACTGACTGACTCTGAACTGTCACTTATCACTGCTCACTGTCATGGTTTGAAATAAACCTAATACCACTGACTCTTTTCCTTCACTGAACATCTTTCCGGTTTTTAAATGTGATGTTGGTCCTCTTTTGGAAGTAAACAAGTTCACTGACTATAACCTGAGCACCATGACGGGTAAGGTCATGTACTATTTACTTAAAAGTAAAAGTTTTACTGCAGAACAAGTTGAAGGACAGAGTGGACACTCCCTGGAGAGCTCACCTGTCCCTGACCAAGGCTCAGAAGCCTGAGTGGAGAGTCCTGTACAAACCTCCACTCACAAAGAAAACAGCAGATTTACAGTGGAGGCTTCTTCATGGAGCAGTAGCTGCTAATGCTTTTATCTTCATCCTGAATCCAAATATTCCAGACACCTGTCCTTTCTGCACATCTAGAGAAACCATCTTTCACAGTTTTCTACAGTGTGGCAGGTTGTCCTCTCTCTTTCATTTTCTGGTTCAGTTGTTTTCTTTGTTTAATGAGAATTTCTCCCAAACTGGTTTCATTTTAGGTTACAAATATGACAGGAGAAGAAAACTAGAGTGTAATTTGTTTAACTTTCTCATTGGTCAAGAAAAAATGGCCATTTATATTTCCAGGAGAAACAAGGCTGAGAACTCTGCAGATGTGGATGCACGGCTCATTTATGTTCGTATGTTAAAAACCAGACTGAAAACTGATTTCACTTTTTTTCGTTTGACAAACAATGTGGTTGAGTTTCTAAGAATATGGGGGATAAAGAAAGTGTTGTGTTCTGTGAAGGATGATGTGTTGGTTTTTGGTCCAATTCTCAGTTGAGTTTGTATTTTCTGTGTTTCTGTTTTTGTTCTATTGAGCAAATAAAGGAGTTGTAAAAATCAAAATCTCTCTTTCTCTCTCACACACTTTTAAAGGTACATTAGGAATTAGGATAAATTCAATAAATGAAAAATAAGAAGATTTCATAAACTAAGGCTAAATTGAAAATAAAAAAGGCTGTGTAACTAAAAGCTGGTTGCTACAGCAGAGAACATTTACATCCTAATTTTTTAATGCAGGTAAACATTGTCATGGAGAGACTAAACTTGGGATTTGGTTGTGTCTCTGTTCTGTCCTTTAAGCTGTGTTGGCAGAGGAAGTGTTACAGTCTGAAGACGGAGCTACTTCCATTGGCTGGCTCACTCTCCTCATACCATTTGCATCACATACACTCAGCCTCTCTCTCTCTCTCTATCTGTTGCTCTCTGTCTGTCTCTCTCTCTCTCTCTCCCTCCAATGACAGGTTGTTTTATCCAATCCTTTCAGGGCCATGTGAGGCGGGGAACCAATAGCATGTCGGGGAGGGCAGAGCTGGGAGCTGTTGGCCAGCTTCAGACAGAGATGCTGCATTTGGACCTCATAGACGGTGCTGACAGTTACCGTGGTGACAAAGAGTCATTGAAGGCATCTGCAATTGCACCTCCACCAGCCACCAAAGACCCTGCAGCACCTGTTACTATGGATACATACCGCCCCAAGAGACCCACGACCCTTAACCTCTTCCCAGTTGTGCCACGCACACAGGTAAACCCTGCATTAATCTTTTTTGATTAGGAGGAGGAGTGGAAGAAATGTTGAAGTGAATATTTTTCTGTCAGTATTTTGTCTGTCTTCTTACTCATGCACAAATGGATTCATCACAGTCCTCCTCTGACAGAATGTGTTTATCAGATTAAACAATAGCCTCGATTGTCACAACAAACTGGTGCCCATCTCTGTTTGTGTTTAGATGCTGACGCAGCTTGTGACATAAATGTGCATTTACTCCTACTCCTGTGGTATTACTGCCAATTCCTTTCTGGGCTCTGCTCACGTATTTGTCACAAAATGACAAAGCAAAATCACTCAGTTGGTCTAAATTGACCGTAGGTGTGAGAGTGAATGGTTAAACATCCCTGCCCTATGTCACCAGACAACTATAACAGCAGGATGTATTATTACCGGGTGTAGGTATTGATGGCCTAAGACTTTTGCACAGTACTGTATAAACAGTTAGGGTCCCATTATTTGAACAGAAGGACACATATTTTGTCATTTTGCCTCTGTACATCACAGAGAATTCTGTGACCATCCACTTTACTTGTCTTCTGTGTTGTTGGAATTCACATGTGGATTCCCTCTTTTAAAGAATGTACCGAGTTGTTAATTTGGCCACTCCTAATGTTTTTGCTCTCTCCAATTATTTCATTTTCTCAGCTAAATGATGGCCTTCTTCACTTGCATTGACAACTCTTTGGACCTCATAATGAAAATTTCAGTGAAAAGCCACCAAACTTAAATTCATCACTTGCAATGTGCAAGACCTTTATCTGCTTGGTATGACAGGGAATAATGTGAGAACTGGCCATACCTGGTCCATGAAAACTGTTTTAAAATCAAATGTACAATTATTTTAGAGCTCCTATAAATCGACAATAAAGTATAAAAATTATTATAATTCCTCAGTGGTTAATGCAATTTTTGCATGAAATTAAAGCTGGGAGTCCACACTTTAATCACATCTTTATTGTTTCATTTCAAATTCATTGTGGTGGTATACAGAGGCAAAATGAAAAAAATGCGTGTCTTTGTCCAAATATACTCTATACAGTGTATATATGCACTATATATGCAGTATACTGTATGTATGTATGTATGTATGTATGTATGTATGTATGTATGTATGTATACTTAGAGAGAGAGAAAGAGAGAGGCCATGCAACATATACAGTATATGAGTGAGTGTGCCCATTACTCAAAAATACACGTCCACATACACAGTCCCCTACTCTCCATGCTGTTAACATGATCAACCAAGTAGCAGTATATTTGTCTGCGTTTCTTTCTTTGCCCAGTTTTAATGAGGTGGCAACAAGCCCACTGTACTTTCTGTGGTGCCTTTGTGTGCGTGTGTCTGAGCTGTCAGATCTAGAAAGCACAAAGGAAATAAATGTTTTGAAATGTTTTTCTACTTGCAAAGTCTTTCTGTCTCTTGAGACCTTGTTCACTCCCAATTTATGGATAAGCACAATGTCGAAACTCTTCTAATGTTGCATTATGTTTGGGAAGCATGAATTTAGCTGTTTATACTGTTAACTTTGATATTTAACTCAAACCAAAAAGCTTAAAATAGCCAATTCTCACAATCCTTAATGGTCTGAAAGTGTCAGCTGATGTTGCTCATGTACGTGATGCTGAATAGACTTTAAGGCAACAGTTTTTTCAGGGTTTGATGGATGAAAAAAGTGCATCTTTTAAGTGTGCTTGATAAGATTCTCAGTAATGTGTAGCAAATTGCCTTCATGAAAACACAATTTATTCATTGTGTGTGTCAACTTTAGTCACAATAATATGTAGTTTGTGCTTTGTTGAATCTGATTTCATTCAACCAGGCTGATCTACTTTAATTAGCAGTTCAGCAAGTGATGCCACATATTTCCATAAAAACTTAATGAGGATTTCAGTAGCTGTAGTAAATTTGTAAATGCATGGAAAGATGAGGAAGGTAATGAACAAAGGAAAAAAGGAAGAAATAAACTCTTAAAAAGGTTTGAGCTTAACAAACAATGTGATCAATCTGCTGTGGTTATTTTATCTACTTTATGCAAAAAAACTCATATCCATATGCAGATAAATATAGGCAATTGAAAAACATAATAGCAACTGCATATGTTGGAAAATGAGATCCTAGCATCCTAAGTGGTGAATGTTTTTCTTCAGCATACCTTAAACCATTACTACAGCTCTTCTAGCTCCAACAGAGCTGACAGTGAAGATTAAATCAGATGGTGCGTGCAAGGAATGTTGAGAGAAAGAATGACAGTACAGTGCTTCCAGGTCAAGGCTGCTTCCAGGTCAGTGGATCAGTAGAAATGCTGAACAAACAGTAGACTATGAGTCATCTTGTTTCTGGGGTTGAACAAGAGCAGCTCTTAAAAGCAATATTTTTTGATCCAGTAACTAGTCTATTGCCAGGATTATGTGAGAATGAGAAAGGTGAAAAAAACTGTTCAAAACCACAAACTAACAACACTATTTCAGTAAGGAAGAGACTAGTGGCAAAAATTATGTTATTGTTTACCCACATTAAAGGAGGAAAAAAATATCAGATCAGCCACCATACACAGTCCATTCCAGGTTTTTTTCCACTGAAGCTGCTTTAGAATAAAGATGTGAGTCACATCCACTCATCTTAGTCATTCTTACACACACGTAGTTTTGTGCAGCTGTGGTTGCTAAATGCATTGACTTCACTTCATTTTGACAGCCTAAACCAAGCTTTATCCCAAACCTTAACCTTTACCACTTAATGCCTAAACCAAGCCTTAACCACAATTTATGCTCCTCAGAAATTAGGCTCTGCTTCATTAGGACAAGGTTTTGATCTCCATGAGGACTCATGGAAATGCACTTGTTACCATAACAATTACCCTTGTTTGGTGCCTGTACCAGTAATGTAATATGAGAAGAGAGTCAAGCTGTGGGTGGACAGAGGGGGAGGTTATGTTGATCTTAATTTAGACATCACATCGTCATCACAGGAGGTTCCACTTCTTTTCTCTTCTCTCTGTCTCTACTTTGTTACCCAGGGCTACGTACATACCAAACCTCATCACTATTCTGAAATGCATCTGACACACTGAGTCACATACTGAAAGCTGACTTTAAGCTGCTGGTTGAATGCTTTACCCAGGCATTACATTGAGGACCGTTCGATCCCACACTAAGACTGGCATCCACCATTTCCGTGATACTAGATCTGTAGAGGCACTGAGTGGAGGATGATGGGTTAGCATTGGACAATCACAGTATTGTGAAACTGGCACATTATGGCACATACATTTGTACTCACATTTTTCTTACTCAGAAAATATTGCATTTTTGCTCTACTGTACTTATAAAAGAAGAAGGAAGGTGAAGAAGCCCTGTTGCACTTTTAATAAGAGCAACAACAAAAAGAAAGTAGAAAGGCCTTCTCATATCGATCAACAACTCCAAATTGGCCTCCCCCTTCTGTGTTTGTGTGTTCTCAGTAGCTTGGGCGAATGTCCAGTTCCCTTTCACATCATGGAGCACAAACAAAAGAATCCCTACTCATTCAAAACAATGAAAGCTTTGTGTGTGTGCGTGTGCGTGGGTGTGGCGGGGGGGGGGGGGGGGGGGGGGGGGGGTCATATCGATCAACAACTCCAAATTGGCCTCCCCCTTCTGTGTTTGTGTGTTCTCAGTAGCTTGGGCAAATGTCCAGTTCCCTTTCACATCATGGAGCACAAACAAAAGAATCCCTACTCATTCAAAACAATGAAAGCTTTGTGTGTGTGCGTGTGCATGTGTGTGGCGGGGGGGG